>SPJY01015242.1:3219459-3333052 GCA_005191435.1 Raddia distichophylla | reverse complement strand
GGAAGATGCAATGCCATCCTCCAGTGTAGCCCCTATGGTCGAAGCAGAGTCCCCTGTGGAAGAAATCCCACGGGGCCCTCCATTTTCCCACTTCCTCAATCCACCTTCATGAAAGGGATATGCCCTAGATCAATCATAGTGATGATTGTACCATGTCTTTGTTCATGTACATATGATAACGTTGTTTATCAGTTCCCTAAATAAATGTCATGACTTTGTCCATTGGGTACGACTTGATTGTGAAACACATTTTTAAGTGACATTATTCTAAACGGGTCCCTGACCCATATCATTACGAGGAGCGGTTATGATTTTATCAGCATACATATAGGTTGATGGTAATGTTTCACATACCATAGATATAGAGATATCAAACCAATAGTATGGACGCTTGTTGGAGAACATGGGTAGTCGGACAGACCTACTCCAAGACGCAGTGAGTTGTTACCTCTTATAGCGCCATCAGTGTATAGTCTCGAGTGGTACGCCTATATGGTCCTTAGACCTGAGATTGTCATGGATGCCCAGCATGTTGACTTGTATATTTTGGTATCATCAAACGATACACTCGTAAATGACATTCCAATGTTAGATGTTGTACACGTTTATCTGAGAAAGAGTTTCTCGATAAAAAACTTAGGAGATGCAGCTTATATCTTGGGCGTAAAGATCTATAGAGATAGATAAAAAAGGTTAATTGGATTAAGCCAAAGTACGTACATTGACAAGGTACTGAAACGGTTCAGCATGCATGATTACAAGAAGGCAAGACTCAGTGTGCTTCGACACCTGATGAGCAAGAGAGAATGAGTCGGATTTCGTACGCTTCGGCTATTGGATCTATCATGTACGTCACGTTATGTACACGTCCAGATGTGTCATATGCTCTAAGTGCAACGAGCACATACCAATCGAATCATGGTGATGGTCACTGGGTGGCTGTAAATAACATTCTTAAATACTTGCGAAGGACTAAAGAGATGTTATTGGTCTTTGGAGGAGAGGAGGAGCACGTCGTAAAGGGTTGCGCCGACGCCAGCTTCCAAATCGACAAAGATGATTCAAGATCGCAATCCGGGTTTGTATTCTGTCTCAATGGTGGGGCAGTGAGCTGGAAGAGTTCCAAGCAAGATACAGTAGCAGATTCCACAACGAAGGCCGAGTACATTTCAGCTTCTAAAGCAGCAAAAGAGGCGGTTTGGATCATAAAATTTATTTCTGAGTTGGGCGTAGTCACTAGTGCATCCTGTCCAGTGGATCTCTATTGTGACAACAGTGGTGCCATTGCACAAGCGAAGGAGCCTAGGTCTCACCAAAAATCCAATCAGATACTCAGGCGATACCACCTGATCCAGGAGATCATTGGGAGAGGTGATGTGAAAGTTTGCAAAGTGCATACGGATTAATGTGGTTGATCCGTTGACCAAGCCCCTTCCACAAGCGAAGCATGAGACGCACACAAGAGCAATGGGTATTCGATACTTGTATGATTGACTCTAGTGCAAGTGGGAGATTGAAAGGGATATGCCCTAGATCAATCATAGTGATGATTGTACCACATGTTTGTTCATGTATATGTGATAACGTTGTTTATCGGTTCCTTGAATAAATGTCATGACTTTGTCCATTGGGTATGACTTGATTGTTAAACACATTGTTAAGTGGCATTATTCTAAACGGGTCCCTGATCCATATCATTACGAGGAGCGGTTATGATTTGATCATCATACATATTGGTTGATGGTAATGTTTCACATACCATAGATATAGAGTTATCAAACCAATAGTATGGACGCATGTTGGAGAACATGGGTAATCGGACAGACCTACTCTGAGACGCTGTGAGTTGTTATCTCTTATAGCGCCATCAGCATATAGTCTCGAGTAGTCCGCCTATATGGTCCTTAGGCCTGAGATTATTATGGATGCCCAGCATGTTGACTCGTATACTTTGGTATCATCAAATGCTACACCGTAAGAGGGTAGTTATAAAGGTGACTACTGCGTATGCCATGATACATAGCCAGAGATGTGATAATCAAGATGGGATTTGCCCCTCCTCGATAACAGGAGAGATACCTCTGGGCCCCTCGTGTAGATGGATAGGGAAAGTGTACATCCGTGCTATTATGACTAAGGAGTTAGTCATGGTTTATATCCATTACACTATCGAGTGAAGTGGTCGAGCTATCAACAATGGTGGCGCGCATCTCGCCTTGAGCTTGGCTGGTATCGTGTGACAAAGGGATCGGTATGTGAGTGTATCAAGGTTCAGTCGAATATTGATTCTGTGCATTCGGTGGTCAATACGTACTGCTAGGTGCCTCTGTTGATCGGTGGATTGGAAACAGATTTCCGGATCCACGGCCGACTTGCACTGAACCTAACGGGTCATACACTTAATGGGTTGGAACAGTTTAACGGGTTTTGCGTGGATAAGATCTACGTAGGAGATAGAACCCTAGCAGGCCGAAGCCAACTAGCGTGCCTATATAAGGGGAGGCATAGGGGCGGCGTTAGCTGATGAGTAGAGCCTTAGCCGTCACGTGCCCCTCCTACTCCTCAAAAACCCTAGCCATACGGTGAGGTAGCACACCCCATGAGGCGTTCCTGCTTGGTACGTGTGGATACCGCTAGAGGCGCGGTCGAACATGGACGCGCTGTTCGACGAGCACCGGCGAGCACTCGGCGAGCACCGGCGAAGACTCGGCGAATACCAGAGAGCACTGACACGCACTCGGCGAGCACCGGCAAGCACTCGGCGAATACCGTGAGCATAGGCGAGCACCGGCGAAGACTCGGCGAATACAGATAAGCACAGGCGAGCACCGGCGAAGACTCTGTGAATACCGGTGAGCACCGGCGAGCACTCGGCGGTGATCGGGACATGTACGTCTACTTCCTGCACGCGCGAGAAACTGTTTCCACTGCATCTGCGCGTCAAGGGTAACGATATGTGATCCTCTACTTGCATGTGCTTTTGGGTGAATCGTGGCATAAAATTTTAATTTTAGGCTCGTATTGCCTATACGTTTCCCAGCACTTCAAGGCCTAATGGCGCAATTAAAATCTTGAATGGGAGGTCATCGATGACAATAAGAGAGGGAGCAAAAAGATCTCCTTAATTATTCATCAAGTGTGCGGAGTTGATGCACGTAAGTCGCTTTTCTGCACTTGCTTTTTTGTTCACGCCAGATCTTACATCAATGCCTTCCATCTGTAGAACATGGAGAAGCGATCTAAAAAGAAATCTGCGTCCTTCCGTGAGATGATCCCCAAAGTGGAAAATTTCAACAAGCATGTGAAGGAATCAGCTGACGCCCAAGCGAGGTCCGAGCTTGACAAGGTACGCCTCGTGGCAGGTACGCCTTTGAAGCGAGTTCTTCAAAGGTTTGCTTCATACTATTTTTCAGCCCGGGATCATACACTCGCCCAGCTCCAGAGTCAATACTCGGCATTGGAGAGTTCCAAGCTTGGTCCTAGTTTGACAAGGCCCAGATGTGGCCTATGAAAAAATTCGAGAGGCGTTCGAACCCTTGAAAAAACTCCTATTGTTGGAAGATGCAGGGCCGAGCGATACAAGCCAGGTCATGGTTCAACTGAAAGAGGCACCCGAGGGGTAGAAAGTTCATATGAAAGAGACAGCGATCACTAGTGCTTGTCAAGCTTTGGCGATTGTGAAGTCTTTATATCCCCGAGTGGAGCTTAATGCTGTCAAGGAATGCTTTGCCCGCACCTTCAGTATGACCAGGTGGATGCCCTGATGGAAGAAGTCTGTGATACTTTCGTCGCGCTGGTAGAAAATTTCGACCAGGGTCCTCTGTAAGGATTGTACTAAGAGGATTGGATAGTTCTGAAAACTCGGATGTTTGTTTTATTTTGGGTTTAATGCCTGCTTTTGTGACTATTCTAATCCTTGCGAGTGGGTTCCTTTTTGTTTATGCGTCCTACCCGACTAATCTAGTCCCCGAGCACTTGGGAGTTGGCTTGAAGTTTCACTCGTGCGAGCCGAGTGACATAGAGTTCATCAATTTTTTGGGTCGAAGCTCCATTACTTAGAATAACCAGTCAACAGAATCAAAAAAGTATTTAAAAAACCTAAGCATAGGTGTACCAATTAGGTGTAGCCCCGACTTACTGCATAGTCGAGAACTCGGCTAAGTAGCAAGTCAAAATTTAACTCAGATCACTCTTATAATAAGAAGGCCTTTATTGATTGAAGAGATAACTAAGTACAAAAATTGAAATTTAAGTACAAAAGCAACGTAGCTGGTCTATGTTCCACGAGTTGTTGACAATCGTGGCATCCTCTCATTTCAGCTTGTAAGCCCCCTGGCGTGTCACTTCATCGATGATGTAAGGGCCTTCCCAACTTGGTGATAGCTTATGCTCGCTTTCTGATTCCTTCGTAGGACCAAATCCCCTTTGGAGAACATTGCAATCGTGATAGTGACGTAAGCCCTGAAGGTACTTGGCTGACCGAATCGTTGCAACATCTCTGACCTTCCAATCAGTCGAGATCTTCGAGTCGGTTGGCATCCGATTCTTCCTCCTTGTAATTCTGAATCTATGGAGAAGCGAATTCGAGCTCGGTAGGTAAAACCGCCTCCGAATCGTATACTAGGAAGAAAGGTGATTGCATGGTTGCCCTGCTGGGAGTGGTCCTGAGACCCTAGAGCACCGACGACAATTCTTTGACCCATCTCGTAACGTACGGTTTAAGACGATAAAAAATTCTTGCTTTTAGTGCTTGCAACATGGTTGGCTCATTCGACCTGTCCATTGCTTCGCGGATGGGCGACAGAAGCAAAGCAAATCTTAATGCCGAGCTCTTCACACCAGTCTTGGAATTCACCACTCTTGGACCGAATGTCGTTGTCCGTCTTGATTCTACTCGGGACGCCAAATCTAACTACGATCTCTTGAAAAAAACTCCCTTGCTTTTGCAGATGT
This sequence comes from Raddia distichophylla, assembly GCA_005191435.1. Classification (NCBI taxonomy): domain Eukaryota; kingdom Viridiplantae; phylum Streptophyta; class Magnoliopsida; order Poales; family Poaceae; genus Raddia; species Raddia distichophylla. The sequence continues at coordinate 3,328,099 of SPJY01015242.1, read as the reverse complement.
GATCTTGGCAACTGGTTTGTCTTCAATCCATTTTGAGAATTTGTCGACCGCGACGAAAAGATGAGTAAAACCACCCTGTCTTGTTCAGAGGTCCGACCGTGTGGAGCCCCCAAACCACAAACGGCCAGGTGATGGGAACGGTCTGCAGCTCCTGCGCCGGCATGTGTATCTGTCTACCGAAAAATTGGCAGCCTTCGCAAGTTCGGACAATATCCTCGACAACAGTGATGGCGGTTGGTTAATTAGAAGAACCCTTGATGATATGCTTTCCTGACTAGCGTAGTGGACGCTGCGTGGTGCCCGCAGATTCCCAAGTTGATTTCTTTGAGGAGTTCTCTTCCTTCTTACTCTGATGTGCATCATCTTAGCACACCAGAGACGCTTTTTGGGTAAAACTCATCTCCGACGACGGCGTAATTGCGGCTCCGCCTCACGATCTGCTCGGCTTGCGCACGATCATTGGGGAGCTTGTCGCGCAATACATAGTCTAAATATGGAGTCGTCCAGTCGGGATTGATAACTAGTACTTCTGCCTCGGCTTGATTTATCATCTGCCTTAGCCGACTATGACTGTTGTTTGATGGAGGGCTTATGAAATGCCTCTACGAACACACTAGCCGGTACTTTTGCTTGAGCGGATCCCATCTTGGCGAGTTCGTTGGCAACCTCATTATCTCAGCGGAGGACATGTAAGAGCTCTAGCCCATCGAACTTGTCCTCTAGCTTGCAAATTTCTTGGCAGTATGCAGCCATGCTATCCCCGATGCACGATCAATCCTTCTATACTTGGTTAACTACAAGCTATGAGTCCCCTCGGATTGTCAATCATCTGACGCCAAGCGATATGGCGATACGAAGCCCATTGATGGGGGCCTCATGCTCGGAGGCATTGTTTGATGCCGGGGCGTGGAGCTGTAGGACGTATTTGAGATATTCTCCTTTCAGAAAGATGAGTACTATTCTAGCCCCCACGCAACTGAGCATGAGGGAATCATCAAAGTACATTATCTAGTGTTCCAGCTCATCTACATATGTGAGAATATGAGATTCCATCCACTCGGCAACAAAGTCAGCGAGCACTTGTGATTTGATGGCAGTGCGAGATCACTACCGGCGGTTGAGTCCACCACCTGATCGATCTGGGGCAGTCCAAATGGATCGTTAGAGAACGCTTTATTGAGGTCGGTATAGTCGACAGACATGCTCCAACTTTTGTTCTTCTTTCACACCAGGATTGGATTCGCCAACTAGTCGGGATCATATACTTCCTTTATAAAACTAGCCACAAAAAGCTTGGTGATCTCCTCCCTAATTGCATCACAAACGTTCTTGTGCGAACCGTTGAAGCCATTGTTTGAATGGCTTTCCTTTTTCATCAACAATCAAAGAGTGCTCGATGACCTTTCTTGGGACTCCTGGCATGTCTAATGGTTTCTAAGCAAAGATGTCCCTGTTTGCTTGGAGGAAGGTGACGAGTGCGTCTTCCTATATAGGGTCGAGCCATGTCCTGATCAAGGCCGTTTTGGTCGAGTCGGATGGGTCGAGCGCTATTTTCTTGGTCCCTTCATCTAGCATGATGGACGTTTTGGATTGCTTCTTGGAATATGGTCTTCATCATCCAAGGTTGGACCTGCCACTCGGATCTTGTCCAAGTCTGCAGATGCCTCTAGAGTTTGGGATAATTCGCAGCTCTCCTGGTCGCAAACAAAGGATTGCTTGACGTCGCCGCACATGGTGATGATACCTTTCAGACCTGACATCTTAAGCACCAGGTACATGTAATGGGGAACTGCCATGAAGTTGGCTAGCCCCGGCCTACCCAAGATGGCGTGATACACTGTCTCGAAATCCACAACCTCAAAGTTTATGAGCTTAGTCCAAAAGTTCTCTTTTGTTCCAAACGTGATGGCGAGGGTGATTTTGCCTGAGTGGTATGGCCGAGGTCCCATGGATTACCCTGTGGAACGGCGATGATCCTTGTTGTAACTCAGAGCGGGGAATATTCATACCGTCGAAGGATTTGGAGAAAAGTATGTTTAACCCACTCCCTCCATCAATGACCGCCTTTTTAAGTCTGATGCCACGGATGACTGGGTCCAGCACCAGAGGTTCCTCCCCGATACGGTATATGATCGGGGTGGTCTGACCGGTTGAATGTGATGGGAACCTCGGACCACCTCAGGTATCGGGGGTCACCGGCATAACTGCATTGATCTCCCTAGTGGTAAGCTTTTGCTTCCACTTGTACTCATATGTTGTCAATCCTATGAATATGTAATTAAGCTCACGCTCTGTCTCCTATTAGTTGTCAACGGGAAGGTCATGCTTTTTGTTCCCCTTGTCAGCATCAGGATCCGATTGCTTGATGTTCCCTTTAGCAAACTTTTTCAGGGTGAAGCAATCTTTGGCCGCATGCTTCCCTCTTGGATGGAAAGGGCAGGGCGCGTCCATCACCCTATTGCAGTCTTCCGTGCACGGCGGTCGAGGCCGATCACGTTCCGTCATCGCAACCATCTCTTCGCCCTTCCTCTTCTTTTGTTTAGAGGACTCAGCCTGGTCCTTTTTGTTATGCCCTTGAGCGAACTTTTTCAAGGTTAAGCAATCATTGGCCGCGTGCCTTCCAGTGGGATGAAAAGGGCAGGGCGTGTCCATCACCCTATTATAGTCTTCCGTGCACGGCGGTCAGGGTCGACCGCGATCCGCCGTCACAACCATCTCTTCGCCCTATCTCTTCTTTTGTTTAGAGGACTCATAATGGTCCTTTTTGTTCTTCTAATTTGGGCGTTCGTCCTGGCGCTCAGCTAGAGCATCTCAAGCGGAGGCATAATGGTCCGAAATAGCGAACATCTTCTTTACTGTAGTTGACGGTTTCCTAAACATCTTTTTGATCAGATGGGGGTCGCAAATCCCTTTCTGGAAAGCCGCTATAACAACTGCATACGAGACATCTCAACTGCATACGAGACATCTCGTATGGTGTTTTTCTTTTGAGTGAAGCGTCGGATGAACTGGTATAGATCACACGGAGTGCCAGGCCACTCGTAAGTGCCCAGTAAGTTTGCGATGAACTGCTCACGGAGGTCCCTCAAGAATCATTAGTTATCGGGTGGCCCTGTAAGCCAGGCTTGAGCTGATGGGGTAAGTGTGACGGGCAAGTAATTCACCATCATTGTCTGATCTCCGCCAGCCGCCTTAACAGCCAAAGCGTAGACCTTAAGCCATGCCTCCGGATCTCATTCCCCATCAAACTTGGTGATGCCTTGAGGATTGAATCCCTCAGGTCGAACCACTCGGTGAAGCCTGGTGGTGAACACGCGGATCCCATCAATGGACCCGTCATCATAGCCTGTGAGAGACCATCACAATGATCTAGCTTGGCGATAATCGTGGACTCACCAATCACCTTGATGGTACCCACGCCGATCGTCGTGGTGGACACCAAAACATTCACGATCGTCGTCTCGGCATCGCTCCTCATCATCTTCTTGCCCCTGTCGCTTGGCGTTAAGGTCTTTGCGGAGATCACGGGTGAAGCTGTCGCGACCATCCCCATGGTGATGACACTCGCTGTGAGAACGGTCCACCCGATAGGTTACAGTTTTTGTCCAAGTGCCCGAAAGTCCCTTCTGCCCCGGATCTGGTTGATTATGTTTTTATTGCTGCTGTTGTCACCGTGGCCTTAATCTGGGCTGAAAGTGTATCTAGGCCCTTAAGTGATTTTGGTGATTAATGAGTAACAATTATAGAGCTAATATATTCTGTTGGAGAATTGTACACAGTTGTTATACAAGTTAAATCCATGAGGTACATGTTTACATGTGATGGTGTATCCCTCAAAAGTGGATATATTGCAAGAAGGCATCAAGACTAGTAATTATTTGTAAATCTTAATTTATTGAGTCATAGGGATGCCGTACTATAAAGAGGGATGGAATGGAGAAGCATATAAAGGTTCCTAAGTGCTCAAAATAGGTATCTCGAAATTCGTGTGAGTTTTCCACTCAAAATACACTCTATACAGAACCTACACCATCAGAACATCCGATGAGGATCGGAACATCCGATGGTGAAGCCAGCCTGCCAGTTTTTCATGCCATCCAGTAAGTAGTCCATCGGAACATCCGACGCAGGTCGGAACATCCGATGGCTGTCGGAACATCCAACGGAGTCGGAACATCCGATGCGGGATTTTCTGCAGTAATGGCTAGTTTTCGGGATTCCCTATTTAAAGCCTTCTCTAATACCTGCCAAAAGGTTACTCACTCTGATTACATCCTAATTTGAGCCTAATTCATATTCTTCATCATCTCTCTCAAGAACCCTACCCTTTGTCTCTCTTTTATTCATCTTGTGAGCTCTAGATCTAAAGAGATCAAGGCACCCAAGTGCTCCACGAATTAGAGTCTTCCAATTCTTGAGCACTCAGCGATTCCTATTTTCTTCATCGTATTTGTTACTCTTGGAGGCTTGAAGGGCTCCTAGACGGCTAGGTGTCGCCGGTGAGCCGCCGATCTTCGTGTGGTGTGCCTCCGGAGTTTATGAAGGTGCGAATCTACCTCGGCAAGGAAAAGGATTCAACTAGTGATCGTCGGTGAGTGCTGTGTGCTTAGCCGGGAGGGGATTAGGGTCTTGGTGATCCGGGCTTTGTGCCTTCTCTAACGGTGAGTAGGATCTCCCTTCAAAGATCCGAACATCGGTAAACAAAAATCACTGTGTTCTTTGTCTTGGTCTTTAGTATTTGTTTTACTATTGCTTTCGCTTGTTCTGAATAGTCTTGAGTAGATCTAAACTTGGTTTTGCGAGGAATCAGTTTTTACTGCAGGTTTTCGTCAATTCCAGAACACTCAGGATCGGAACATCCGAAGCCCGTCGGAACATCCGACCCAGATCAGAACATCCGACGCAAAGGTTACTAGACCAGATCGGAACATCCGATCTCAATCAGAACATCCGACATGCTGGTCACTGTTTGACTTTATTAATTCCGCAATTTTGTTTTATTCGCCTATTCACCCCCTCTAGGCGGCATAGCGATCCTTTCATGGGCCACGATTGGCGTTGCGGGGTTGTCAACCGAGATCATCGAAGAAAGGCTATCGATGAGTGTTTTGGAGGATCGTGAAGAAGAAAGGCAGCAAGTGGAGGATGTGTGTAGATCACACAGATCTGAACAAGACTTGTCCTAAGGACATCTTCCCGCTACCTCGCATAGATCAGCTGGTTGATGCGACTGCGGATGCCCAGCTCTTGAGTTTTTTGGATGCTTATTCCGGTTATCACCAAATAAGCATCTCTCCAGAGGATGAAGAGAAGACTGCCTTCATCACCCCCTTTGACACTTTCTGCTATACGACCATGTCTTTCGGTCTACGCAACGCTGGTGCCACCTTCCAACGCTTAATGGAGAAGACTTTCTCAGAACAGTGAGGAAGGAACCTAGAGGTTTATGTCGACGACATAGTTATAAAGAGCAAGTATGCTCCGGATTATGTAAAAGACCTGGCCGAGACGTTTCGTAACCTCACCAGGCATAGAATTAAATTAAATCCAGAGAAGTGTACCTTTGGTGTTCGATCCGGAATGTTGCTCGGTTATGTAATCCATTCGCAAGGGATTTCTGCCAATCCTGAAATTTTTGCTAACCCTGAAAAAATCGAGGCCATTGAAAACATGATGGCTCCGACCACCGTTAAGGAGGTCCAAAGCTTAACAGGACGGATGACTGCCTTAAGCAGGTTTATTTTCCGTTAAGACGAATGCGGGCTGCCCTTCTTTAAGGCCCTAAGCAAGCACAATGGCTTCGAGTGGACGGAAGAGGCTGATAGATCTTTCCAAGATCTAAAACAATACCTGTCCAACCCACCCGTCTTGACTACCCCGCAACATGGCGAACATTTTTTGTTATATCTTGGCTGCACACCACAAGCGGTGAGCGCGGTCTTGACAGTGGAAAGGGAAGGCGTCCACCGGCCAATCTATTACGTAAGCGAGGTACTTCATGGATCAAAGGAGCGTTACCCTGAGGTCCAGAAGCTGCTCTACGCCTTGCTCATGTCATCCAGGAAGCTTTGGCATTATTTTTAGGCGCGTCAAATACTGGTCCCGACCAAGTAATAATGGTCCCGACCAATTTCCCTCTGGGCAAAATCCTAAGGAACAAATAAGCTGGCGGACGTATAGCTAAGTGGGCAATGGAACTAGCGGAGTTCGATATTCTGTTCTGTGCCCGAACTGCTATTAAATCTCACTCCAGAAAGCTTAGGCATTATTTCCAAGCGCACCAAATACTGGTCCCGACCAAGTTCCCTCTAGGCGAAGTCCTAAGGAACAAGAAAGTTGGCGGACGCATAAGCTAAATGGGCAATGGAACAGGCAGAATTCGACATTCTGTTTGCTGTCCGAACTGCTATTAAATCCCAGGTCTTGGCTAGCTTTGTCACTGAATGGACCTGCCCGCCCAAATCCCTGGAAGCGCCCGAGCAACCTGAAGAAACCCTATGGACCATGTTTTTTGATGGCTCGCGCACTGGAAACTCGGGGGCTGGCTTTATTATCATCTCCCCTCAAGGAGAGCAACTCCAGTATTCTATCTAACTACACTTTACGGCGACTAACAACGCCGCGGAGTACGAGGCCCTCCTCGCGGGACTAAGAGCGTGCAAGTCGCTTGGTATCCAACGGCTAACTGTGAAGGGAGATTCACAGCTGGTCATCAATAACGTGAATAAGGAGTATCAGTGCTGCAATAACTCAATGGCGCAATACCTGGTTGAGGTGAGGAAGTTGGAGCGGCACTTTCGATTTTTCGAGGTATTCTTCGTGCCCAGGAAGGACAACTTCTTGGCCGACCAGCTATCCAAGTTCGGATCCTCACGTGAACCTGCTCCGGCAGGGGTGCTCGTCGAGCACCTTTACAAGCCCTCTATCACGTCTCCGCACGAAGCAACAGAGACAGGTGGTGCTGTCTCCATTATCGAATAGGCTGCGGACTGGACAACGCTATTTGTCTGGTACCTTGCAGATGGGACCCTGCTCGACGGCGAAGCCGAGCGTTCCCGGCTTATAAGGCGTGCTAGTCCATACAAGTTTGTGGACGACATCATTTATCGTCAATGTGCTCTAGGAATTCTCTCCAAGTGCATCTCATAGGAGGAGCCCGGCTTATAAGGCGTGCTAGTCCATACAAACTTGCGGACGACATCCTTTACCGGCAAGGTGCTTTGGGAGTCCTCTCCAAGTGCATCTCACAGCAGGAGGGTGTGTTTCTTCTTCGGGACATACACGAGGGTGCCTGCGGCAACCACGCCTCCTTCAGGACTCTGGTCGGCAAAGCGTTTCACATGGGTTATTACTGGCCCACAGCGCTACATGACGCCCGGGATGTGGTAACTAAGTGCAAGATATGTCAATTCCACGCCCGGAAGGCCCATAAGCCCGCCCAAGAGCTCCAAACGATCCCCCCATCATGGCCTTTCTCCACATGGGGTCTGGATCTGCTCGGCCCGTTCCCCAAGGGGTTCAAGGGCTGCACACACTTGCTCGTCGCCATCGACACCTTCACAAAGTGGATTGAGGCCGAGCCTGTGTCATCTCTTCACGCCAAAATGGTTGTGCGCTTCTTTAAAAGCAATGTGATCATGCTCTTCGAGATTCCCCACAAGCTGATCACCGATTACGGTCTTCAGTCATTAAAAAGGCCCAATCCTGATGTGTCATCAACCTTTATGAACTCTAGGCAAAACTCCTCCACTCTTGGACTTCGGAATTCCCCACAAGCTGATCACCGATAACGGTCCCCAGTTCAGAAGAGAGCTATTTCAGGAATACTGCGAACAGCTGGGCACCAAGGTCTGCTTCACCTCCATGGCACATACACAGAGCAATGGAGCAGTCGAGTGAGCTAACGGACAGATAGTCCAGGGTATCAAACGGCGTGTGTTCGCTGCACTCAGCGAACACAACAAAGCCTGGGTCAAAGAAGGCTTCTCCTGGAAAGAGCCGCGGGGATGGATCCCTCTCTCCGGTCAGCTGGGCCTTCAGCTCCTTCACCTCCGCCGCGAAGCGATTCCGGCTTTCGGTCGCGGCCATGAGCTCCTCCTCGAGCCACGTCAAGCGGCGCTGCCCAAGGAAAGCTCCCATGACGGCGCTGCGCTCGATGGCGACGCCTTCTTCGAAGTCCGCCATGGTGACCCGCAGGACCTAAGTGAGAGAAGAGTAAATCTGTTATATTAAGTTGATGGTAACTTGAGCGGACAAGTTTCCGTTTAATGATTACCTCTCGAAGCCGGCTACTCAAGTTCATGCGTAGGCGCTCCCCGAGCCCATGGGTTGTGAAGTCATGGCTGCTCGGAGCGGCTGCAGCACGGTGTTTCCTCTGCTGCGCCTTCTCCTTGCGGGAGCGCGTCCGCTTTGGGGCAGTGGCAACGGGCGTGGCTTCCTCGCCCTCAAGCCCTTGCCCCCCTTCCTTTTCCTGCGCCCGAGTGACCTCGGGCAAGACTGGTGCCACCCTGCTCGGTGACGTCGGTGGGGTCGCGGGCAGGGCAACTTGAGCCCCTTGCTCGCGATCATCTTCTTGCTTCCCGGCGACAGGCTCCTAGCCCTGCTCGCCGGAAGTTATCGTGGCCACAGGGACGAGTTGCCCCTGCGACGAAGTGCTTGGCAAGACCGCCTGCTCGGTCCCGCCCCGGGCAGCCGGCGGAGCCAACTCCTTGGCCCCGCTCTTCGTGGCGCCTTGCCTCGCTTCCTCGCCCTCGAGCCGCTCGATCGCGCTCCTTAGAGCCTCGACCTGGTCGTTTGAGCCTGGAAGAAGCACGGCCCACGCTGCCAGTCTGTCCTTGAGGATGAGCAGTCTCGTTGCTCGTGACACACCGTGTAGGTTCTCGGGCAGCAAGGACCGCTCGACCGCCACGTCCACATCGTCCGTAGCAATTTCCTCTTGGGCAGCTGTTGAAAAGACAAAGGCGGTAAGTCCTCTGCGGTTCAGTGGATTGTAAGGGTGAAAGTCTTGCCATCACAGACCTGCCGTGGGAGGCTTGACCTTCTTCTTCGCTCCGAGACGGAGCTTGCGCCTCTTGCTCGGCGGATCCTCGGCTTCTTGTTCGCCTTGGCCTCCGGGCGCTCACGGCGACAAACTCAGCTCTCTGCTAAGCTGAGCACTTTTTCAGCGCAACGCAATAAGAGATTCCTTACGTGCTACCTCCTCCTCAAGCCTCCTCTGCTCGGTGATCTGTTGCAGCCGTTCCATATGGCCCGGGTGAGCTTGTGTATGGCACCTCAGCCAGAGGGTCAAGTTCCGTACCTTTTCGTCGCTCTGTTCGGTGAGGAGGATTGGACTTGGGCGTTCTCCCCTTGGCTGGCCGCGCTCGCGCTTGACTTGCCCGGCGCGCTTCTTCGCCGCAGGGAGCTTCAGAGGCGGTTGGCGGCCACTGCGGCACGGCGAGCTCCGCGTCGGCTCGGCCGCCGCCTTGGGCTTCATGGCCACCTTGGCCTTGCCCTTCCTCGTTTCCTCCTTGTCTGATCCTGAGAGCTCTTCGACGATCCCGCCGATGATAAGCTGATCTTCCTGCACATTATGAAGCGAATGTAATCATGCTACGGTCGTGCAAGTCTAGCAACTTAGAGGGAGTTCTTCGGAAATTACCTCTGGTGAGCAGACGAGCACGTTCCTCGGGCACGTGTAGGCCACCTCGCCGGTGACCTCGCTGTCCTTCCTAGCAGCCTTCAGCATGGCGTCGACCTGCTTGGCCACCCATGCATCTGTCGGTTTGACTGCCCGAACAGAAGATGAGCTTAGTTCCTATTCGGATGAATCACCAAAGAAGGGTTGAGCATTTGAGGAACTTACCCGTGCTCTCCCTGGTGATGTCCTCCCAGCCTTCTATTTTGTAGAAGGGGTAGGACCTCTTCTGTAGCGGACACATTCTATTCGCCATGAAGTCTCGGATGATCTCCCTGCCCGTGAGCCCGAGGCCCACGAGAGAGGCGATCTTTCGAGTGAGATACCACTCTTCGCTGCTCGGCTCCGACCGCGGCATTTGCGTTCCCTTCGCCGGAGCTTGCCCGGTGAAGATGAGCTTGATGTCACCGCTCCTCTTGGTGTAGAACCACCTCATCCACCACGGCCCCATCGAGTCGAGCAGTGGTGGACGAGGGTACGGCGCGTCGTCGGCGGTAGCCCGAAGCTTGAGGTAGTAGCACCCAAGCGCCGAAGCGGCGGAGCTGCTCCTCGTCATGGTGTAGTAGTGGAGGAACAGCCCCACCGACAGATCAACTCCCAGGTAGCCCTCGCACAGGTGTGCAAAGACGGCCATCTGCAGGAAAGAGTTAGGGTTGAGGTTCGCAACCTCCAGCCCGCTAATATTCAGGAAGGCCTCCATGAAATCGCTTTCGGGAGACCTAAGCCCGAACATTGCGAACTGCTCGAAGTTGACGAATTCATCCTCGAGCGGCTTCGGGATCTGCTCCTCCCCGGGCAGCCTCCAGCTGCCGGTGTCGATGTGTCCCTCCTCCTCTAAAGTCCTCAGATCCTCCTCGGTCATGCTAGTGCCTGAGAACTTGGCCATAGCGATCCCCAGGTTGGACGAGCAGTTTTGGAGGTGGGTTGTGGTTGTTTGATGTTTGGCGCAGTTGGAAAGGGCTCGAGAAGGAAAGGCGCGCAAGAGTGAAAGTGGCGAGCCGCGAGCGGCTTGGGTGCTCTTTATAGCTCCAGACGAGCAGCTCTGCAATGGTTTTTTGCCACAAAACGGCTAGTTTTTACTGCAACGGCTAGGTAAAAACGGTTGCCCGTTCCGATTGCATAGCGAAAGTTACCGTTAAGATCTGCCAACGGCTATTTTTTCCAGTGTCTGCACTGAAGGTTGGGTGCTCTGCTCGGACAGATGTGCTTCCCTGTTCGACGCAACAGAGTTGCTCGGCACTGATCGGGTTTGTTCGGTCCCGAGCAAGTATTTCTCGGTGGAACCGTAATCTGTTCGGTCGCTTGTTACAAGTCTTTGTAGCAGGAAAATTACCCTATTCGTGACTTAGAGTCTCAAGAGGAAGACCCCACTCTAGTGAATTCTTCCACTTGAGTCTCGGGGGCTAGCTGTTGGGGATAAAATCACGGCCCATTGCCATGGCCCACACCCTGACGGCCCATTCGAACAGCCTACTAGGGCCTAGCTCCGTAGAAGGTTCTATCAGGCCCATGTTGTTGGTGATTAATAAGTGGCCCATCTTGAAACGGGCCTTGGGCCGATTCCGTACCAGCCCACCGCATGAACAGAGCATCCAAAAGGCCGTTCCCGGCCGTACTAAGGGAAGCGCCTAACCCGCCAGCGGCTGCCCCGGGCTTGACCAAGTCAAACCATGCGGCGCCATGTGCCTCCCGGGCTATCCTTAGCCCGGGAAAAGGTCCCTCGGGTAATCCGCCTACCTGTGGGCAGGTGGCGACAACTATCGTACCCCACCATACTTTCTCCGGCCTTGACCGGAACGAACTGTGTCTCCCCGGGAATCCGCAGCCCAGGGAAGGGCACGCGGGCAGCCAGGTTTGTCGTTTGCCCTCCTTGGTAGGCAGCGAACGGTTGTTACGCTACGCGACGCCCCCAGTGGGCGGTGCGATGGCTCGGTCCAGTCAATGCTATATTGGGGATAAAGGGAAAGTGCTTTCTCCCTAAAGAGGTTTTCTCCCCCGTATTGGCATGTTACGACAAACACGTGTCCAGTACTAACCTGACCAGCTTCTCCCTGCAGGCTCGAGACCAGACAGAACCCTAGAACAAGACAAGAGCCTCGCCACTAAAGCAAAGACCGGCGCGGGGCCCACCGCATCAGCCTCGGGCGACCCACCGCGCCTATAAAAGGAGGATTCGTGGACATTCGAGGGAATCTCCCGGGCATTCACACACACAGCTTCAAGCGCACAAGCCACATCCGTCCGAAGCTTCCTCGCCAGTAGTCTTAGTCCTTAGCCACCGTCATTGTAAGCTCGGGATCGGTGCCTCTAAGCCCGGTCTCGGCACCCTTGTACTGTTTTTTCCATCGTATAAGTAACAAGACTGGAGTAGAGCTATTACCCGGCAGTGGGGGCTCGAACCAGGGTAAATCACTTGTGTCTTCACAGTTTGTATCATCTTCACTATACAAAGGATCTGTACCCGGATCATCAAGTCACTCCAGGCTTAGTCCGGGAAGACAGCGCAGCCTTAGCCCCCCGTAGGCTTGGCCGCCGCCCCGGGCTGCTGAGAAGGGTGGTCGTTGGGCCTCACACCAACTACAAATTCGTCTGCCGGTCCGTGGTCCTGTGGCTCTTCAGGAGCGCAGTTCCCAGACACCGACACATGTGCATCCTGCCGAACAGCTTCCTGGCTGGCACGGTGCGTGATGGCCTAGGATTCGTGTTTGAGTCTGACTCGAACAAGAGTTCTGCACGGCTACATAAAGACCCGGACGTGGTTTCTCGGATTGGAACAGATGTCGTGATCCCCAAGAACTGGAGTATACCTTATCTACCTCGGGATGTATTTGGCATGTACATGAGTTCATTACGATCTCGTAGTTAGCCCGGCCCGATTGTCCCTCGGTAGGTCGGTTGTTCAACACTATATAAACCGAGCCCCTATGGCGTGTAAGGGGCGAAGCACTATCGTATTGTCGCATAGTACTCGCTGAGATCTGTTCGTCTCGTCGAGTTCCTCCTTGTAATCCTCTTTCATATAAAGAAAGGCTGGACGTAGGGCTATTATCTCCTCGAGAGGCCTGAACCAGGATAAAAACCCCGTGTCTCCCTGTTGCTCGTTGATTGCTGTTCGCCTTGCTCGGCAGGTCTGCTATCTCCCTTTCTCAAGAACCTTTAGTTGACTTGGGACCGATATCCCAACCATCGACAATTTGTGACTATTCTTTTATTTTACATGACAAGTACAATTTCCAATCACTATACATAATTATTTATTCAGGGGAACACCTACACTGCATTAGCCATTAGCAATGATTTGTCTGATGGAAAGTCACGATGGTATCTTTCATGTAACACGTGTAAAAGGTCATTGCTTTTAGAGAAAATTTACAAATAAAAACAGAAAGAATTATGTGTTAATAACAACGATTATATTATACCAATGCTTCATAGCATATCTGCAAATATAATCCTACAATTGATTAGGACCGTTTATCGCTACACATAATCATGCATTAACAATATCTTAATAAAATAACTATATCACACTCATGCTTTATAATATATCAACAAATACAATTCTTAAATTGATCACGCGCGCGATCACCGACCGCGATCACAACTAGTTTACATATATAACGCGCTAGCGAGTGAACGCGCTTGCGACTCATGTCTTCGTTGTGCTGTCGCGCGACGCTGCCCCCACGTCTTTATGCTCTGTTCAGCCGTTCGATCGCGTCTGGTTGCTCGATCCAACCGTGTGGCCTGCATCGCGTGACCCTAACCACGAATGTTGTTACCCATTTTGCGCCTTCGTTGCTTCTCTGTCTCCTGCTCTTCCAGCTCCCCAAACCCGCAGGCTGAGCTCGTCGCAGCGGCTGTGGTAACGTGCGTGTTCTTGTCTTTAAATTCGTCGCCTGGCCTCCTCATCGCAGCTGCCGTGGTGGCGTGCGCCTCTCGGTCCCCACACCCGCAGCTTACCCTCCTGCCGCAGCGGCCATGCATGGTTTGGTTTCCCTTCATATTGGAACCATTGTCATAACCTTGACCTCTCACATCAGCAACGTTCAAATCAAGAGAGCCCAATGTATCCATTAGTACATTAAAAAGGCCCAATCCTGATGTGTCATCAACCTTTATGAACTCTAGGCAAAACTCCTCCACTCTTGGAATGTTACTTGACATATTTACACAACGCACAATTAGAGTCATTTGTTCTTCATGACTGACATCTGGGGTACAGTCCAAGATAATAGAGAAATACTTGACATCGTTAATGATCCTTAAGATAAACTTTTTCACAGCATCAGCAAGAACAGAAATTAACTCATTCTGAATATTGTGGCCAAGATAATGATGATGAATTTCATTATTTTGAATGCGCCTAATGTGTTCTTGCATCACAGGATCAAATTCAGCAAGCATTTCAATTATGCCCAGAAAATTACCATTATTATCTTGATATAACTTCTCATTTGACCCTCGAAAGGCCAAATTATGTTTAGCAAGAAACTTCACCACAAAAACTATTTTTACCAAAACCTGTCTCCAACGCTCTTTCTCCTTTGCAATTTTCCGTTACATATCATCATCAATTGTTTGATTTTTACTTAATCTCCACCTAAGTTCATTCCATGTATTCATTGTTAAATGCTCAACGCTGCTCTCATGTTCTTTGAGTTTCCCACCGAGACGCTTCCAATCCCTCACTCCATCAGATGCTAACAAAGACTTGCTCAGAATTGATTTGAAAAATTTGCAGCAAAAACAATAAGATTTGTCCACATGCTTAGAGTAAACCAACCACTTCCTATCAACAACCTCACCATTTGATAACTTTCTGGAGTAGTAAGCATATGAAAAATGCCTACCAATGGAATCCTTAGGGAATTCCAGATTTAATTCTCTCAGAGGCCCTTTCTCAATTAAGATATCCCTTTTGCTATTCTCAAGATTATCCCATGTCCTTGGATCATATATAGAAAAAAGAGGGTCCTCTTGTTCATCACTATTTGGATTTTCATTGTCAGACGAACGCGGTAAATTTTCCTCCTCCCTAGTGTCCTCATTGACGCCAACATATGGAATTAGGGCTAAATTTTGTTCCCCTATAACATCTTCATTGACCTCACTTCAGGTTCCTGCCCTTGTTCTTCATTGACATCAACATTACTTGAAGCTGCAAAGAACTCATGTATAGCACCCCTTTGCGATTCAATAAACTGATCTTCTCGTTTTCTTTTTTTTCTTTTCTCAGAACCCGACAAATGCTTCTTAGGCAGCATTTTAACACCTAAATTATAATATATGAAGGAAAGTAAATAGCGAAAGTAAAATTTAAATTTAAATTATAAAAGCTAAAACCGTATCAATCTAAGTTTAGTCTAGTAACTACTAAGTATCTAACATCCTAATTGCTAAGGATTAAGGAATAATAAATATTAAATAAGCAATGATCAATGAACTAATTGAATAATTGATGGATTATCCATGATCCATCAAGGATTCACGGATGAATTGATTGCTTCACAAATCACAATCTGATAATCATATATGATAGATGAATTATGATTTATGAACCTGATCAACTGATAGGTAGACGACGTCGACGATCGCCGGTTGTGGTTCGCCGGATGCCCAGATCGCCAGTTCGCGACGGCGCCGCGATTGGAATCAGGCGAGGCGTCACCGCGTTAGGGACTCAGGCGAGGCGCCGCGATTGATCTGCCTGGCCGGCTGTGCGTGTGGGCCTTGACCCTTGAGTAGCTGTAGTTGAGTTGAGCCTTGAGCCCATCGGTTTTTTGGGTGCGCACGTCACGCGCGTGGCCTGCTGAGTGCTGGGCAGTGGGCAGCACTGTCCTTGGGGCTGGGCGATGGCATATGATGGGAGTACATGGGCTGCTTACATATTTGATCATGGGCCCTCCTCCGTCCTGGGCCCCCGGCCGTCGCCCCTCCGGCCTAGGCCCAAAGCCGGCCCAGACCGTTAAGTGCTGATGTGATAATATTGCCGTTAAGCGCTTATGGCAACCCACATGGCTAGCTATTAGTGAAAACAATCATAAAAATTAGGAAAAATCGATTTTAAAAAAGATCAGAAAAAATAGAAACAATTATCACAAATAAAAAAATAAAAAATTCAGAAATATTTGAAAAAATAAAAATTAGGAAAAATCATAAAAAATACAAAACCAAAAAAATCTTAAAAACCAAAAAATTAATACAAAAAATCGAAAAAAAATCAAATAATATAAAATATCTAATAAAATAGAAACAATAATTATGGACGAAGAAGGAAAAAATTATGGGAGGTGGCGGAGAGGCCGACGGCGGCGCTGGCGGCACTAAGAGGTAGCGGGGAGGAGGCGGCGTGGCGTGGGCAGGAGTTGGGGAGGCCGACGGGGAGGCGTTGGGAGGAGGCGGAGGGGGGCCGAGGTGTGGAGAGGAGAGAGGATGAGATGGATCGGAGAGATAGGAGAGGTTTATTATTTTAGTTTTATTTTTTTTAATTGAAATGCCACCTCACATACCAAATGTGCAAAACCGCCCAAAAATCCACTACGGGGTGTTATCTGCAACTTTTTCACAGTTTTGCGGGGTTGGATACCTGGTTTCGTAGTTCAAGGGGTAAACAGACGCAGCCCCATAGTTCAGGGTGTAATATAGACTTTTTCCTTGGCTATATAAAAAGGATAAATTTTGTTACAGTGAAACGCTATGCTATGATAAGCTGAAATGTACGAGGCCTACTGTTACATGAACACCAGCCTAGGATTAGGATGGGACTACTGACATGGCTAGCCAAGCCGAGTAGTAGGGGTGAGTTCTTTTTAGGGGAGTTCGAACCAACCATGGTTATATCCGTTCAACCTTCTGCCTAAAAAGATGTAACTGTTATATTTATTTATTACTCCCTCCGTCCACAAATGATCTACATATAAGCATTTTTGGTTTATTCAGAAAAGATCTACGTATTAGCCTGGTTTAAAATGCATGAGCTGGTAGTTAATTGCATTTCGAGGTGAGAGTTATAGCTACTGTGGGATTGTTACAAGCATGCAATCCTTGTTTTGATGGGAGGACACAACTTTTGGGGTGAGAGGTTAGAAGGAGTAAATGATGGTACTACTTTCGCAGCAATATTCCTAAGATTAAATGGGTAGTTGATCCGTTAATTGCTTTTCTTGGTCTTTGTGATTTTCCTTAGGCGTAGATCATTTGTGGACGGAGGGAGTATTTTGTATATTTGGATGTAAGACACTGCAAATTTCATGTTGTAGGATGCTGATTTTATAGGTCAATAGTGTCGTAGAACAAACATGTTGATCTGTACAGCATGAAATTTAGAAATGTTCGTGCACCAGTAAGCAGTACCATGCGCCCCTTTGTAAACTGATCTGTTAGCAATTTCAATTCTTCCTCGACTTTGTGAATGATCAATGCATTTGCATGATCTGGCGACAAAACTAATTTTTGTGCAAGCTAATAACTGTATGTCCTGTTCTTTTATGTGAAGGATTTCTGTCCCTGCAGAATAAGCAACGTGGAAGCCATACGCTAAGTACGTCGGAGAATAAAATATCATGGAGAATAAGTTGCATCAAAAAGGCGTGCCAAAGGATCTTACATTCCATGTGTTAGAAAGAATTACAAATGGTTTTTCTGAGGAGTACAAAATTGGAAGCGGTGGCTTCGGAGAAGTTTACAAGGTAGGAATAGAACTTCTAGTTTTTTATTTTCTAAACGATATCATTCTGGGTGAAACATTTAATTAATTGCAGGGAGTGCTGGATGACGGGAGAGAGGTTGCTGTGAAGAAGCTTTATCACCATCCGGGACAAGACGAAGTGCAATTTAATAATGAACTTAGTAATCTTACGAGGGTCCAGCATCAAAATATTGTAGAGTTAGTTGGCTACTGCTATGAAATACGGCATAAACAGGTTGAGCACAATGGATTACTTGTTTTTGCAAAAATTGAAGAAAGAGCTCTGTGCTTCGAATATTTGCCAGGGGGAAGCCTTGACAAGCATCTTTCAGGTACATGTTATGTTGCTCTTGTTAGATAGTACAATATTTAATTTGCACGTAAATAAAAATGATTCCCTAAATTAATTTACGTCTGAAGGATATATATTATTTTTCTGTGTACTTCTGCAGATCATGAATCATGTCGACTTGAGTGGCACTCATGCTATAAAATAATCAAGGGGATTTGTGAGGGTCTAAATTACCTCCACGGGGGATTGGAAAAACCTGTTTTCCACCTAGACCTTAAACCTGCCAATATATTGCTCGACGAAAACATGGTGCCTAAAATAGCAGACTTTGGGTTGTCAAGGTTCTTCGGTAACAAGCATACCCATACCACGCGAAACATAATAGGGACCCAGTAAGTCAAATGTCCAATGTGAAATATCTAGCTTTTTTCTACAATCAATTAAATGGTTTCTTCTTTTGGTATTGATGGTATCCTTAAGATATATGATATTCTCCAGGTACTACATGCCACCAGAATACTTAAGTAAGCGCCAAATCTCAAATAAGCACGACGTGTTCAGTTTGGGACTTATAATCATAGAAATAATGACAGGGCGTAAGGGTTATTCCAATCGTGCTGATATGTCTGCCGAGCAATTTATTGAGCTTGTAAGAAAAGTTATTTGTTTACTTTAAGAATAATTTCCATGCAGACAAAAGACATTTTCTACTGTTCTATATATACTTCACTATTCTCACTTCTTTGTACTTCAATTTAATTTGTAGGTAATTGAGAATTGGAGGAATAGAATAGAGACAACATCAGTTCGCGCATCGTCCCACGAAATAGGTTGCCGACAAGTTAAAAAATGCATTAAAATAGCATTAACCTGCGTGGCGGTTGACAAAAGAAACAGACCGACTATAGCGGATATAATCAACAACCTGACAGAGATGGAAACTATGGCTATGGTTCACGAAGTGCCATTTTTTGTGGATTCGAGCAATATGAGTCTTGAAAGAAAAATGTTGCTGAGTGAGGAAGGGACCTCTAACCAGGTGGCAATGCTAGAAAAGAGTGGAGCAGATGAGGGGATGGTATAAAATTGATCCTAGTTTATCTCGTTTACATATTTTTTTTCCCATCGTGTCTTGTCTTTTCTAATTTTTTTTATTGATGGTTTGGATTTTGAGGCTGGGCTTGCCAAGATTGGGCATTGGGGTGGAAATGGCGGGGACACATATGACATTGAGGTGGCGCCCAATCGTCTTGAAAGCATGACAATTTACAGTGGTTGTGTGGTTGATTCACTTTCATTCTCATATAGTGACCATAATGGCCACAGGCATACCATTGGCCCATGGGGTGGTCTTTGTGGGTGTCCTTATAAGGTACTTCAAAAGTTCACTCTTGAAAACGAATCTTACATATGTTTTTTTTTTCTCTTGCCTCTTGTGTTAACTTCATGCTGCAGATTCTTTGTTTGAAAAAAGACATGCCTCCAGATTCTTCGATTTTAAAAAAGTGCTGCACACTGATTACCACCTTCGAGCATAAACTAACCTGGACGGTTTTTCTTCTGCAGATTCAATTTAACCCTTCAGAGTTTCTCGTGGAAGTTTCAGGAGCAATAGGCCAATTTGAAAAATCACGGTCCAACGTTTTGACGTCACTCGTACTGGTTACCAATGAAGATAGATATTCCTTTGGGGACGGAGGAGGAATTCCTTTCAGTGTCCCAATGAAAAGCAATTGCAGCATTGTTGGTTTTTTTGGGCGTGCAGGGACGTATCTACATGCAATTGGTATCTATGTGAATCCCAACCATCTCACCCTTGCTGTGAATAAGGGTATGATATGGAATGGAAAGGAAGTGAAACCTGATCTACAAACTACTATGAAAGGAGGAGTGAAAGACAAAGTACTAATTTAACTCTACGTACTTCATTTGATTTTTTTAAAATTTCATCTTCAATGTTTTGTCTTTCTATGTTTTGCTTGATTGGTTGGCTAAGGTTGGGCTTGCCAAGATTGGGCCTTGGGGTGCAAGTGGAGGAGGGGCTCATGACATCGATGTGGCACCCTATCGTCTGGAAAGTGTGACAATTTGCAATGACATTGTCATCGATTCACTTGCATTTTCATACAGTGAAATTGATGGGAAAACACACGCTATTGGCCCGTGGGGTGGCCCTGGTGGCAATAAATATACGGTGAGCGAATAAAAAAGATTCACCTGACAAAACATGCACGGCTTTCTTCCCTATTCCTTCTGTTAATGACCGTTTTTCCTTTCATACAGATTCCGCTCGGCCCTTCTGAGTTTCTTGTTCGAGTTTCTGGAACAATTGGCCCATTTCATTCATTACCCACTGTCGTAACATCACTTACATTTTTCACAAATGTTCGTACCTACGGGCCTTTTGGAAAAGGAAGTGGTACTCTATTCGACGTTCCAATGCAGAGCAACGGCAAGATTGTGGCCTTCTTTGGGGATGCAGGATCGTGTGTCCAGGCAATTGGGGTCTACATTCGTACATACTGAAATATCTCCTCCTCCTCCAATCCAATTGTTCTTGTCAAGAAACTTAATCTACTGGCTTGAAGAGATCAGGAATGGTCCTCCTGTTTCTCTTTCTTTGGAGTTTTATATATTCACAAGTTCTCTATTCAATTTGATGAAAATTTCTTAGATTACTAGTACTAATAATTTAGCAGACCTTGCAGTTCGGCAGGCACCAGCTTGAGTTGTGTGTTGTACTTCCATCATTGCCTGATTCAATCCTGATTATTTGCTTGCTTCGTTGTTGGATGATGTAGAGTTTCATATATCAGTATGTTTTGACATAGGTATTTAATGACACACGAAGGAATATTATGACCAAGTTCACAAAATACGTTGATAAAGATTACCCGCCTAGTCTACGGAATGATTTCAGAAGGCTAATCATACCCTTAGATTAGGAAATTAGGCCGAGAAAGTCTCTCATGTTTCGGATAAACCGAAATAGGTTATAGTGAGCTAACTATCCTTGAGCATGAGCTGCAGGCCCCCTATCAAGGGCCTGCATTTCAAATTTTTGTGCTGTATCAAGGTCCTGCTCTCTGTTTTGTTTGAATTTTCCACCCGCGGTACTGTAGCTACAATAATTTCGGGGGTGTGCTGAGGATGCTCTGAGTATTGGGTTTTGGGTGGAGAAGACAACAAAGAAGTGAGAAGATGTGCAGCCAACTTGTTGTCTCTGTAACTCTGTTATCCTTTTTGAGCTCATGTGAG
Source organism: Raddia distichophylla (assembly GCA_005191435.1). NCBI lineage: Eukaryota > Viridiplantae > Streptophyta > Magnoliopsida > Poales > Poaceae > Raddia > Raddia distichophylla. The sequence continues at coordinate 3,307,183 of SPJY01015242.1, read as the reverse complement.
TAGGGAAAAAGAACTGTATAGATGGCTTGCATAGGTGGAAAAGAGAGGTATATGACCCCAAGAAGACCCCAAAAGTTGACATGTGTTCCCAAGGAAATGAGTCACTAGGAAGATAACAAAGAAAGTGACAAGGGAGGGTTATTTTGATGGATGCCACCTTTTGAAAAAAGTCAAACAAAAACAAACAAAACTTGGGACAACTGCATAATAAGTGTCGGGATTAGGAACCGGAGTTCTCTAGGCGCCGAGATTACTTGTTCAACTGGGAATCAACAAGCCCCTTTCCATTGGTGTACTAGGGCATTTGTAGACAAGAGAGCTCATAACAGACCTAAACAAACAACAAAGCCATTTTTACCCCGGTTCTGGCCTCCCATCACCGAGATAACTGCCCTACATCTAGTCTTCCATTACTATGGGGGGAGAGAGTTCAAGGAGGCGACTACCAGAGCCGGAGAGGGCTCACCCGAGCATCGTTGATGTATTACAGAGAGATGTCCCCCGCCTAGATGAGAGACTCTCTGCCCCTACTTATACTAACAGTAGGATAAAAGAAGGCAAGCTTCCATATTGCGTAAGCTACAGCCTATGAACAACTTCCCCTTCTTGCACCAAATAGAACTGTCCTATTTCCTTGACTCCGCTGTGCCCAGGCCAGTGGAATAATACATCGAGTGGGCCCTACCTAAAGCGTCCTACGTGACTGCCATGGGGCTATCTCCTGATAGGGGGCGTAATGCGCAAGTAAGAGAGCTAGGCTTGGAAGTGGCTTGTGACATTGGATGATGCCATGCCATGTCACCCAATCCCCGATAGGAGGGTGAAAACCCGCTACGGTGACCAGAGGGAAGGTGGATGGGAGCCTTTAAGATTTTTCTTCCGACCGGTACTCCTCGAACTCACCATGCCTTCAAAACATGAACAACTCCGACAACTATGTTTACCCCTAGCATGAGAGCCATGTAATATGTGAAGATTTTTTTTAATCACAATCCTGATTGTCAAGTGTTCAAAAAGAAAGGAGTCAATTGAAATCTTGCTTTAATAAAGTACGTCAAGCCAAATCACTAAAGTCACTTTCATAAAAGCAAAATTAGATTCTACAGAATTTTTTCTCACTTGGAACAGAGAGATGGTGGGTTTCTGGTGCTTCAAAATTTTTGGGACTTTTCTCCCTATGCACAAATGAATCATGAAGCACTCTACCAAAAACAACCTCAAAACTCCTTGCAGAAAAATCAGGAAAAATCAAACATCACAATATGTCAGGATCATCGAGCAGAAAGTTTGGAGCTCGGTGTTCATCTCATTACTCCCAAACGTTGCAAGAACATGAATTCAAATTTTTACAGTGGATATATAAATGAGTCACGCACCTTTTCCAACAATAATCACTCAAAAAATTTAGATGTTTCTAAAATTCAAACACTGACTACTGCGCGAAGAAAAAATTCTGGACAGATTTGAAACTTGATGGAAAACTTGATCTATAATCAATCCTAGTGTGCAAAAGAGATGTAAAACCATATGAGCACCCTAAAGACATCATGGATCCGAAGCATAAACAAGGAGAGGACACAAATAAACTAGTTGCAAGAAAACTACCGAAGCAACAAGATCAAAACATATGAACTAGTAAGAACGAGCCATGAACTTAATGAACGAAGGTTTCATTGCATAGATAGGTTAAGATTAAAAGTCGCCCTCGCGAACACAAGCACTCGTAGCTGCCACCCTATTGGCGATTCTTATGCCGACTAGAATTAATCCGCAAGCACACGGATATAGCAGTAGCTTTCACCTCGGAGTATTCCAAAGGTATCGATTTCCCACGAAGAATGAGAAGAGACTAGTTTCTAATCTTGACTTCGCTAGATGGATATGGTGGAATGACGAAAGTGGGGTAAGATATTTCGGATCGTGAGGTTCTACTAAAGGTTTATACTAGTCAAGGGTACAAAGATAATCCACACACAATTTCTACTTTGCATTGAAGCTCGGCCGATTCACTACCACCCGCTATCAGTTAAGAACACTGAATGGTTATGATCACCCCCGACTGAGCTTGACTGGGTTGAGACTAACGGGTGGATTCCACAAACTACTGCGCGGATAGCAGGGCTGTCACCACCTACTACCTACCGCTCAGCTGTTAAATCAGGTGTCTACCAGGTACTAACTAGTCTAGACACCACGTCTATTCCTAGCAGTACTACGTATCAGGACGTCACTCAATACGCACTCCCACTTAACTGCTTTGTGTTCTTCCTGCACTTCTCAGTGCCATGCAAATGAGGAGAGGGGCTCCTTTTATAGCCAACCGCAGCGAATGAGGGTGTGCCACGTGTAGGGACATGCTCCTTCTTCTCCCCAGACGAAAGAGAATCCAAAGTGGATCCAAAGGGGGTCGGCCGACCGGGCTTCGGTCGATGCCGGCCCTCAGTTACGCATGGGATGCCTCATTGACGGTGTATATCATCCCCTTGAAGTGGTTTTGGCAATTGAGGCCGACACAATCGAGTTACATTAGAGCCAAGTGATCGTCTCCAATGCAATGTCATCCCTAGGATCAAAACGGCTTGATGTGAACGGTTGGGATGGTCATCTTTTGTGCTTTTAGAATACTTGGAGAGTGGGCAACCCTGGCTTGGACCAAGCGCCGGTCAGTTGGCTAGGGTCGGTCGGCCGACCGAGGGTTTTTATCGGTTTGGGTCCATTTTAGCTCAGTAGGTCCCTGGAGACGCAAATTTACCAAAACTTGTGGAACTTTGTTAATTTGCATATTTTTAATCTATGTTCCTTCATTTGGGAGCTATGTTGACGGTCAGAAGTGTATGAGAAGTTGTGGAAATTGATCGTCAACACACCCCCACGTTTGGGTCTTTGCTCGTCCTCGAGTAAAGGTTAGTTTTAAAACTAATAACTCTGTGGAAATTAAATGAGAAGCATAGAGGATATTCCAAGGTTTCACTCAAATTGCGGGGATTGAAAGTGGCTACTAACCTTATCTTATAAATGTTGGCAAATGGAACAGCAAGGAATGATAACAATGCTATCATAAGATCAGTGCAACCTAGAGTTTTATATTTTTGTAAAGAATCCATGGCTCTTTTTCTTAAGTGAAACTCTCAGATCTCTTAAAGTGTTTTGACCTCACCAAGGCCGATATAGCCTTAATCGTACCATCTACGTTTATGTGGAGCTCAGGGCAGGATAGTGGAGTAGTTATGATACACACTTGTCAGGTTAAAACTTGATCCTAATGAAGATCATGTTAATCTAATTTCCAATCATAATAGAATTAATGTCCAGGGGTGAGGGAGAGAATGAACTCACGCCAAAGAAATATGAAGAATTACAAGTGCAAGGATGTGTGGTACTGATGAGTCCACACATCGGATCTTGTATTTTAGGAATGATGGTCTCCTCCTTAAAAATCCACTTTTAAATTTTCGCCCGTTTTTCGAAGAAAACAAAGAGGCTTATGGAGATCTCTCTCTCTTTTATACGAAATCTTTTTCATGCCTCTATCAAATTCGGCACTTTTTGAAAAGTTTATGATAAGTGGATCATTTATTTTGGGTAACATCATATAGGTAGGTTTGGTGGCACCAGATAATATGAAGGGCTTAATGTTTTAGGGTGGAATATCTGGCAAAGGTGTACGCTCAATTCCGAAGTGGAATTTGGCATTACAATATATGAAAAGGTTAGCAATCAAAAAGATACGCGAAGAAAAATGATTGGAATAGACAACACTTTCTTAAGAGGATTCAGGTTTTAACGCAACTTAGTTTGATCAAACTACGAAAGAAGGCTCAAATCTTATGCTAAGCTTTTGGCTGTGGTAGGTAATAAGATCATCTTAAGAAATTTAGAGCCAGGTTTATATGAAAAACTTCTGGGTGAACTAAAATTTATGACAAGAAGGTCATGTTTCATGCTATATCTCATAAGCCAACAAATTAGATATGGTTAATCATAATGAAGTGTATCCCACAATTGTAGAGTTATAACCAAGACATAAAATTTATGCATGTCAACATATTACCGAACATGGTTATAGTTTAAAACATTTTCAACTTGCTTTTGTCGTTTTAGTTTTGTTTACTCATATTCAATATGAAATTGAGCAAGTGACAGAGAAAATTGAAATGAGTGAGCAGTGAGGAGTGTATCAGAATTTTGCGACGACCAATCGGTGCAGAAGGGGGGGTCGGCTGGCCAGGTTTGGGTCGGGCCTGGCTTTTGCGTGGTCAGGTCTAGTTTTTTTGTGCTGTGGTATCTCCCTTCTCTATACTTTATTACTCAAGTGCACATGTTAGCTAATAAGGTCGACTGTTGCAGAAAGTTGCACCGGTCGAGGCAAACAACACTTTATTCAATTCATTCCAAAGCAAAGTTGTAGGCGCATACAAGGAAAGCAAAATTTTTGAAAACAAAAATACGCGCCTAATCCTTCCTTCCACTCTAGCCTATCCCCTAAATATTGGTCGGAGGGTCATAGAGCTTCAGCGAACCCATCGCCTTAGCGTAGCGCTTGAGCTTGGCTGATGTGGACTTACGAAGGACAGAGAAATTGTCCTCGTAACCCACCATATTAATCTGAACTTTGGCCATCTGCTCCTCTAGTTTATTCTGCCTTTGCTGCAAGGTAGTTACTAGGTTGCGCAACTGGGGCTCCTCCCCATCACTGAACTCCATCTAACCACCTTGTCCACGGATCGGGGGTGGCGTACGAGCACGCCTCACCCTTATCCTTGAGGACGTGGAGTCAACCGACTTGATCGCGAGAGGCCTCACCCTCACCAAAGGTGGTGAGAGAACCTTTTTGTGACCCATGGCTGTCCTTTGCCAGCGCACGATAAAACGTGGCGGGGAGTCAGGAGGTGTCTCCGGGGAGTACTCCGGCGACTTGGAATCAATCTGCTCATACTTCATGAGCGCTTAACCTTTCCCCATGTGCAGCGCGACCCTATGAGTGATCTCAGGGCGGCCACGCGGCGGGGAGAGAATAAGCTTCTTGGCCACGACCATCTTATGGCTAAGTTGCCCCGTGGTTGGTCTCGATGGTGAAGGGGCACATGCCGCCTTCCCCTTCCCAATGACACGGAGTGGAGAGAGTGGGCATGCTGCACGTCGTTTGCCGCCATTGCGTAGAGGGGAGGCCGGACGACCAAGTGGGGTCGGCCGACAGGCTTCCAATTGCTCGGCCTGCGGCCTGGCTTCCAGTGATGCCTCTAGCGAGAATGCGAGCTTTTTCGACCGCACCGGTAAAAGGTTAACATTCCAGGCGAAGCATGGCCTCCCGGTGGGTCGGACGAGACTATGTCATAGATGGTAGGAATGGATTTTGGGGTCTTATCGGCCATGGATAAGTGTGGATCTCGAGTTGGCTCAAGGTGGTCGAAAGTGGCTAAGTGGGAGGAGGAAGAAGATGAATGAAGTGAATGGAAAAGCCTCCTCCCGTCGATTTTCAAACGAGTGAAAACGTTCTGGAGCTACAAAACCGAATGAGACACTCCCCCTTTGAAAGATTTCAAAAATGAGCAAAAAGGGGGATCGGCCGACCAGGATTGGGGTGGCCGACAAAGCAGACTTCCGGTCTGGCTTGGGTGCAGTTTCTTTAGGGAAGTTTGTGTACTTAGCCCATAGATTTTTTTATGAAATAAAATTTTATTCAAACGCTCATTTATTTATCGGTCGGAGCTAGACCGCACTCAGGCAATCAGTCATCAAAGAATTCGAGGACATCAACGTCCTCAAAAATAGGCATTTCGGTTTCTAGAAAGATTTTCAGGCGTTGCCCATTAACTTTGAAAACATTGCCATCATCGTCTTGGAGGGTAACGACACCAAAATTGAAAGCATTAAGTACCGTGAAAGGGCCTTCCCATTTACTACGAAGTTTGCCATGCCCAAACAACTTCACACGAGAATTAAAGAGAAGCACCTTATCCCCGGTTCTAAACCGTTTCAGCGTTATTCGCTTATCGTGCCATCTTTTAGTTCTATCCTTATAAAGTTTTGAGCTATGGTAGGCCTTTTCCCTCCATTCTTATAATTCAACCAATTGCGTTTTTCTTTTAATTCCGTTTGAATGAAGATCCATGATCCAACGTTCTATTGCCCAATGGGCCTTATGTTCCAACTCTACGGGTAGATGACATGTCTTCCCATGAACGAGCTGGTACGGGGTCATACCGATTGGAGTTTTAAAAGCAGTGCGGTATGCCCAAAGTGCATCACTCAGCTTATGCTTCCAAGCCTTCCCCATGGCATCTACGGTCTTTTGCAAAATGTTTTTGATTTGCATATTTGACGTTTCAGCCTGACCGCTAGTCTAAGGATGGTAAGGTGTGGCTATCCTATGGTCAACCCCTAAGCTTTTCAATGCAAACTTAAAGCTTCGGTGGATAAAATGTGAGCCGCCATCGCTAATTACAATCCTAGGGACGCCAAACCTAGGGGAAATGATTTCTTGGAACATCTTCTTAGCGTGAGTTGAGTCAGCCTCACGACAAGGGAGTGTCTTGACCCATTTGGAGACGTAATCGACCGCTACTAGGATGTACTCATAAGAGCCTGATTTAGGGAATGGGTCCATAAAATCTACCCACCAAGCATCAAAAAGATCAATTTTTAGATTGCTTCTTAAGGGCATAGCATCTTAAGAATTAATGTTCCCAACTCTCTCGACATCTAGCACAGCGTATAACGAACTCCTTGGTGTCACTATACATGGAGGGCCAAAAGAAATCACTTTGCCAAACTTTGGCATGGGTTCTAAAGGCGCCGTAATGGCCCCCGTATGGTGATGAATGGCATTTTTCGAGGATCTCGCGCTTTTCACCTGCGGGTATGCATCTACGAAGCATCCAGGCAGCGCAGACTCGATACAGATAGGGCTCATCCCACAGATGAGTCCTACTGTCGCGGATCAGTTTATTCTTATCCTTCCCTGTTGGTATATACCGCGCTATAAAGTAGTTCACTATGTTAGCGTACCAAGGGTCGGCAGTCGAAACTGCAAGTAGGGTGTCATCCCATAAGTAGTCATCTATAGGTAGGTTTGTGGTTTCCATGACTTGCATTCGGGAAAGGTGGTCAGCCACAGAGTTTCTACTCCTTTCTTGTCCTTAATTTCTAGGTCAAATTCTTGGAGCAGAAGGATCCAACGGATGAGCCGCGGTTTCACGTCTTTCTTGGTAAGAAGTTATTTTAGGGCCACATGGTCCGTATAAACTATCACCTTCATTCCTACCGAGTAAGATTGGAACTTCTCTATTGCAAAGACTACGGCTAGCTAGAAGTTCCTTCTCTGTGGTGGCATAATTGAGCTGCGGCCCGGTTAAGGTTTTACTAGCATACGCAATGGCATAATGCTTTCTATCCTTACACTGGCCAAAGACTGCTTTGACGGCAAAGCCGCTTGCATCACACATGATCTCAAAGGGCAACTTCCAATCAGGTGGCTGAATTACTGACGTAGAGACTAGAGCTTGCTTCAAAATTTTGAAAGCAACGAGGCAATCTTCATCAAAGATGAAAGGAGCTTCTTTCGCCAGCAAGTTAGTTAAGGGACGAGCGACTTGGGAAAGGTCTTTTATAAATCTTCTATAGAAACCCGCATGACCTAAAAAGCTATGAATTCCCTTAACATTTATTGGTGGCAGTAACCTCTCGATTACCTCGACCTTGGCTCTATCTACCTCAATCCCTTGTTCAAAAAGCTTGTTGGAGATGAACCAGGATAAAAACCCTTGTCTTGTCTCCTTGTTCGTCGCTGATTGCTGTTCGTGTTGTTCGGCGTGTCACCTATCTCATCTTTCAAGAACCTTTAATCGACTTGATATCGATATCTCAACCGTCGACAGGTGGGTTGGAAGCAACAATGGGATAGATGTATTTCGGATCAAGAGGCTCTTCGGACACCAGTCAGAAAGGTTCAAGTTCTACTCGTATTTAATTTGAGACTCTGAATCGGAACTCAGGTACTCACTACCACCCGCTATCTTGAATTGGAATCCCGAATGGTTATGATGGTCCTGATTTGGCTCAACTGGTCTGCAACTAACGGGGCGGATTTCACACGGTCGAAGCCGGATAATAGGGCAGTCACCACCTATTACCTACCACACATCCGTTGAAGCAGGTACCTACCGGCTACTAACTATTCCAGACACCACGTCTGTTTCTAGTAATAATACGTACTAAGGACGTCACTTCAGTACGCACCCCTACTACCTCTTATACTAATCTCTAGGTGAACAATTAAGCACAAAGATCTTAGCACTAAAGAATAGTACGGGCCTAGTCCCAACAGAGACAAAATAAATAGACTGAACTTGATAATTAAATAAGGCAAGACTGAGTGTTACCGATAGAAGACGGAAGCAGAACCCGCATCCGAGTCCAGCTCCGGAGCTCTAGTGAGGGATACCGACACCCCGGCTCCTCCCCTACACTAACTCTCCTCTCTCTCCTACTCTACTTGAGAGTAGCACAACTCTACTTCACTCTCACTTGTGTTGCTCTTTGTTGTTCATCTTCAAATGAAGGAGATCACCTGCTTTTATATTCCACTGTGACCAATGAGGTGTTGACACGACTAGGGACAGGTGTCACAAGCTCCTTGCCGAATAGGGGATCCAATGGAGCCAACAGGTGGGTCGGCCGACCTAGGGGGGTCGGCCGACCTGCCTTCTGCTGATCCTGGCCCTCCAAGTTGTCTAGGATGCTTCTTGTGCGGTGTAGATCTCCTCCCTAAGTCGGTTTGGCGGTTGGAGACCGGTAGCATTGGGTTCCTCCTATGCTTAACTTGAGGATTACTCCACTTTCTGGATGAAACCGACTAAAATCGACGGCTTAGATGTGCTCTAGGATCTCTTGTAGAAGTCTCGGTGCAACCCTGACCTGACTGGGCGAGGGAGTTGGGTCGGCCGGCCTAGGGTGGGTCGGCCGACCCACTCTTTTGCCCGGTTCGGTCCCAATTTCGCTCAGTGGGACCCTGCATGTAAATTCTCACCAAAACTCGTGGAACTTTGTAAATTTGCACAATTTTAGTTCCGGTTCTGTTTATTTCACCAAATGTTGACGGTCAGAATCATGTTAGTTATTATTAAAATTGACCGTCAACAGTACCTACGCGTAGAAGAAAATAGCAAAAGAACCAACTTCATTACAGAAAAATAGTTTAGGAAAAATATATAAAATTCTAGAAATTAAATGTGATTTTTAGGCTCTGAAATCATCAAATTTGAAGTTACGGAGCTCACTAAGCAATTCCAGTAAGTTTTGTGAGGAAAATAGAACATTACCAGAAAAGAAAAGGGATTAAAAATTCTAGTTGGGCCCACTCTCCCTCGTGGCCCCCCCTCTCTCTCTCTCTCTCTCTCTCTCTTTCTGCGCACACAGCCTAGCGAGCGCGCGCCGGCTAGCGCCGACAGGTGGGACCAGCGGGACACGCGCACACGGATACAAGGCGGCGGCAGGACACACGCGGATATGGGGCGGCGGTGTGTGCCGCACCTGCGTGCCATGTAGGCGACGGCGTGGGGCCGCATGGCAGGCGGTGGATGGTTGGTGCGGAGTTCGGCGAGAGCGAACGACGAGGCGGACGGCTGCGATGTCGTCGTCGGCGGTGCTTCGGATTTTCGGCTAACAGCGACAACCCTTTTTCTCCTTCGTTTCTTCACCAAACATGGTGCTCCATATATCCATCTTGATCGTCTCGACGAGCCCTCCATCATCCTAGCCTTGGATCTTCGAGATAGGTTTTGGACAGATAGGAATAACTTGGAAAGTGCTCGAGATTGCACGAGAACCAAGGCGGCGGCTAGGACTTCAAGGGGAGGAGAGTTATGGCCATGCACAGGGGTCTAGGAGGGTTTATATAGTGGTGGGAAGGGGTTGGGTAAGCCAGGATGGATAAGGAAGCAATTTAGGTGTTTGAATTCGACTCGGAGTAAAATTCGAAGCTTGCTGAATTTGGAACTTGCCTTTCCTCGCGAGAGTTCGGCTGAAACTTGGGGGATAGGTCGATGTGGGCTTCTAGAAGGTTCCCTAATATTTTTGGATTTTTTGGGAAAGTATTTCTCATTATTTTATGCGATATATCTCTTAAATAGGGTCTTTTGGGGCTTAATCCGATTTTCCGGGAAACCCAAAAGTTAGGAAAAGGTGAGATATGTATTTGGAAACTTAGGACACATGTTTCCACTGCCCCATCCCAAATATTAAGCATGGCTTTAATTAAAATTGCCTAAAGAGCCAAATAATAGGGTTTCTAATAGGTTTTAATATGTGTGTGTATAAATAAATCATTTTTCCTATTTTTGTTTTCAAATAAATCTGGTGACACATAATAATTTTATTAGGATGACACAAATCAAAGGGAGTATTTAATAAGAATTAGTACCCTTCTTAGCTTATATTATTTTACATTTTTAACTTATTTTCTAACTTTGAACGCTTTTTAGTGGTAGCCTTGAGAGTCAGGTCTACTTTGTTTGACTTGTATTTTAAAGCTATTGAACAAGTCTTCGAAACATGACATTAGAAATGAAAATAGTATGAATAATTTCTAACCCACTGACAAACCATTCAAACAAACTTGAATAATGATTTAAATAATGTTGTGTATATCTAAATGTTTTTAAGTGGATACAGTACAGATGCAAAACCAAACTTTTCTTTGAATAATATCCACTGGAGATTGCCCGTACTATCAAAGTCTTGTACATGCCATCTTCAATATACTTCTACACCTATCCCATCAATTAAAATATTATAAAAAATTTGACAAAATATTTATTTGTATGGTTATAATAGAGTTCACTATTATCTTATAAAAGGTATATTAAATTTCAATACAAATCTTACCACACAAATATGTGGGGGTGCATAGCTTGTTCTCTACATATTCTTCTAACGACGAAAAGGTTAATCCATCATTTTTTTTGAAGAAAAGGCGAGCTGCCAAATTCATTCAAAGAAGTAAATACAAGGAAAGTTTAGACAACACACGAGGCAATAGCACCCCAAACTCAACACCCGTCTAGACCATCGGTAACGCCAACTAGGCTATCAACAGGTCACCCCTAATCTTAACCAAAACATCGTCCGGCCAACAATCCTCCTGCCGAAAAATCCTGACGTTCCGCTCCTTCCATATGTTCCAGCATATGGTAATAATGATTTCATCTTCAATCCGCCTAATCCATCATTTTCGTTCCAGTTGCCCTTCATACAATATGTGTTCTACAAATATACTCCCAAACGAACGACCGTATGGATCAAAACAGGATTCAGTAGCCAGTGGGCTCACCCCAAAGCTACATACAGCCTACAGGCTCATCCGTTGGTATTGCTAACTAGTTTTTTTTTTACCCACAACTTGCTAGTTGCTATTTTTTTAAACACCTTTGCTAGTTATCAGGCAACCGAGACTTATTTATCTCTCCGTCAATTTTCTCACATACGTGGATATTCGCTGGATCTTTTATGTGTCTTATGGAGATGTTTGATCAACGGCTCAGAAAATCGACTAAGAGCTAAATAAGTCTCAGTCGCCTGATGAGAAGTCAGTCCCTTTTTTAAAAGACCTCTTTTCAGAGTACAGCCGTGGTATCTGTTCATGTGCAAAACTCATGTCCCCACGCACGCACCCAACACACTGATCACATTCCACGCACACGCACACCTACGGACACACTACTGTACAAATGGCAACAAGGCATAAAGAAGCAAGCCAGGCCCAGGGCCCTCACTTATTTAATTCGAGAATAAAACCCGGGGAGCAGGAAACGACCAAGCCTAGTCTGGAGACTCAAACGGCCCCGCAAGCACACATCCGGTGCTTTACCACTGAGCTACCGCTCAGTTCCCAGAACTTGGGAAAAAGTACCAATTTGGTCCCTCAACTATAGTCGTTGGACCACTTTGGTCCCTGAACCTCAATACCGGACTTGGGAGGTCCCTCAACTAACAAAACCGGACTTAAATAGTCATTTGACCCGGTCAGCAGGTGGTTTTAGGGACCTTTTAAGTCCGGTTTTGTTAGTTGAGGGACCTCCCAAGTCCGGTTTTATTAGTTGAGGGACCTCCCAAGTCCGGTTTTGAAGCTCAATACCAGGTAAAAGGACTATTTAAGTCCGGTTTTGTAGTTGAGGGACCTCCCAAGTCCGGTATTGAGGTTCAGGGACCAAAGTGGTCCAGCGGCTATAGTTGAGGGACCAAATTGGTACTTTATCCCAAAACTAATGATATTGACATAACTTTTTTGAATAATTTGAATGGTTAAAGGCGTGCTCAAAAGTCAACGGCGACTTCTTTTTGTGACCGGAGGTAGTACCTCTCAACAATAACCTTACCACTATTTCCACGTGTTATATTCACTATTTACCAAACCAACCAGAGTCCCAAGTTTTCAGTGTTAGTGTGGGGGCACCCAAATGGGTATGGCCACTACCTGAGATATTTTTTACCAAAAAGGTCAACCCACAATTGTAGTTTTTTTTTACTCCAGTCATCTTTTATCTACTTATAGCGCACTTCATTCGGAGCCTTCTCAGCGTGGCCATGTCGTCTGGAAATCTTCGGCCGTCCGATCGCGCCGCGCGTCCGTCGTTTCAGCCACACGATCTAGATCTTCCCGGCGGGTAACGTTTGCTAAAAACCCCTCGCGCTTTCAGGTTTTTATGCGGCAGTCCTTTCGTTTCGCCAAAGTGCCCCTGCCTTGTGTAGTTTTTTCGCTGCCACATTCCCAGAGCGCCCTCCAAATTTTCCACTGCTTGCCGATAGGCCCTTTTCGTCTTTGTAGATACACCCGGGGTTGGGGTAAAATTACCCGCCTTTGCCATCAGGCTAGGGTTCACCCGGTGCCTCCCAGTCCCAGCACACGCGCTCCCCCAGATTATTTGCCACTCTCAACATTGGGTCTTGCTAAAATGCCACTCTGGCCCACGTGTAATACACTCCGATGGTCCCACGTGTAATACACACAGGGTGCATACTTAACAAGTGCCAATGTTGAGAGTGGCAAATCATCGATTTTTCCCCCCACCCCACTGCCAGCTTCGTCCGTCTCCAACTCCACGCCGTTTTTGCCTCCTCTCTCTCTCTCTCTCTCTCTCTCTCTCTCTCTCTCTCTCTCCCCGCGTCGCCTCCTCTCCCCACTAGCCGCCGCTGCCCCCGTCTCTCCGGTGCCCTGTCGCGCCGCCTTATTTGCACCCGCTACGCTGCTGCTCCTGCCGCCGCCTCCGGGAGGTTAGATCCGGAGGCGGCGGCTTCACAGTGGACAAATCCGGCGACGGGGGTCTCGGCCAGCAGCGGATCCGCCGACGGTGTTCCTCGGGACGGTCTCGCCCTCTTCGACGACTGCGACTCCCTGCTTCTCCTCGACAGGCCGCCAGCGCCTCCGCTCCGCCTCCATGCCTTCGCCGCTCCTGCCTTTGCGTCGGAGCATCTCCGGTCCGTATCCGTGTCGCTCCCTTCTCTCCTTTTCCAGTCCGGCAACAGTCTTTCATGTCATCTCCCTGTTTCTTCCGCCGGTGCCCTTGTCCACGCCGGCGGCGGGCTGCGGTCATCGCCGAGTAGTTAAAACACAGCATACAAATTGCTAACTGCCTGCACTACTCAACAAGCTCCTTCTACACGTTGTTCTTGCATAAAAAAGAAAATAGCCTGATAATGCTCATTATATATAATACAAGCCAAAAATGTCTCTGAATATACATCATTATAAATATGCATTTATTGTTTGAAGCCAGTGAAACTATATATGTTACTATGTTGATTAGTTTTGCTTCTTTTTTCCATTTTATTGCCCAATGGGCCTTATGTTCCAACTCTACGGGTAGATGACATGTCTTCCCGTAAACGAGCTGGTATGGGGTCATATCGATTGGAGTTTTAAAAGCAGTGCGGTATTCCCAAAGCACATCACTCAGCTTATGTTCCCAAGCCTTTCCCATGGCATCTACGGTCTTTTGCAAAATGTGTTCCATTTGCTTATTTGACGTTTCAGCCTGACCGCTAGTTTGAGGATGGTAAGGTGTGTCTATCCTATGATCAACCCCTAAGCTTTTCAGTGCAAGCTTAAAGCTTCGATGGATAAAATGTGATCCGCCATCGCTAATTACAATCCTAGGGACGCCAAACCTACGGAAAATGATTTCTTGGAACATCTTCTTAGCGTGACTGCCGCACGACAAGGGAGTGCCTCGACCCATTTGGAGACGTAATCGACCACTACTAGTATGTACTCATAAGAGTCTGATATAGGGAATGGGCCCATAAAGAGTCTAATTTAGGGAATGGGCCCATAAAATCTACCCCCCAAGTATCGAAAAGATCAATTTGTAAATTGCTTCTTAAGGGCATACCATCTCGAGAATTAATGTTCCCAACTCTTTGACATCTAGCACAGCGTCTAACGAACTCCTTGGTGTCACTATTCATAGAGAGCCAAAATAAACCACTTTGCCAAACCTGGGCATGGGTTCTAAAAGTGCCACGATGGCCTCCGTATGGTGACGAATGACATTTTTCTAGGATCTCGTGCGTTTCACCTGCGGGTATCATCTACGAAGCAACCCATCGGCACAGACTCGATATAGATAGGGCTCATCCCACAGATGAGTCCTACTATCGTGGATCAGCTTATTCTTATCCTCCCCTAGTGGTATATATCCCGCTACCAAGTAATTTACTATGTTAGCGTACCAAGGGTTGGCAGTTGAAACTGCAAGCAGGGTGTCATCCCGTAGGTAGTCATCTATAGGCAGATTTGTGGTTTCCTTGACTTGCATTCGGGAAAGGTGGTCAGCCACAAAGTTTTCTACTCCTTTTTTTCTTTAATTTCTAGGTCAAATTCTTCGATCAGAAGGATCGAACGGATGAGTTGTGGTTTCGCTTCTTTCTTGGTAAGAAGGTATTTTAGGGCGGCATGGTCCGTATAAACTATCACCTTCGTTCCTACCAAGTAAGAGCGGAATTTTTCTATTGCAAAGACTACGGCTAGAAGTTCCTTCTCTGTGGTGGCATAATTGAGCTGCTGTCCGGTTTAGGTTTTACTAGCATACGCAATGGCGTAATGCTTTCTATCCTTACACTGGCCTAAGACTACTCCTACGGCAATGTCACTCGCATCACACATGATCTCAAAGGGCAGCTTCCATTCAGGTGGCTGAATTATGGGCGCGGAGACTAGAGCTTGTTTCAAGGTTTTGAAAGCGACGAGGCAATCTTCTTTAAAGATGAAAGGAGCTTCTTTCGCCAGCAAGTTAGTTAAGGGACGAGCGACTTGGGAAGTCTTTTATGAATCATCTATAAAAACCCGCATGACCCAAGAAACTATGAATTCCCTTAACGTTTATTGGTGGCGGTAACCTCTCGTATACCTCGACCTTGGCTCTATCTCCCTCGATCCCTCGTTCAGAAATGAGATGACCGAGAACAATTCCTTCTCTCACCATAAAGTGACTTTTTCCCAGTTTAAAATTAAGTCCACTTCTCGGCATCTTTTTAGGACCCTCTCTAAGTTTTTCAAACAGTCATCAAACGAGGTCCCATAGATAGAGAAGTCATCCATGAAAACTTACATGATCTTTTCAATCATGTCGGAAAATATGGCCATCATGCAACTTTGGAAGGATGTAGGGGCGTTGCAAAGCCCGAACGACATGCGTCGATAGACGAAGGTGCCATAAGGGCATGTGAAGGTGATCTTACTTTGGTCATCCGGATGGATGGGAATTTGATGATAACCAGAGTAGCCATCCAGATAGCAAAAGAATGAGTGGTTGGCCAAACGTTCTAGCATCTCCTCCATGAAAGGCGGGGGAAATGATCTTTCCTAGTGGCTTTGTTAAGCTTATGATAATCCATGCACATACGCCATCCAGTGACAGTGCGTCTCTCTCATTTTGCACTACCGTCATGCCTCATTTCTTCGGTACTATTGAACAGGGCTAACCCACTCACTATCGGATAACGGGTAGATTATGCCGGCAAGAAGGAGTTTCAACACTTTTTTCTTGACCACTTCTCTCATTGCATTATTCAGCGTACGCGGGTGCTCCCGCGTGGGTTTATGGTCCGTTTCCATTGGGATGCGATGAGTGCACAAACTCGGGCTTATCCCCTTGAGGTCCTTAAGTGAATAACCTAAGACCGAGCTGTACTTCTCTAAAATGGCAACAAGCTGGTGGCATTCATCCTCAGTCAACAAATTGCTGGTGATAGCCGGCTTGTTTCGGTTGTTGTTTAGGAAGACGTGCTTAAGCCTAGGAGGGAGAGGTTTTAGCTCGATAGGCGAGGAAGGAGGTTCCTCAGTCCTATTTAGCTAGAAATATTCTTTTGAATCTTCCTCTTGAACAAAATACGGAACGTCTTCCTCCAGACCCTAAGGGTAGACTGTCTCAAAGAGAGCAACAATCATAGCCTCTTCTAACGGATCCGACAGTGGCTCGGCTTCCATAGGATGATTGATGGATCGTGCGAAGCTCACTGAGAGGTATTTGTTGTTGACTGTCAAGCCGATAGATTCTCCCCTTTCCATGTTTTGGACTAACTCCCTTACGGGCTGCCCGATCAGGATGCAAGAGTGATACGGGTCGGGGACATCGAAGGCATGGAAATCTAGTGTGATGTTATGGTCATCTATGGTCCCCTCGACGCCTCTAAGGGTTCCCTCAGCTTGTGCAATATGGCCAGGCAGCCATCTGACTTGCTTTTGAGGAGAAGGCGCATGATCCGAAGGGATCCTTGATGCCACTGATTTTGACATGCAGTTAATACCCAGGCTAGGATCATAGGGAACACTTCTAAAATCCAAGGCATGGGCTTTCACTGAGCAAAACGTTTTGAAAGGAAACAACGTAGCTATCTCCCTTGAGTCCTCTATTTCATCGATTATCTCTCTACTCAGAATGGAAGTAAGAGTCAAAAGGTTTTCCTGTTGTGATAGGATCTCCTCATGAATCGGGACATTTGGCTTAGGCCTTCAGAATTGCTGACATTCTATTGGAAGCGTAGAAGCATTGCCAAAGTTGTCGAGAATTTCCTCTTCGAAGGCGTAACATGTCAAGAATGAGACAAGTTCGTTCACCGTTTCAGGATCTTGGACACAGGGAAACGTGGCTTCGGGAGTTTCTTTGATTCTCGAAGAATCGTATTGGGTCGGAAGGTTTGACTCGGTACGGTTGTCTAAAGTTTGGGATTACCCCAAGGTTCAAACTCTAGGTCCGAAAGTTCGTCAAAGGCGTTAATGAAAGGAGTATTGCCTTGCAATTTGCACAGGATTTCTTTCCCTTCATTAACGGTCTTGTAAACAAAGGATCCTCCAGAAACTATGTTTAAGAACCTGGCACTCGTCGGGTTCAACCCCTCGACAAAGTTTTGCATGAGCATGGGCTCAGGAACACACAGGTCGGGTCCCGAACTGGCCAACTGGGTAAATCGCACCCAGGCTGCACCCACTGTTTCACTCTTAGACTGACGGAAGTTCAAGACTTCCTTCCGCTATTCTATGATTTTTGGGAGAGGAAAGAACGCGAAGCATAATTTCTCCTGGAGAACTTCCCAACTACAGTTAATGTTTCCTATGGTCAATTTGAACCACAATTTGGCTGATCCCGTGAAGGAGAATGGAAACAATTTCCATTTCAGTGTTTGTCGAGCCATTCCTTGAATTTCAATGATAGAACAGAGCTGTTCAAATTCGCGGAGATGGCTATACGGGTTCTCTCCTTCTGATCCGAAAAAGGATTTCTCCCGGACCATAGCTATGAGGCTTGGCTAGAGCTCAAAGCTAGGTGTATGGATAGGTTGGGATGATGATGGAGGCTCTAACTATGTGGTCTTAAGAGCTGAAAACTAATAAATAGACGTGTTATCCATATGGGGGTACGTGGACAAGCAAGGTTCGAAACAAGAACAGCTACCGTTCCCAGGCAACGGCTCTAGAAAGCTTGTTGGTGATTCTTATGCCTATTAGAATTAATCCACAAGTGCACGGATATCGCAGTGGCTTTCACCCAGAGTATTCCAAAGGTATCAATTTCTCACGAAGGACGAGAAGTGTCTAGTTTCTAGTCTTGACTTGGCCGTATGGATATGGTGGAATGACGAAAGTAGTGTAAGATATTTTAGGTCGAGAGGTTCTACTAAAGGTTTACACTAGTCAAGGGTGCAAGGATAATCCAGATACAATTGCTACTCTGTATTGGAGCTCGGCCGATTCACTACCATTTGCTATCAGTTAAGAACACCGAATGGTTATGATCACTCTTGATTAAGCTCGATTGGGCTGAGACTAACGGGGCGGATTCCACAAACTGCCTTGCAGATAGCAGGGCTGTCACCATGCACCTACTACCTACCGCTCGGCCGTTGAACCAAGTGTCTACCGGGTACTAACTAGTCTAGACATCACGTCTATTCCTAGCAATACTACGTACCAGGACGTCACTTGATACTCACTTCCACTAAACCTGGCACTAGTATCTATTGTGTCACCCAAGCACAAAGATTTAGCACTCAAGATCTAGCGCGAGCCTAATACCAACAGAGACAATGTATACGAAATAAACTTGCTTTATAAATAAAGGATGGGACTAAATGTTACCGATAGAAGACGAAGCAGAACTCACACCCGAGTTCGGCTTCGGAGCTCTAGTGGAGGGATGCCGACACGCCGGCTTCTCAGCACTAACTCTCCTCTCTCACCTACTCTACTTGATAAATGGGCAGCGTTGCACTGCTTTGTGTTCTTCCCGTACTTCTCCATGCCTTGCAAATGAGGAGAGGGGCTCCTTTTATAGCCAACCGCAGCGAGTGAGGGTGTGCCATGTGTAGGGGCACGTGTCTTCTTCTCACCAGCCGAAGGAGAATCCGAGGGAGCATCCTCGAGTAAAGGTTAGTTTTAAAACTAATAACTCTGCGGAAATTAAATGACAAGCATATAAATGTTATAAATGTTGAAAGTGGCTAATAACCTTATCTTCTAAATGTTGGCAAATGGAACAGGAAGGAATGATGACAATGCTATCATAAGATCTGTGCAACCTAGAGTTTTATATTTTTTTAAGAATCTATGGCTCTTTTTCTTAAGTGATACTCTCGGATCTCTCAACAGTGTTTTAACCTTACCAAGGCCGATATAGCCTTAATCCTACCATCTACGGTTTATGTGGAGCACAGGGCAGGATAGTGGAGTAGTTTTGATACACACTTTTGTCATGTTAAAACTAGATCCTCACCAGGTCCTCACAAAGAGAGGAAGGACAAGGCAATAATGGCCGGACCAAGCACACAGGAGGCGGACGAAGACGACGTTGCGAGGAGACAACGGTTGAAATGAAGGAGACATTGTCGGCCTCGCACCTTGGAGCACGACCGCTCCGCCAGATCTAGGCCTCCTACAATGGAATCTGGGCACGCGCAGGAGTGGTCCCCCCAGTGCGGCCTCCACTAGGCGGGCATACGTGGAGGGGAGGTAGAGGAAGAAGGAGCTGAAGAGGGAACCGACGTCACAGAAGAGGGAGAGGAGGTCGGGTACCCCGCCAGCGGCGGGCGACAACGAGAGGCACCCTGACAATAACGAGGCCGAGCAGGCTCACCACCGTGCACGGGCAGCACCCTAGCACGATGCAGCCGCGCACGCCCGACATCCGTCGTGGGGAGATGTTGAGATCCATGTGGAGGTTACCCAGGTGTTGTGATGAATATATGTGACAATGTTTTACTTTGGTGAGTTTTTTATGAACTTTTGTATAGCATTTTGCTGGATGTGATCCACCTTTATCTTTAATTCCCTTTATGCATTTTAGCCCCTTACTGTTGTAGAAATTATGTTAAGTCATTTATGTGTATGTACGGGTACAGGAAAAATGCATTTTCACCCCCGAAGTAGGTGGAATATACACTGTACTCGATGTATATGTATGTACTTAGGTAATTTCGCTACTGCAGATTGGCATAACATGTGTATGTGAAAAATTGTAACCGTGATTAATAAAGTGTTGTGTTATATATATTTGGAACCCTGCAATTTGATTCCATTATACTCAACATTTTATATTGCTTTTTATACCCCTACAGATTGGTGTATTGCAAAATTCGACAAATAAAATTCAATTTTCAAGGTTATTAACACATACATTCGTTTAGGGACTTAAAAAATTCATTTTGGCATATTATATGTTCTAAAAATAAAATATTAATGTCTGTTAGATATTAAAACTATATAATTTAGTATATAATATATCCTGAAGATATATTATATAAAATATCCCAAAGACATTAAAATATTGTTTATGTTCATTAATATTGTCCCAAGAAAATATATGATATATTAATTAAGGTTGTTATATTAATTTCCCAAAGATTTTAATATATCAAAATATAATGTCTAAAAAGGCATTTTCTTTATGTATAGTCATTTTGATGTACTATTTCTATGCCCCGAAGGCACGTTATTTAATTTTTTTGAAGAAAATTAATGACAATACATGTTTTACATGTAGGAGATGGGCTGATTTAAACAAAAAGGAATTTGCCGAACTTAACATCGACGGTAGTAATTACCTAGCATGGTCAATGGATGTTAAGATTAATTTTGCCGTCCATTAACATTGGTGCTACTATAAAAGCTCCTATTGAGAATGCACCAGCCATTCCGGCACATAACAAATATGCAGCATTACAATACCTACGCCATCATATTCATCCTAACATAAAATCTGAATATATGATGGAAGAAGACCCCTTAGAGCATCTCCAATGGTAGAGTCTGCTGGCTGTCTATAAGGCTTACATGGCATATCCAACTCAGCTTAAAAGACCAGTACTCCATCCAACAGGTTGGCTACAAGCAAATATTAAAAAACTCAAACGGTCCCACACCATTAATTAGCCCTTCTTCCACCTTGCGTTCTCCTTCAATTTTTTCCCCATTTCTTGCTTTCTCCGACGGGAGCGACGCCGGATGCCCACCTCTCCTTCCTTGCCGCACCTCCCACCCCTTCCCCTGCCGGCCGCTGTGCTCCACCGCGCCTCCCTTACCTTCCCCCGCCAAGGGCGCTGCGCTCCTCCGCCGGCCACCGGCGACGCTGAGCTCTCCCTTCGCCACCACCATCTCCTCCATGGGAAGGAGCCGACGTCGTCGCTGGCACGGAGCTCGTGGCGTGGCGTCGCGTGGATGCCATGGGATGGTCGCTGCGCCATCTCCTCTCACCTTGCCCCGCACTTGCCTCCCCTCCCCGCCCGGCATGGGAGCAGATCCGGTGGCGGCGGCGGCGACGGCGCGCGGTAACGTCCGGCGAGGCCCGCGCTTGGCTCCGGCATGGCGTCACGGCAGCGGCGACGGCTGCGACTCGACGCGCGACTCCGGTTCCGACGCGACGCGCGCTTGGCTCCAGCGGCGTCGACGGCTTCGGCGAGGCGTGGGCCTGGTGAAGGAAAGGCGCCGTCGAGGTCCCCTTCGCCGCGCCGCCACCACGTTCGCCGTCGAGCTCCACTTGGGGAAGAAGACGGTCAGAACTAAGAGAGAGGATGACACGTGCTAACTTCACCTCGAGAAAAACGCCTGTAGACGGGCGCTTGAGCAAGCGCCTGCTCTCTCCTCTCTCCTCCCTCTCTCTCTTCCACGTTGGAGAAATGCTGATGTTGGCACTCTTATAGACTTCTGACATGTCCCCCATTGGAGATGCTCTTAGTTCTTTGGAACTCCCTGCAGGAGAGATATGATCAACAACGATCAGTTATATTACCCGAAGCACAAAGGGAATGGAGCCATTTACAGTTCCAAGATTTCAAATCAGTAGAGCTGCATATAACTCTGCATTACATAAGATAAATTAAAATTTTGTTATAATGAGATTACTGATGCAGAGAAAATTGACAAAACCCTATGTACTTTCCATCCCTCTATGCTGATATTACAGCAGTTGTATCATCAGCATAACTATGAAAAATACTCTGAGTTAATTTATACTCTGCTCCAAGTAGAAAAACATGATGAGTTGCTTATGAAAAACCATAACAATCGTCCGACCAATTCAATGCCTGTGCCTGAAGCACATGCAAATACTCAGAGGAAAGGCA
The DNA here is from genome assembly GCA_005191435.1 of Raddia distichophylla. NCBI lineage: Eukaryota > Viridiplantae > Streptophyta > Magnoliopsida > Poales > Poaceae > Raddia > Raddia distichophylla. Next base: position 3,285,073 of record SPJY01015242.1, on the reverse strand, counting down.
ATGGCAATTTTAAAAATAAAGGGAAATGGAAGAAAAACAAGGGAGGTCAAAATAATGGAATGGATAAAAGGGATTCTTTTTCTAAAAAGAATCAGGGCAACAAAGATGAAATTTGCTTTAGGTGTACCAAGGGACATTGGTCTCGCAAATGTCGCACTCCTAAGCATTTGGTTGAATTATATCTTAAATCCATTGGGAAAGGCAAAACACCACGTGAAGGGAAGTCTGAAACCCACTTGGCTACAACGCCTGAAGCGACTACATGTGCTGGAATACCAAGTCCTAATGAGAAGGATGATATTATTTACACTGATGGTATTATGATACCAACGACATGATCGTGGAATTCCAGTCTCAAGATCTATTTGGTGACACTATTTAGTCCTGTTACCAAATTTATGCATCAGCCTACCTACTATGTAATAAGTAGTTTAAGTTCCTGTAGAACTACCTACTATGTAATAGTTTAAGTTCCTATAAGAACTTTGCTCATATAGAGCATCTACAATTTATGTAAAACAATATATGTATTGTCTATGTAATATATATGTTTTATTTAATATTAATTCCCGTAGAATCAATATCTTCTCTACTATTTGTTATGGACTATTATACGAAGATCAGATGGATAAAAAGCTTTGTCTTGTCGATAGCTGTACCACTAATACTATATTAAGGGAAACAAAATATTTCCAAACTCTTCATAAAAGAAAAGGAAATATTATTACCATTGCCGGAAGTGATGCATTTATTATTAGTTCTGGAAGAGCCATAGTTGTTCTCCCTATGGGTACTGAAATCATAATTGAGGATGCACTTTTGTATCCTGAATCTAAGCGTACCCTATTAAGTTTTAAAGATATTCGCGCCATTGGTTTCCATGTGGAGACTAGTAGTGAGAGCAGAAAAGAATTTGTGCTCTTAACTAAAATTCATGGATGCAAAAAACAAGTGGTTGAAAAGCTTCCTTCCTTTTCATCTGGTTTGTACTACATGCATATCAAACCCGAACCATATGTTGCGTTAAAAACTATTTTCAAAAATCTTGACAAGTTCAAGATTTGGCATGATTGTATTGGTCATCCAGGTTTGGGTATGATGCGTAAAATTGTACAAAGTTCTATTGGCCACAATATCAAAGGTTCTAATTTCCCCTTGTGGGACGATGAGCCCCCTTGGCAGGCCGCCCGTGTGGGCCGGCGCACCCCTTGGCAGGCTGCCCTATGTGGGCCGCCCCATGAGCCACGTCACGTGGTGGGCCACTGTGTAGCAGGCTGAATGGGGCGCGGGGGAGAAAAAAGGGGCTGGGCGGCGGGAAATAAAGAAAAGAAAAGAAAAGAAGGCCATTTTGGCCAGAATGAATTAAAGAATGAAAATAAAGAAAGGGAAAGTAAATTGAATGGGCTTGGATTTGAAAATTGCACGTGTATTTATTTTCTGTATTTACACTTTGACCCTTGCAATTTATGAATATTATGCATTGAATATCTGGCTATATGAAATTAAATCTTGCATATTTAATAAATGTTTTGCTGCCAATTATTATTATGTGCAATTATTGAAGAATTTGCTATTATAATTTGCAATCATTATGTTAGCAATGATTTACTGGAAATTACGAGAATATTGTCATGCGCCACCATGATTACCTCGGTAATCTTATGAATTTACATCATGAAGATGTCTGGCATTGTAAGCTGCGAGTTTGAGGAACTGGCCACCCACGGCAGGATTTACCTCACTTGGGCATCGGATGTGAAAATTGTGCTTGTTGGTAAGAGTCTCCGTGCCGCCATTGGCATTGAAGCGGGCTCTGTACCCCAGCACAGAATCATCAAGCACTGCATTTTATCTGGCATCACCTGTCCCTTACTCTGAAGCATGAGTATATGGCCGAAGAAAATGCTACTGAGCTCTAGACTGCACTTAAGAAGTGGTTCGAAAAAGCTTAAGTACACTGTAGTGCCACAAGCACAATAGGACTGGGCTCGCCTGAGGTTTGCAGATTTCAAAACCATGGCTGAGTATAACTCTGCATTACATAGAATTGTCACAAATCTCTCTCTTTGTGGAATTAAAATTAAAGAAGAAGAGAAGATTGAGAAGACACTTTCTACCTTCACCCTAATGCCATACAGAGTGCCCGCAGCTATCGACAGAACGCTTATACTGAATATAGCGAACTGATCGATGTGATGTAAGTTGCGGAATCTCAAGACAATGTTCGGCTTAAGAACTATAACTCGCAGGCACCTGGTAAGCAGGCGGAGGTGAACGCCAATAAATACCAGGCCGAGAAGCCTAAGAGAAAGAGGAAGGGCAACTCAGATAAGGGGGAGGGATCAGCCTGAAAAAGAAATAAGAAGTCTTATACCCAAGACAAGGAGAAGCCACAGTCTAAGAAATATGGTCAGCAAGACCAAGTGTGCTTTAAATGTGGCACCTGGGGGCATTGATCAAAGATCTGTCATTAATCTAAGAAGACGATCGCGGACTACCGAGCCAAAAGGAAGGCACAGAAGGAGGCGCACCTCGCCATCTTCAAGCATCATTACCCCATTGAAGAGGATGATCTTATTTGGGAAGCACTCGAGGCAATGAAGGTCTCCAACAAGGATGAGCAGCCCCCCTTGACAAAGAAGAACCGATGGCTGAGGTGACCAAAGATGATGAAGAAGTCAGCGAAAAAGAAATTGTGGACAGAGTGAATGCTTTCTTCACTGAGTCCATCTAGTGCATTTATCAGAAGCATTATCCAGCATTATGAATAATTTAGTGCTTGCATAAGAAGACAATTTATTTATGAATTACTGCATGAACTATGAATTGTAAGCTCCGAGTGAGCGTACCTTTTATTCTCGTTCTCTATGCACTTATTTCTAGTTTATCTATGAATGCTTGCATTTAAATGAATGAATGAGAAGTGTGTATGAATGAATATCTGATTGCAACTATATATATTTTGTGTAGCGCCCATATGAAGGAGATTTGCATTCTTGATAGTGGTACCATGAATAGCATCTTGAGAGAGACTAAGTATTTCCACTAAATTGAAAAGAACACAAGCCACATAACCACAATTTCTGGTAGTGGTTCATGTGTTGCAGGTTCCGGCCGGGCAACCATTGTATTGCCTATGTTATACCTTGAATCTACTAGGTCTCTTTTGAGTTTTCATGACATCCGTGTCAACAGTTTCCACGTTGAGACCACTAAAGAAAATGGCAAAGAATTTTTGTGCATCGTGAAGCACGACGGATGTGAGAAAAGAATTTATGAAAAATTTTCTTCATTTGAAACCGGGCTATACCACACTAGAATTAAAGGACCTGACACCTACACTTCTCTGAAAACTTCTTTTAGAAGTGTTGAACTCTTCTCTCTATTGCATAATAGACTTGGCCATCCGAGCCTGATCATGATGAGAATAGTAGTTAACAACTCTGGGTCATGGCATTAGTGTTAAGAATTTCCCAAATCATGAAGATTTTGTATGCAATGCCTGCGCCACTAGGAAACTAATCACTAGGCCCTTGACCATGAAGGTGCAAGTTGAAATCCCTGCGTTCCTCGAGCGCATTCAAAGGGATATTTTCTGTCCCATACAACCCATGTCTGGCCCATTCAGATATTTTATGGTGCTCATAGATGCCTACTCGAAGTGGTCTAATGTGAGTTTACCCTCAACCTGAAACCATGCATTTGCAATATTGATCTCGCAGATCATAAGAATAAAGAATACTTTCCCTCATCATTGTGTGCAATCCATCAAAATGGACAATGCTGGTGAATTTGCTTCTAAGGCATTTGATGATTATTGTACGGCATCAGGAATTAAAGTAGAGCACTCAGTGCCACATGTCCATACCTAGAACGGACTAGCAGAAGCACTGATTAAAATAATTAAATTTATTGCACGACCGCTCTTGCTGGGTTGTAATCTACGGAATATGTGCTAGCAACACTCAGTCCTACAAGCAACAACATTATTGAATTTTAGATCGTCATCGTACAACATCCAATCACCTATGCAATTTGTACAAGGGGACACACCGAAAATTTCCCATTTAAGAAAATTTGGATACTTGGTGTGTGTACCGATACCACCACCACAACGAACGTCTATGGGGCCCCTTCGAAAACAGGGGATATATGTTGGTTGTGAGACTACGTCCATAATCAGATACCTTGAACCCCAGACGGGTAATTTGCATACCGCTCGCTTCGCTAATTGCATCTTTGACAAGGATAATTTTTCGTCATTAGGGGGAGATAAAGAACCCTTACCAGAAGAATGCCGGGAAATAACGTGGCAAGCAACATGCATTCCCACGCATGATCCCCGTACGGTAGAAGCAAACGAAGAGGTTCGAAAGATCCTCGATTTGCATACCTTAGCAAATGAAGTGCCAGATCATTTTTGTGATTCTTGAGATGTAATAAAGTCGCATGTGCCAGCGCAGAATGCATCAGAGAGGGTTGCAGTGCCAAAGAATCCAAAAGGCACCCCTCAAACTACTCCGAGGCCTCAAAGAAAAAGAGCAGTGAATCTGGATTCTCAAACCCGGAGTACTCGGAGACGTCCAGAGAAAAAGGGTTAACGAGGACTCATCACATCCGATCATGAAAATGCCCCACAATAAGAAGAATAAGAAGGGGAGCCAGTTGAGACCTGGCACTGTTGAGCAGCCTGCTAGCGAGATACTCCCAGATTTGAATTTACTGGTACAAGAAGAAAGAATTGAAGAAGAAACTAAAAGACATGCAAACGAGCGTGTCGAAGGTCATGCAGACGAGCATGTGAATGCACACATCGGCAACCATCTGAAGGACCTTGCTCCCGCATTGGGAAATAGTGGTGCAAAGCAAGTGATAGTGCAAGCAGCACAAGTGCACTAAGTACCCCATGAAGAAATGGCCATTAATTTTGTGCACTCTGGGGAAATAATGAATAGAACCACAACCAATGTCGACATATACTTTGCAAAGAAAATTTCCAAAACAATTGAACCCGATCCTGAGCTTGCATCTCTCTCCGAGTGTAAGTCATAGCCGGACTGGGAAGAATTGAAGAAGGCAGTAACCGCAGAACTCCTCTCACTGAACAAAAGAGAAGTGTTCGGCCATGTGTGCCGCACACCCCCACGTTCGTCCCGTGGGTTATAAGTGGGTATTTGTTCGGAAGAGAAATAAGAATAATGAAGTGGTATGGTACAAAGTAAGGCTGGTAGCACAAGGTTTCACGCAACACCCAGGCGTTGACTATGATGAAACCTATTCCCCGGTCATGGGTGGAATTACCTTTAGATATTTTATCTCAATGGCAGTGAACATGAATCAGAAAATGAAATTGATTGATATTGTAACAGCTTACCTGTATGGTAACCTGGACTCATAATTGTATATGAAGGTACCTGACGGCGTACCAATCCCGAAAGGGGAAGATAAAAATTTGTATTGCATGAAATTGCAAAAATCCTTGTATGGGCTCAAGCAGTCAGGGCAAATGTGGCACAATCGCTTAAGTGAATTTCTAAGCACGAAAGGCTACATGAATAATGAAGATTATCCATGTGTTTTTATACAATGATCCAGCAATGGATTTTGTATAATCTCTGTGTATGTGGATGATTTAAATATCATCAGAACAGATGATGAAGTCAAAGAAGCAAGCTCCTATTTGAAACCTGAATTTGAAATGAAAGATTTGGGTAAAACCAAATTCTGCTTGGGCCTTCAGCTTGAGCATATGCCAGATGGAATACTCGTACATCAGGCTGCCTATACCCAAAAGGTGCTTGAAAGGTTTGGCCATGAGAAGGCATACACTTCTAGAACCTCGATGATCGGGAGGTCATTGCAAACCGACCTAGACCCATATCGACCTAGAGAAGAGGGGGAGGAAGTCCTGGGGTTTGAATTCCCATATTTAAGTGTAATTGGTGTGCTCATGTACCTAGCAAATAGCACACGACCTGATATTACGTTTGCCGTGAACCTCCTAGCAAGGTACAGTGCAGAGCCCACTAAAAGACATTGGAAGGGAGTGAAGGACGTCCTCCGTTACCTCCGGGGAACTGCCGATCTTGGCTTATTTTATAAGAAGAATCAAGATATGACATTGGTCGGATATGCAGATATGTAGCGTACCTTCCGGACCCACACTCCGATAAATCCCAATGTCTTCCTGTGCGGACGAACCGCAGTATCCTGGAAGTCGGCAAAGCAGACACTTGTATCAACATCGACGAATCATTCTGAAATTATAGCACTATATGAGGCCGCACGAGAATGTGCCTGGCTTCGAAGAATGACATTCCACATCCTTCGGTCGTGTGGATTGCAAACTGAGCAAACCCCTACTATCATTTATGAAGATAATGCAGCATGTGTTGCACAAGTGCAGAGTGGATATGTGAAGAGCAATATTACGAAGCACATAAACCCCTAGTATTTCTATGCTCATGAAATGCATAAGATGAATGAAATTAATATTCAACACACTAAGTCATGAGAGAATGTAGCAGACTTATTTACTAAGTCACTTCCGGCATCACCTTTTGAAAGATGCGTGAAAGGAATTGGAATGAGAAGACTTAGAGAAATGCAAAATTCAGGGGGAGGAACTTTATATACTATGAATTGAAATCTTGAACATGAAGTTCGAGTACCCAACTTGAATGAATGAATGTATGAATATAAAGGAACGTTGGGTGGATCTGTACTCTTTTCTCTTAAGTGAGTTTTCAATGAAGTTTCTCACGAAAGGTTTTTAACGAGGCAAATCCGTGCGCACAGCAAGCATATGCTATGTACTCTTTCTCCAATATTTTTCCCATCGGGTTTTTGTGGAGTTTTTGGGGCATATACATCACGCGACAAGGTCCAAGGAGGAGTGTTGATGAACCACACCCGGGCCTTGTCGGCTTTGGGCCTAGAGCGGCTAGGGGTGGGGCCCACTTGGTTCGACCAGCCGAAACCCTAACACCCGTTCATTTGTGATTATTCTTCGTCGTCTACAATCTACGCATTGCTAGGCAACCTCGGACTATACCCGATAGCGTGGTTGTCTAACACCTCTCACATGTTAGAGCATCACATTGACCCTCTATTCCCTCCTGCTCGCTGTTACCTGCTCTCTGTCTTCCCTTTAAATTTCCTTTACATTTTACACTACACTTTAAAACATTTATATAGTATTTTAGAGTGACTGCTACAGATACTCTTACTCAACTTTATGACATGACATGTGGGGGCGAGCCAACCATGATCATTCAAATGCCCTCTTTTAATTTTATTTTTGGTTTAGTTTTGTTGTAGTTAAAAAATTGGTGGCATTTAAAAAGAGAAACGAAAATACGAAATAAATTATTAGAAAAAATTAATAATGTTGGTGTGAGGGCCAACGACATCCCTTCCCCTGGCGCGACGTTCGGCCACTCAAAGGAAGATCGGGAGATTGTTAGAGCTAGAAGGCAATGGCACGGGTGATTTTTTATCTGTTGGATAACAGCCCTACGTCTAGTCTTTGTTTGTTAACAAGCTTGAAACAAGTACAAGAGAGGAGGTCGGGCTTAAGGAAGCTCGAGCTCTAGTATAATAAGTGCTCTGGGCATTGTGTTTGTTGCTGAAGTGTCCATGTGAGGGCAATAACTACCTCCTATAACTATCAAGTCTAGAGTTCTCTTGCTATGAGTCTTGCATTGGTTGGCTTTAAGAGTGTGAGATTCGTCTCCCTGTCTTCTTCGCCTTCAGTTCCTTTTATAGACAGTCTGCTTGTGCACTGTAGACCACCGTTGAACTGTGGGGGTATGACTTGTTACCCGTTAGACAATAGTGATCTCCCTCTGGCCTACTGGATTTGTGGCTTTGTTCGTCGGATAATAGCGTGCGCCCATTAGTCCATAGCGAATGGGTCCACGCCTTTTCCTTGTCAGGCGGCGCAGATGACTGACCCCTGATAGGAAGGGCATCTTCTGCCAATGGTTGCGGCAGGCACGTCTCGGTACAGGGGTTGAGTTGACTCGAAGTCCCAGCCGTGCGGTGCCCGTTGCGTGCGATGAGGAAGAGTGCACCCTGGGGTTTGTCCCTCAAGCTTGGAATCTCAGGAGCATGCCTAGGAAGCTCGAGCTCTAGCCTAGGGAGCTCGACTGCGCGCTTGGGAAGCTCGCAGGGCCCCTTCTTGGGCTGACTGCTTGAAGGGTGCGCACTGCGTATGGGGCATCTGGTTTTCACCCATAGTGGATATCCCATACACTGAAAAGGGTGCGGAGAGAGGGGACGGATGGCAAAGAGCCGAGGAGGAAGGGTGTGGAACGTCAATGATGTCGCATGATTGGGCAGGAGAGAATAGGACATAAATCATCGGGAAGTAAGCGAAAGCATGGATTGACCGGAGAATGGAGAGCTAGATCGAGATTGAATGCAAGGAAGTCTTCATATCTAAAATGAATGGAGAGCGTGATCGTGGGATTAAAGAAAAGGAACCCTGTAGATGTAGATTCAAATTGTCTCTAAAACGAATGGAGAGCTAAATCACGGGATTAAAGGAAGCCTTCAGATCTAGATTCAAATTGTTTGTAAAATGAACGGAGAGCTGCATCACGGGATTAAAGGAATGCAAGCCTTCAGATCTAGATTCAATTGTTTGTAAAACTAATGAAGAGCTAGATTGCAAGACTAAAAAAAGGAAGCCTTCAGATCTTGATTCAAATTGTTTCACAAAATAAATGGAGAACTGGATCGCAATAATAAATGAAAGGAAGCCTTTAAATCTATATTCAAATTCAGACTCTTATTGAAACGAATGGAGAGCTGGAGGGATTAAAGGAAAGAAAGCCTTCACATATATATGCAAATTGTTTTGAAAACGACAGATCACCACCATAAGATGTTTTGAGATGAAGGGTGGAGATCAATAGTTGGTGAAATCACCACCACTGCAAGGTGTTTTATAATAGTAGAGATAGGGACCAACTTGACTAAGAAACAATAGTTTCAGAACCAAATCAACATTTTTCCCCTTTTTTATTCTAGGAAACATAGGTCCAATTGGAAGCCATACATCAAAATTTTAATTGTTTACAAAGCGAACGGAGAGCTGGATCGCAGACTAAAGGAAAGGAAAACTCCAGAACTTGATTCAAATTGTTTCAAAAAATAAATGAAGAACTGGATCGCAAGAATAAAGGAAAGGAAGCCTTTAAATCTATATTCAAATTCAGATTGTTATTAAAATGAAATGGAGAACTCGAGGGATTAAAGGAAAGAAAGCCTTCACATTTATATTCAAATTGTTTTGAAAACGACGGATCACCACCAAAAGGTGCTTTGAGATGAAGGGTGGATATTAATAGTTGGTGAAAACACCACCAGCGTCACCACTACCGCAAGGTATTTTATAATAGTAGAGATAGGGACCAACTTGACTAAGAAATGATTGTTTAAGAACCAAATCAATGTTTTTCCCATTTTTCATTCTAGGAAACAAAGGTCAATGGAAGCCAAACAATTGGGCTCTCAATTCGTAACATAAACAGTGAGTCGTAATATAAAAAATTTAAAGCAAGATTTAAATTAAGCCTAGGCAAAGCTGACATGCCATTCATATGGAGGTACACGGGTGGACAAGGTTCAAAAATAGAAAAGCTACCGTTCGTTGGCAACGGCGCCAGAAAGCTTGTTGGCGATTCTTATGCCTATTAGAGTTTTAATCCGCAAGCGCACGGATACCGCAGTAGCTTTCACCCTGGAGTATTCCTAAGGTATCGATTTCCCACGAGGAACGAGAAGTTTCTATTTTCTACACTTATTCACCCGGATGGATATGAAAATGGTGATATGGAACAACAATGGGATAAATGTATTTCGGATCAAGAGGCTCTTCAGACACCAGTCAGAAAGGTTCAAGTTTTATTCTTGTTTAATTTGCGACTTTGAATAGGAGCTCGGACATTCACTACCACCTGCTATCCTGAATTGGAATCCCGAATGGTTATGATCATTCCGATAGGGCTCAACTGGTCTGCAACTAACGGGGCAGATTTCACAAACTCTATGCCGAATAATAGGGCTGTCACCACCTATTACCTACCACACGTCCGTTGAAGCAGGTGCCTACCGGCTACTAACTAGTCCAAACACCACGTTTGTACCTAGTAGTAATACGTATCAAGGACGTCACTTCGATACGCACCCCTACTACCTTTTATACTAATCTCAAGGTGGACAATTAAGCACAAAGATCTTAGCACTCAAGAATAATACGGGCCTAATACCAACAAAGACAAAATAAATAGACTGAACTTGATAATTAGATAAAATGAGACTGAGTGTTACCGAAAGAAGACGGAAGCAAAACCCGCATCCGAGTTCAGCTCCGGAGCTTTGGTGAGGGATACCGACAATCGGCTCCTCCCCTACACTAACTCTCCTCTCTCTCATACTCTACTTGAGAGTATCACAACTCTACTTGCTTGCTCTCACTTGTGTTGCTCTTTGTTGTTCATCTTCAAATGATGGAAAGGACCTCCTTTTATAGGCCACAGTGACCAATGAGAGGATGCCACGACATGGGACAAGTGTCACAAGCTCCACACCGAAGTGGGAATCCAAAGGGGATCAGAGTTGGGTCGGCCGGCCTGCTTTTGGTCGATCCCGGCCCTCCAATTTGGCTGGGATGCTCCTTGTGCAGTGTAGATCGCCTCCCTAGGTCGGTTTGGCAGTTGTAGACCGGTAGCATTGGGTTCCTTTAGAATCCTATGCATGATTTGTGAAGCACTCCTGTTTCTGGATCAAACCGACTGAAATCAATGGCTTGGATGTGCTCTAGGATCCCTTGTAGAAGCCCTCGTGCGACCCTGGCCTGGCTGGGTGAGAGAGCAGGGTCGGCCGGCCTAGGGTGGGTCGGCCGACCCACTCTTTTGCCCGGCTTGGGCCCATTTTCGCTCAGTGGGTCCCTGCATGCAAAATCTTATCAAAACTCGTGGAACTTTGTAAATTTGCACAATTTTAGTTCATGTTCCATTTATTTCACCAAATGTTGACGGTCGAAATCATATTAATTGTTATCGAATTTGAACGTCAACAGATAGCTGTACCACTAATACTATATTAAGGGAAACAAAATATTTCCAGACTCTTAATAAAAGAAAAGGAAATATTATTACCATCGCCGGAAGTGATGCATTTATTATTAGTTCTAGAAGAGCCATAGTTGTTCTCCCAATGGGTACTGAAATCATAATTGAGGATGCACTTTTATATCCTGAATCTAAGGGTACCCTATTAAGTTTTAAAGATATTCGTGCCATTGGTTTCCATGTGGAGACTAGTAGTGAGAGCGGAAAAGAATTTCTGCTCTTAACTAAAATTCATAGATGCGAAAAACAAGTGGTTGAAAAGCATCCTTCCTTTTCGTCTGGTTTGTACTACACGCATATCAAACCCGAACCATATGTTGCGTTAAAAACAATTTTTAAAAATCTTGACAATTTCATGATTTGGCATGACCATCTCGATCATCCAGGTTTGGGTATGATGCGTAAAATTTTACAAAGTTCTATTGGCCACAATATCAAAGATTCTGATTTCCCCTTGTGGGCCGACGCGCCCCCTTGGCAGGCCGCCCGTGTGGGCCGGCGCGCCCCTTGGCAGGCTGCCCTATGTGGGCCGCCCCATGCGCCACATCACATGGAGGGTCGCTGTGTAGCAGGCCGAATGGGGGGCGTGGGGGAGAAAAAAAAGGGGCTGGGCTGCGGGAAAAAAAGCAAAGAAAAGAAGGCCTTTTTGGCCGGAATGAATTAAAGAATGAAAGTAAAGAAAGGTAAAGTAAATTGAATGGGCATGGATTTGAAAATTGCATGTGTATTTATTTTCTGTATTTACACTTTGACCCCTGCAATTTATGAATATTATGCATTGAATATCTTGCATATTTAATAAATGTGTTGCTGCCAATTATTATTATGTGCAATTATTGAAGAATTTGCTATTATAATTTGCAATCATTATGTTAGCATTGATTTACTGGAAATTACGAGAACATTGTCATGCGCCACTATGATTACCTCGGTAATCTTATGAATTTACATCATGAAGATGTCTGGCATTGTAAGCTGCGAGTTTGAGGAACTGGCCTCCCGCGGCAGGAATTACCTCACTTGGGCATCGGATGTGAAAATTATGCTTGTTGGTAAGAGTCTCCGTGCCGCCATTGGCATTGAAGCGGGCTCTGTACCTCAGCACAGAATCATCAAGCACTGCATTTTATCTGGCATCACCTGTCCCTTACTCTGAAGCATGAGTATATGGCCGAAGAAAATGCTACTGAGCTCCAGACTGCACTTAAGAAGTGGTTCGAAAAAGCTTAAGTACACTATAGCGCCACAAGCACAATAGGACTGGGCTCGCCTGAGGTCTGCAGATTTCAAAACCGTGGCTGAGTATAACTATGCATTACATAGAATTGTCACAAATCTCTCTCTTTGTGGAATTAAAATTAAAGAAGAAGAGAAGATTGAGAAGACACATTCTACCTTCACCCTAATGCCATACAGAGTGCCCGCAGCTATCGGCAGAACGCTTATACTGAATATAGCGAACTGATCGATATGATGTAAGTTGCGGAATCTCAAGACAGTGTTCTGCTTAAGAACTATAACTCGCAGGTACCTGGTAAGCAGGCGGAGGTGAACGCGAATAAATACCAGGACGAGAAGCCTAAGAGAAAGAGGAAGGGCAACTCAGATAAGGGGGAGGGATCAGCCTGAAAAAGAAATAAGAAGTCTTATACCCAAGACAAGGAGAAGCCACAGTCTAAGAAATTAGAAATATGGTTAGCAAGACCAAGTGTGCTTTAAATGTGGCACCTGGGGGCATTGATCCAAGATCTGTCATTAATATAAGAAGACGATCGTGGACTACCGTGCCAAAAGGAAGGCACAGAAGGAGGCGCACCTCGCCGTCTTCAAGCATCATTACGCCATTGAAGAGGATGATCTTATTTGGGAAGCACTCGAGGCAATGAAGGTCTCCAACAAGGATGAGCAGCCCCCCTTGACAAAGAAGAACCGATTGCTGAGGTGACCAAAGAAGATGAAGAAGTCAGCGAGAAAGCAATTGTGGACAGAGTGAACGCTTTCTTCACTGAGTCCATCTAGTGCATTTATCAGAAGCATTATCCAGTATTATGAATAATTTAGTGCTTGCATAAGAAGACAATTTATTTATGAATTACTGCATGAACTATGAATTGTAAGCTCCGAGTGAGCGTACCTTTTATTCTCATTCTCTATGCACTTATTTCCAGTTTATCTATGAATGCTTGCATTTAAATGAATGAATGAGAAGTGTGTATGAATGAATATCTGATTGCAACTATATATATTTTGTGTAGCGCCCATATGAAGGAGATTTGCATTGTTGATAGTGGTACCATGAATAGCATCTTGAGAGAGACTAAGTATTTCAACTAAATTCAAAAGAACACAGGCCACATAACCACAATTTCTGGTAATGGTTCATGTGTTGCAAGTTCCGGCCGGGCAACCACTGTATTGCCTATGGGTTCTTCATTAACAATTGAAGAGGCATTGTTATACCCTGAATCTACTAGGTCTCTTTTGAGTTTTCGTGACATCCGTGCCAACAGTTTCCATGTTGAGACCACTGAAGAAAATGGCAAAGAATTTTTGTGCATCGTGAAGCACGACGGATGTGAGAAAAAAATTTATGAAAAATTCCCTTCATTTGAAACGGGGCTATACCATACTAGAATTAAAGGACAGGACACCTACACTTCTCTGAAAACTTCTTTTAGAAGTGCTGAACTCTTCTCTCTATGGCATAGTAGACTTGGCCATCTGAGCGTAATCATGATGAGAAAAGTAGTTAACAACTCTGTGGGCCATGGAATTTGTGTTAAGAATTTCCCAAATCATGAAGATTTTGTATGCAATGCCTGCGCCACTAGGAAACTAATCACTAGGGCCCTCGACCATGAAGGTGCAAGATGAAATCCCTGCGTTCCTTGAGCGCATTCAAGGGGATATTTGCTGTCCCATACAACCCATGTCTGGCCCATTCAGATATTTTATGGTGCTCATAGATGCCTACTAGAAGTGGTCTAATGTGTTTACCCTCCACCTGAAACCACGCATTTGCAAAATTGATCTCGCGGATCATAAGAATAAAGAATACTTTCCCTGATCATTGTGTGCAGTCCATCAGAATGGACAATGCTGGTGAATTTGCTTCTAAGGTATTTGATGATTATTGTACAGCATCAGGAATTAAAGTAGGGCACTCAGTGCCACATGTCCATACCTAGAACGGACTAGCAGAAGCACTGATTAAAATAATTAAATTTATTGCACAACCGCTCTTGCTGGGTTGTAATCTACGAAACATGTGTTGGCGATACGCAGTCCTACGAGCAACAACATTATTGAATTTTAGACCGTCATCATACAACATCCAATCACCTTTGCAATTTGTACAAGGGGTCACACCGGAAATTTCCCATTTAAGAAAATTTGGATACTTGGTGTGTGTACCGATACCACCACCACAACAAACGTCTATGGGGCCCTCCGAAAACAGGGGATATATGTTGGTTGTGAAACTTCGTCCATAATCAGATACCTTGAACCCCAGACGGGTAATTTGCATACCGCTCGCTTCGCTGATTGCATCTTTGACAAGGATAATTTTTCGTCATTAGGGGGAGATAAAGAACCCTTACTAGATGAATGCCGGGAAATAACGTGGCAAGCAACAGGCATTCCCGCGCATGATCCCCGTACGGTATAAGCAAACGAAGAGGTTCGAAAGATCCTCGATTTGCATATATACCTTAGCAAATGAAGTGCCAGATCATTTTTGTGATTCTTGAGATGTAATAAAGTCGCATGTGGCAGCGCGCAATGCATCAGAGAGGGTTGCAGTGCCAAAGAATCCGAAAGGCACCCCTCAAACTGCTCCGAGGCTTCAAAGAAAAAAAGCAGTGAATCTGGATTCTCAAACCCAGAGTACTCGGAGACGTCCAGAGAAAAAGGATTAACGATGACTCATCACAACCGATCACGAAAATGCCCCACAATAAGAAGAATAAGAAGGGGAGCCAGTTGAGACCTGGCACTGTTGAGCAGCCTGCTAGTGAGATACTCCCAGATTTGAATTTACTGTTACAAGAAGAAAGAATTGAAGAAGAAACTGAAAGACATGCAAACGAGCGTGCCGAAGGGCATGCAGACGAGCATGTGAATGCGCACATCGGCAACCATCTGAAGGACCTTGCTCCCCCATTGGGAAATAGTGGTGCAAAGCAAGTGATAGTGCAAGCAGCACAAGTGTAAGAAGTACCCCATGAAGAAATAGCCATTAATTTTTTGCACTCTGGGAAAATAATGCATA
Organism: Raddia distichophylla; assembly: GCA_005191435.1. Classification (NCBI taxonomy): domain Eukaryota; kingdom Viridiplantae; phylum Streptophyta; class Magnoliopsida; order Poales; family Poaceae; genus Raddia; species Raddia distichophylla. The sequence continues at coordinate 3,269,659 of SPJY01015242.1, read as the reverse complement.
GAACCATAGCCAATGTCGACATATACTTTGCAAAGAAAATTGCCAAAACAATTGAACCCTATCCTGAGCTTGCATCTCTCTCCGAGTGTAAGTCACAGCCGGACTGGGAAGAATTGAATAAGGCAGTAACCGCAGAACTCCTCTCATTGAACAAAAGAGAAGTGTTTGGCCCTGTGTGCCGCACACCCCCACGTTCGTCCCATGGGTTATAAGTGGGTATTTGTTCGGAAGAGAAATGAGAATAATGAAGTGGTCGGTACAAAGTAAGGCTGGTAGCACAAGGTTTCAGTCAACACCCCGGCGTTGACTATGATGAAACCTATTTCCCGGTCATGGGTAGAATTACCTTTAGATATTTTATCTCAATGGCAGTGAACATGATTCCGAAAATGAAATTGATTGATATTGTAACAGCTTACCTATATGGTAACCTGGACTCTTCATTGTATATGAAGGTACCTGACGGCGTACCAATCCCGAAAGTGGAAGATAAGAATTTGTATTGCATGAAATTGCAAAAATCCTTGTATGGGCTCAAGCAGTCAGGGCGAATGTGGTACAATCGCTTAAGTGAATTTTTAAGCACGAAAGGCTACATAAATAATGAAGATTATCCATGTGTTTTTATACAATGATCCAGCAATGGATTTTGTATAATCTCTATGTATGTGGATGATTTAAATATCATCAGAACAGATGATGAAATCAAAGAAGCAAGCTCCTATTTGAAACTGAATTTGAAATGAAAGATTTGGGTAAAACCAAATTCTGCTTGGGCCTTCAGTTTGAGCATATGCCAGATGGAATACTCGTGTCGGATCGTCAACGTCGAGTTCTCCACCAATCGTGTTTATCCATACCTGTCGGAAGATCGGGACCCCCGTCCCCATCAACAAACTTGCATGGCATCGAATCCATGGTTAATTACATGACTCATAAGGTGCCAAAGCAAATACCATAACAAGCTATGTACGCATATGGCAATGGAGACGGCGGCCGGTCAAGGGCAGCGCGGCGTGGCGCCGTAAAAGGAGAGCTCAGCGGCGGTGGCGCCGGCGTAGGTGAAGGTCACCGGCGAGTCCCGAACGATCGGCCAGCCTCTGTTGACGAGGCACAGGAGCCCCTCGCTGTCCACCAGCCGGATCTTGCTAGCGTCGGCGCCGGCCGGTGAGCCGCCGGGGCAGGACACCACCAGCCTGGCCTGCGGGCACGAGCACTGGTTCGCCACCGTCACCTCCTGCTCCGGCAGCCCGCCGACCACCCTCCCCGTCGCCGCCGTCGTGATGCTGATGTCTGTCGGCTGGCACGTCTCGTTGTCCCCAACCGCGTCACCTTCATGAATTCATCCATGATTCCATGAATGCAAACCAAATAGTAATCAAGATAAAGGACTAACTATACGTTGGGAATTGAATCCATGTAACGGAGGCCTCTTTGATTCATGGTATTGGTTCGATTTGCAAAAATTATAATTTTTGTTCAGACCATTCACTGTAACATTTTTTAATAATTTTCTTAAGCTTTATGAGAATTTTCTGAATGATCTCAGGAAAAAAATTAAATGAATTTTTTAGCCTTTTCAAACCTCTTTTTTAAGGCGCTCAATTTTTATATCCACAACTAAAACTAAACCACAGCCGTGAATCAAAGAGACCGAAGTTGCAAGCATCAATAATCATGTGTTCATGTGTTCGTACCTCCATGGATATGGAAGAGAAGGGCCGCGACCAGGAGGATCAGAGTGGTGGCCTTGATTGGCACGTGCTCTGCCATTGATGCCGCACTCTGCTCGTGGTGCGTCTTTTGGTTTGGTAGGAAGCTGTCGATTGTTGTGTGGTTTCTCTCTGGTTCTTGGTACGTGGGGAAGAAGAAGGGTGCAGCTATATGTAGCGTCCGGAGATCAACAGGCAGTAAAACGTAGATCAGATATGCACGAAAATTTATAGACTGTTTGGTTGCCTGCATCCAAAGTGTTTTGCATCAAAACTAGAGTATTTGGTTGTCTTCTCACCCATCTGAACCCGGCTCTCCAGATGCAATTACCCCCTCCGGACCAGGCTCTATAGATACGACCAAATTGGGCGTTTGCCCAGCTCCACGCATGCAGCAACGCAACCACATGCGCAACACATTTGATTCATTTTTCACTATGTCTTTTGATTAATATTTTTGATTACTGAACCGATTTCAAAAATGGATTATTGATATTTTTCAAACAAAACTAGACCACACTTGCCATATAAATTTCAAAAGTAATTTTCATTTTTGAATTTATTTATTTATGAGACTTTTCTTTTGATTTTTTATTTTCGTATTTGATTTTTTGTTATTTTGATTTTCTAGAATTTATTTTTTAATATGTTCCATCACTCTTTTGAATTTTTCCGTGCCATTTTCTCCTTAGTGCAGTCAACCAAACAACATCACTACGCAACCTGTACAATCTCATACACTTAACCAAACTACAACCTTTTTCATCATCTCAGCCTGGCTCAGCTCATACAGCCTGATTCAACTGAAAAGGCAACCAAACAGCCTATTAGTGATTTGAAATATCGAATTGATCACTCACCCTCCTTGATTGCTCGAGATAATTTAAAGGGATTTGGATTAATTAGTTTCCATGGGCCTGGCACCAAATGATAGGATCGATCTCTAAGAGACAACATATATGGCATGGTGTAACCTTACTATTTACTAATTCAATCAAGCATGGACACAGGCAATATGTGAATCTGAAATCCAAATCGACATTAATTTCCAACGAATCTCTTTTGGCGATTCGAATGCCTTTGCACGATCACATCGTATATTCGTATCCCCTGTTGAGGAACCACCCGAACTGGGCCGGTCTTGGGCCTGGCACGGCTAAGGGGTGGGACCCACTTGTATGGACCAGCCGAAACCCACCAAGTATAAATATGAGAGGTTTCAATCTATTATGTATCCCTGAAAAAAGCAATAAAGAAACTTTCCTCTCCTACATCTCTGTGTTCATTTGTGATTATTCTTCGTCGTCTACGATCAACGGACTGCTAGGCAACCTCGGACTACACTCTACAATCTACACATTGCTAGGCAACCTCGGACTATACCCGATAGCGTGGTTGTCTAACACCTCTCACAAGTTAGAGCATCACATTGACCCTCTATCCCGTCGTGCTCGCTGTTAGCTGCTCTCTATCTTCCCTTTAAATTTCCTTTACATTTTACAATACACTTTAAAACATTTATATAGTATTTTAGAGTGACTGCTACAGATACTCTTACTCAACTTTATGACATGACATGTGGGGACGAGCCAGCCATGATCATTCAAATGCCCTCTTTTAATTTTATTTTTGGTTTAGTTTTGTTGTAGTTATAAAAAATTGGTGGCATTTAAAAAGAGAAACAAAAATACGAAATAAATTATTAGAAAAAATTAATAATGTTGGTGTGAGGCCCAACGACATCCCTTCCCCTGGCGCGACACACTCAAAGGAAGATCGGGAGATTGTTAGAGCTAGAAGGCAATGGCACGGGTAATTTTTTATCTGTTGGATAACAGCCCTACGTCTAGTCTTTGTTCCTTAACAAGCTTGAAACAAGTACAAGAGAGGAGGTCGGGCTTAAGGAAGCTCGAGCTGTAGTATAATAAGTGCTCTGGGCACTGTGTGTGTTGCTGAAGTGTCCATGTGAGGGCAATAACTATCTCCTATAACTATCAAGTCTGGAGTTCTCTTGCTGTGAGTCTTGCATTGGTTGGCTTTAAGAGTGTGAGATTCGTCTCCCCGTCTTCTCCGCCTTCAGTTCCTTTTATAGACAGTTTGCTTGTGCACTGTAGACCACAGTTGAACTGTGGGGGTATGACTTGTTACCAGTTAGACAATAGTGATCTCCCTCTGGCCTATTGGATTTGTGGATTTGTCCGTCGGATAATAGTGTGCGCCCATCAGTCCATAGCGAATGGGTCCACGCCTTTTCCTTGTCAGGCGGCGCAGATGACTGACCCCTGATAGGGAGGGCATCTTCTGCCGGTGGTTGTGGCAGGCACGTCTCAGTACAGGGATTGAGTTGACTCGAAGTCCCAGCCGTGCGGTGCCCGTTGCGTGCGATGAGGAAGAGTGCACCCTGGGGTTTGTCCCTCAAGCTTGGAATCTCGGGAGCATGCCTAGGAAGCTCGAGCACGAGCCTAGGGAGCTCGACCGCGCGCTTGGGAAGCTCGCAGGGCCCCTTCTTGGGTTGACTGCTTGAAGGGGGCGCATTGCGTATGGGGCATCTGGTTTTCACCAATAGTGGATATCCCATATGCGGAAAAGGGTGGGGAGAGAGGGGACGGATGGCAAAGAGCCGAAGAGGAAGGGTGTGGAACGTCAATGATGTTGCATGATTGGGCATGAGAGAATAGGACATAAATCATCGGGAAGAAAGCGGAAGCTTGGATTAACCGGAGAATGGAGAGCTAGATCGAGATTGAATGCAAGGAAGTCTTCATATCTAGAATGAATGGAGAGCGTGATCGTGGGATTAAAGAAAAGGAACCCTTTAGATGTAGATTCAAATTGTTTCTAAAATGAATAGAGGGCTCGATCGCGGGATTTAATGAAAGAAGGCTTTAGATCTAGATTCAAATTCTTTTATAAAACGAATGGAGAGCTAGATCACAGGATTAAAGGAAGCCTTCAGATCTATATTCAAATTGTTTGTAAAATGAATGAAGAGCTGCATGATGGGATTAAAGGAATGCAAGCCTTCAGATCTAGATTCAATTGTTTCTAAAAAACTAATGAAGAGCTGGATCGCAAGACTAAAAAAAGGAAGCCTTTAGATCTTGATTCAAATTGTTTCACAAAATAAATGGAGAACTAAATCGCAATAATAAATGAAAGGAAGCCTTTAAATCTATATTCAAATTCAGACACTTATTGAAACGAATGGGGAGCTGGAGGGATTAAAGGAAAGAAAGCCTTCACATATATATGCAAATTGTTTTGAAAACGACAGATCATCACCATAAGATGCTTTGAGATGAAGGGTGGAGATCAATAGTTGGTGAAACCACCACCACCGTCACCACCACTGCAAGGTGTTTTATAATAGTAGAGATAGGGACCAACTTGACTAAGAAACGATAGTTTCATAACCAAATCAATATTTCCCCTTTTTCATTCTAGGAAACAGAGGTCCAATTGGAAGCCATAGATCTAAATTTCAATTGTTTACAAAGCGAACGGAGAGCTAGATCGCAGATTAAAGGAAAGGAAAACTCCAGATCGTGATTCAAATTGTTTCAAGAAATAAATGAAGAACCGGATCGCAAGAATAAAGGAAAGGAAGCCTTCAAATCTATATTCAAATTCAGAATGAAATGGAGAACTCGAGGGATTAAAGGAAAGAAAGCCTTCACATTTATATTCAAATTGTTTTGAAAACGACGTATCACCACCATAAGGTGCTTTGAGATGAACGGTGGATATCAATAGTTGGTGAAAACACCAGCAGCGTCACCACTACCATAAGGTATTTTATAATAGTAGAGATAGGGACCAACTTGACTAAGAAATGATTGTTTAAGAACCAAATCAATGTTTTTCCCTTTTTTCATTCTAGGAAACAAAGGTCAATGGAAGCCAAACAATTGGGCTCTCAATTCGTAACATAAAGAGTGAGTCGTAATATAAAAAATTAAAAGAAAGATTTAAATTAAGCCTAGGCAAAGCTAATATCGACTATGTCTGCCGCATCATGAAAGATTCATGATTTTATAAACGGGCTCCAAAATAATAAAAAAATTGATTATGCAAAATATCATCGCATCGAGCTACCCCATGGCTTTCTTGCCCGACGCTTAAATCATGGTAGTACTTTTTTTCTTTGATTTTTAGCTAGTTGTATTGTATAGTCAATCAACAAAGTGATACATAACATATTGATCATGTAAAAAAAGATGAAATTGGATTAAATGCGATAAAAAAGACAGGGAGTATATTCGATTTGATTGATATTGGATACCTTACATGCCTCTAGGGGCTACACATGTTTATAATAGAGGCTTATTCAACTGACCTGACCACAAGTTTGTATAGGATATAGACTCTGACTAGACAGACTTAGACCATAGTTTTTGCAATGCACAGACGCAATATAAATTGACTCTAATCTTCTTAAAAGCATTAGGAAACTGCCCTTTCCTATGTCGGTTTTTCCTTGTGTCAGACTCGATTAGGGATGGACCCACTTGTGGACCTGCCAAACTCTGAAGTATTTGCACTATATAAAGAAGAGAGATGCCCCATTGTATGTAATCTAATCAATGAATTATAAAGCAACTGTATGTCTCTATTATCTATGTTTTGTGTACTTTGTACATTATTCTTGTCTTCCATCTAAGCTTGTCCAGAAACGAACAACCTTGGACTACACCTCATATCATGGTTGTCTAACATGTTATCAGCATGAGGAGTTTGACGGAGGAACTGCAAGCATGAAGGAGGACGTACATCTATGGTAAGTTGTACGTCTATACCGGTGATTTTCTGCATCAAACTATCATCACGTCGGCCGGTCTAGGACCCGTTGATTTGTCCTAGTGACAATCATCGACTCTCGTAATCCCTAATTCAAGGCATGCAAAGTTCAGTGAGTACGGGGCGCACGAATGGGGGAGTGGGGTGCAGCCCATGAATCGTGATGTAGGTAGAACCCCTCATACATAGAAACGATAGGATCTTATAGAATAGTGAAAGACTAGAACCATAATTTGAACAAAAGAATAAAACATATTTGTAATTGGACATCAGTGACATCCAAAATACACCGTAAAAGAAAAAATTGGACGTGTTTGGTTGCCCGCGCCAGCGTAGCTTGACTTCACCGGGCCATGCCCGTGGGAAACCTTCCGCACGTGCAGATGCACAGAAGCTATTTTACCTGTGGTTGTATCACGCGGGCCAGTCCAGTATCGCTCGAGCAGACAACCAAACTGCGTGCTCGTGCGAACCAAGCTACGCTCGTGCAGGCAGCCCAACACGCTGCACACCTTATTTAGCCAAGTATATACCTCGACAAGCATCGAAAAGGAAAGCATGAAACGGTAGCGCAGAAATTGTTGGTGATATGCCCTAGAGGCGATCATGTGAGATGATTGTATTATACGTCTATGTTCATGTACTTATGAGTTCCCTGAATAAATGTCACTGCTTTGTTCATTATGCACGACTTAATTGTGAAACACATTGTCAATATGACATTATTCTAAACGATCCCTGGTCACATATCATTATATGGAACAATAGTGATTTGACCAGTACATGTATTGATTGATGGTAACGTTTCACGTATCATTTATATGGAGATATAAAATCAATAATGTGGGCACATGTTAGAGAACATGGGGTTGGATAGACCCGCTCCGAGACACTGCTGAGATAGTTATCTTAAAAGTGCCATCAGGGTTAGTCTCGAGTGGTATACCTATACGGTCCTTCGACCTGAGATCCTTATTGATTCTCAGCATGCGTAGTCGTATACTTTGGGGCTATCAAACGCTTCACCGTAACAGGGAAGTTATAAAGGTAGCTTACGGGTATGCCATGAAACATGACATGAGGTGTAAGAGATCAAGATGGAATTTGCCCCTCCTTGGTAACAGGAGAGATATCTCTGGGCCCCTCGGTGTGGATGGATAAGGAAAGTGCATGGCCATGCCAAAGTGATTAAAGAGTTAATCACAATTATATCCGAAGATTCGCCGCAAACCTATTGATGAAATTGCGGCTTATTAGACCGAAAAGAATTTTAAAACAGTTTAGGTGTCTCACTGTGGATAGAAAAGAAACCTTTTGGTGGAATACACCTATGAAGAGACAACTTTGCACCGCCTCTCAATCGTATTGAAGTCACAAGAAGTGAATAAAGCAGCGAAGATCTCGACAAATAGAATTGACGCTAAGAGAAAGTGCATAACTGTAGCATTTAACTATGCAGGAGTTGCACTATTAGCATTCTCCCTGTAGATTGTGGTCGCTAATAGACATTTTATGAATTTAGTATAAAGAATTTGAAGCTCTCGAAGAACACATTATTTGAAAGAAAGAATTGAAGCTCTCGAAGAGCAAATCTTAATTCTCATGTTCATTATGAATTTATCCTATATTCCAATACGTACCCTGAAGTTGCAATCAATATTTGAATTATATGGATTATAAACATTGCCATTGCCTGATTGCAACTATGAATAGAATAGTGTAGTGCACTATTGAGATATGAATTGTTGGTAGTTTAACAACACCAATAGAATTTTAAGAGACGACGTAAATTCTGCGGGTCTTACATCAGCACTTTGAAGAAGCATTGTTTTACCCAGAATGCACTTGAACTCTCTTAAATTTGAAAGACATCCATCCTGACGGTTTCCGCGTTGAGACCAATGAAGATCGGCAAAGAATTGTTATGCATTGTGAAGCATGATGGATGTGAGTAAAAAATATTAGAATTCCCCCTCCATTTGAATTTGGCCATACTACATTAGAATGTATTTGGAAGCTCTAATATCTTCCATCTGGCATCGCAGAATTGCCATATCAAATATAGAAAAGATGAGGTGCAATCAACTCGCAAGGACATAGCATTAGTATAAAAATTTCCTAAATCATGAACTGGGCACTCTCCTGTTAAAGGTTAAATCGAGTTTTTCTCCTTGCCTAGAATGCATCTAGGAGAGGTTCGCGGCCGTATGCAGCCCTTGCCAAGGGCACTTAACGACATTTTAATGCTCATAATTGCTTCCTTGTGGTAAGGCATGAGTTTATTCTCTACACAAACCACATGTTTGTGAAGCTGATCTCGCAAATCATAAGAATTAAAGAATATATTATCTGGTCATCACTATAAAGTCCGAAATAAGAAGGGCATCCTAGCTGGTCGATGATCATTGAACTATACTGAATACCAATGAAGAGCACTATATATCTCATGTCCGAGCGTCATGGACTAGAGATGTCCGGTCGCACTTGCTGAGTTATCATATATTGAATAAAGAAATAGAAGCCTAATAAGCAACCCTCATCAATTAATGCATGGGACACGTAGTTCCATAACATCCGACTAGTGTAAAAAAAAGAAATTTCCTAATTTTGAATGCAAGTTTTATGTACCTATACCACACTTGCAATGAATTTAACAATGACTGAGAATCATTTCCCGTCATTAGGTGGAGGAATCGAACCCTAAAAAGAAGAATGCCTGAAAAATATGTGGCTAACCTCAGACACCACTAGTATGAATTTTAAAGCATTTAAGAAATTCCCGCGCATTAGCCGCACTAGTATGAATTTTAAAGCATTTAAGAAATTAATGAACTGCCTAATCATTTTTGCGATTTGAAATATGTGATCAAGTCGCATTACTGACAATAATGCACCAGAGAGGGTCGAAATACCATAGAAGGTACCCCTTATTCTGTTCCGAGGCCTCAAAGAAAAGGACAGAAAATCTGGTTACTCGAATCCCAAGTATCCGGGGACGCCTGGAGAAAAACGGATAAGAGAGCTTGTCACAACCGATCACGAAAATGCCCCAAAGAAAATAGAAGGGGAGCCAGTTGAGACCTGGCGCTGGTGAGCCTGCTAGCGAGGCACTCCCAGTTTTGAATTTACCGGTACAAGAATAAAAAATATAAGAAGAAGCCGAAAGACATGCAAACGAGCGTGCCGCAGAGCGTGCAGACGAGCATGTGAATGCGCACATCGGCAACCATCTAAAGGTCCTTGCTCCCACGATTGGGAAATAGCGGTGCAAAGCGAGTGATGGTGCAAGAAGCACATATGCACGAAGCACCCCATGAAGAAATGGCCATAAATTATGTGCACTCCGGGGATATATTGAATAGAACCATAGCCAATGTCGACATATACTTTGCAAAGAATATTGCCAAAGTAATTGAACCCGATTCTGAGCCTGCATCTCTTTTGAGTGTAAGACATGGCTGGACCGAAAAGAATGAAAGAAGGCAATCGCCGTGGATCTATTTTCTCTGAACAAAGGAGAAGTGCTTAGGCCTCTGCGCCGCACATTCCCTCGTGTATGCCCCGTGGGCCTTTGTTCGAAAGGAGAAGTAAAGAAAATAAAGTGGTATGGTACAAAGCAAGGCTGGTAGCACAATGTTTCACTCAGCGCTTTTGCGTTGATTACAAAGAAACTTATTCCCCGGTCATGGGTGGTGTAACCTTTAAATACCCTTAATCTCAATGGTAGTACTCAACTGAAAGTTGAGAAAGAAAATGAATTGAAAGGATGTTGTAACTGGAATGAGACTTGGATGGACTTATATATGAAGATACATGAGTATCATTGTCCTAAACCAAAAATAGAGCAAATAGAAATATGTACAGTGTAATCCTTTGCATTACCATATAGACTGAATAAAAGAATAAAGCACATACTTGACGTATGAGAAAGAGATTAATGGATTGGCCATTGCAGCTTGGGTTAACACAACAAACAAAACATTGAGGGGGACACCGAAGATGATGGTGAAGTGGCGATGGTTGGCCTAAAAATGATTGAAGAAAAATGTTACGAAAAATAAAAGGTAAAGAGAATATATAGCAAAAAATTTGTTTGTAATAAACTTAAGATATTAAATATATGGGCAAATCAAAATAAAACAATATAATTTAGAGTTTGAGTATAAAAGAAATTGACAAAGTAAATAATAGTAATTAAAGGAGGGGCATGAACTGCCGTTCAAAACGGTGATTCGTTAAAAATCCGTCGTTTCAAACGGCGGCAAATTACTGCAGGATTGACCCGCTATTTGAAACGGTGAGTTAAGATGCCTTCTCTAGCGCGAGTCAGGTGTTTATATATAGAGATGCAATCCTAGGAAAAACGGATAGTTCCACGATTAGTTTGCAATCAATGGATAGTTCAACAGCTAGTTAGCAACGGCAGAAAATACAACAAATCGCCTTTTCGGGAGGGCGACAGGGCCTATCGCCTTTTGAAGGGCAACATCAACCTATCGCCCTTTAAAAGACCGACAGGCCCAAGTGGTGATCGCCTCTTGAAGGGGTGACATGAACTAAATTTATTCCATAGACATAAATAAATTTTTGCTTAAAAGAAAAAAATAAATATAAAAAACTAAATTTTCGGTCTACGCGCTGCCCACACTCTAGCGCCAATCGCTAGTGTACAGCCGTACAGGGTCTACCTCGCCGGGAGGTGGCTCACAAGTCACAATGCTGCACCTTGGTTTCTTCTATAGCTAAGTGGAAATATAAATGTAATGATAATGTTATTGTTTCTTTCAGAAGAAAAGGTTTTATTACGACAATTGGTGCAACCATAAAACAAGAAAACAAGCACACCCTCTGGGAGAGGGGATTTGTATCTAAGCTAGTAGACCCTCGCCTGCAAGTAACCAACTTCGAGGAAATAGTGTATAGGGTTAATTTCGAGGAATTAAAGGAAAAATGCAAAAGTAGGAGCGGCTATGGAGGATTTGAACCCGAGGGCTTCGAGGCCAACACTAGCGCCTTTGGCACATTAAAATAACTGAGCAATCAGTGCGTGTTGTTGTTGTTGCCTTTTTAGCGCAAAAATCTTTTTATATATAAATCGTAAATGGACGGGTGGATGTAGGCATGTTGCCAGCGCCCGTGATCTGACAGCTACCATTTTTTCGCCGATGTGTTGCACGGTGGCGCTCTACTGCTAACACCTTGTATTTATAGATAGAAGATACTATCACTATGCGAAAAATCATTTGACCTTTTCAAACTCTAAAATTTGTTATGTTTGTTTCAAACCATCATATCCGCTTCACACTCAGCTGCATCATACTTGTTTCCTGCATAAGAAAGGGTTTTATTGTGACAATTGGTGCAACCAAAAAACAAGAAAACAATCACACACTCCGGGAGAGGGGATTTGTATCTAAGCTAGCAGACCGTCATCTACAAGGAAACCAACTTCAGAAAAGTGTACGTACCGCGATGCACTATTAGTGCTCGAGACATTCTATTCCTCTAAAGAAAACTCATTTATAGACCAAGTGGATGTTGAAAATAACACCTTTCAAGCAATTTTTATTCCGATTATAGCAATGGACAAACTTGCATGGCATCGAATCCATGGTTAATTTCATGACTCATACGGTGCCAAAGCAAATACCATAACAAGCTATGTACGCACACGGCAATGGAGACGGCAGCCGGTCAACGGCAGCGCGGCGTGGCGCCGTAAAAGGAGAGCTCGGCGGCGGTGGCGCCGGCGTAGGTGAAGATGACCGGCGAGCCGCGGACGATCGGCCAGCCACTGTTGACGAGGCACAGGAGCCCCTCGCTGTCCACCAGCCGGATCTTGCTGGCGTCGGCGCCGGCCGGCGCGCCGCCGGGGCAGGACAGCACCAGCCCGGCCTGCGGGCACGAGCACTGGTTCGCCACCGTTACCTCCTGCTCCGGCTGCCCGCCGACCACCCTCCCCGTGGCCGCCGTGGTGATGCTGATGTCCGTCGGCTGGCACGTCTCGTTGTCCCCAACCGCGTCACCTTCATGAATTCATCCATGATTCCATCAAAGACTAACTATACGTTGGGAATTGAATCCATGTAAGGGAGGCCTCTTTGATTCACGGTTTTGGTTTGATTTGCAAAATTATAATTTTTGTTCGGACTATTCACGCGGTAACATTTTGTAATAATTTTTTTAAGCTTTATGAGAATTTTCTCAAAGATTTTAAAAAAAATTAAATGAATCTTTTAGCCTTTTCAAATCTCTCTTTTAAGACGCTAAATTTTTGCAACTACAACTAAAACTAAACCACAACCGTGAATCAAAGAGACCGAAGTTGCAAGCATCAATGATCATGTGTTCATGTGATCATACCTCCATGGATATGGAAGAGAAGGGCCGCGACCAAGAGGATTAGAGCGGTGTCCTTGATTGGCACGGGCGCCGCCATTGATGCCGCACTCTGCTCGTGGTGCGTCTTTTGGTTTGGTAGGAAGCTATCGATTGTTGTGTGGTTTCTCTCTGGTTCTTGGTACGTGAGGAAGAAGAAGGTTGCAGCTATATGTAGCGTCCGAGGATCAACAGGCAGTAAAACGTAGATCAGATATGCACGAAAACTTAGTGATTTGAAATTTCGAATTGATCACTCACCCTCTTTGATTGCTCGACATAATTAAAGGGATTTGGATCAATTGGTTTCCATAGGCCTGGCACCAAATGATAGGATCGATCTCCGAGACAACATATATGGCATGGTGTAACCTTACTATTTACTAATTCAATCAAGCATGGACACATGCAATATGTGAATCTGAATTCCAAATCGACATTAATTTCCAACGAATCTCTTTTGGCGATTCGAATGCCTTTGCACGATCACATCGTATATTCGTATAGGGGGCGACTAGGGAACGGTATCCCATCGGGGCCCCAACCTGACGGGATAGCCCCTCCACTCGCGCGGTCGCGCCCCCTCCCCTCCACTCGCCGCTCCTTCCTCGCGCGCCCTCCCCACCCCCGCCGCCTCCTTCCTCCGCCCCGGCCGGCGGCGTCGTATAACTTCGTATAATGTATGCTATACGAAGTTATTACGGGACCGAATTTAGTATCCGTAGCCCATGTGGTGGGGGATGACGCGAGCAATTTAATCTAGTTTTTTCGCTATGGTTTTTAATTGAAAAATCCGATTGATAAACCGTTTCCACTTTTGTATTTGTTGTATTCCTCCCCCGGCTCCGGCGGCGCCACCGCCGCCTCCGCCGCCGCCCCGGCGAGCCCCACCCACCGCCGATCCGCCGCCGCCCGACCTTCCTCTACACCCCGCCGGCCAAATATATTCCCTAACCCTAACCCGAAACGGCGGCGCGCGAGGTCAGCTCCTCCTTCCTCCTCCTCCCTCCTCCTCCTCCTCTGCACAGCGCGCGCGCGGGCGAAGGGGCGAAGGGGACACGTGTCGCCCGGGAGGCTATCCCGTCCGGGAACGGGATCCCGTTCCTAGGAATTCCTGATTCGTATAACCTTTCCACGGACGCGGGCCGGACACAATGCCTAGACGGCCCACACGATCACATGGGCTGGTACGGATTAGGCAGATGTGGGCTGTCACGTTCTCATGCGGTGTTTACCAAAACAATGCGGGCCTCTCAGGCCCTCTTACCGCGACACCATCTTCGACTTCTTCGAGTCTTCGAGAAAAAGCAGGATCGCAGAGCAACATGTACTTATAGCTGCAGAGTCAGCGCGCTCGTGGCACGGCGCTGCGTGCTCTTTTATATCTAAGAAAATAAACATGTATCACAAAACAAACTAATAAGAAAGCATTACATGTTTGTTGTTACCATTTTTTTAATTTAGTTTCTAATGTCTAAATCTTTTTATAGGCCATTATTATGACATTACGATGCATTTTGTAAGGCTTAGTTTTCCAAACTTTTTAAGCGGACACAAAAGTTAGAATAAAAGAAAAGAATGAATTATTTCCTCGTGCAACTATTTGTGAATGCTAAATGTTTTAAAATTAGCTAGATCTTCTTGTGGACATCTTCATGAATACATGTTTTTAAACTATAGTTATATATTTCGTACGCTTTTTTGTTTCTATTACTTACTAATTAATATAAAAAATTTAACATTTGCAATGTTTAAATTCATTTATGAACCCTTACCATAAAATATTGATTGCATGTTTTGAAGTTTTAAATTTTTGGTTTTTTTTGGTTTGCTAGGAAAAATTAGAATGAAACAAAAGGATAGCTAGATGGCAAATCCCATGTACATAGGGGTTTCCGTGTAAACCCTGTGTATATCAACTAGCAAAAGTCATGCAAAATTCAAAAAAAAATTCAAATGTTCTAATGAACTTGTTGCACCTGTGTATAAAGTTTTAAAATCAGATTCATTATATAGTAAGATTTATAAACAAGAGAAAACTATATCAATTTTAAACCATTCAAATTTGTCATTATTTTTATTTTTTATAACTCTTAATATAGAAAGAATTTGATCTTCAAACTTTATATATAGGTAGAGCAACCAATGAAGAACATCTACATTTTTTTTTGAATTTGTCATGACTTTTGTTAGTTGATGTACACGGGTTTACACGGAACTCCAGTCTACACGGGATATGTTGCCAAGATAGATAGATAAATAGATAGATAGATGTTTTTTGTTTAAATATTTTTTATTTTAGTTTTCTTGGTTTTTCCTAGGAGTTTCTATTTTGAAAATGAATAAATTAATTAATTAATATCTGTTAAAAATATCACTATTTTTTTGTTTTTAACTTTTTTGAATTCAAAATGTTTTCTTTTATTTCTTAATTCATTTTATGAAAGGCAACATTTCTAATGCTGAAGTTCACTTATGGAACCCCATCATGATTTTTTGTTGCATTTTGGTTTTTTTAGTTTTTATGTGTCCCGGGATCTTTTAGATTTAATGTAATTTTAAAATGTGTACAAAATAAATTGATATCAGTCACTTTGGTTTTTTTGTTTTTTAGGATATTTTTAAATTATTCTAGTAAATTCATTTATGGAACCCTCCATATTGTTTTGTTGTTTTCTTTTTTTCTGTGTGTTTCTAGATTTTTTGTTTGTTTTCTAAATGCTTAAATAAATAAAATCATGTCAGGTAAAAATTTTTAATTATTTTTAGTTTTTTAAACTTTTGTTAATTTATTTATGGAAGTCAACATTTCTAATGCTCAAATTCATTTATGGACCCTCACAGTGAATTTTTTGTTGCATTGTTTAAAGATTTTATCGGTTTTTTAAATGTAACAAGTTGATAACAACTAAAAAATTGTCAGCCGTGTTTTTAGGATATTTTTAAATTATTCTAGTAAATTTATTTTTGGACCCTTTTTTGTTGTTTTTTCTTTTTTCTGGGTGTTTCTAGATTTTTCGGTTGTTTTGTAAATGCATAAATAAATAAAATCATGTTAGTTAAAAAAATTTACTTATTTTTTTAATTTTTCATTTATTTCTTAATTTATTTTATGGAAGTCAATATTTGTTATGCTCAAATTAATCTATGGACCCACAATGGTTTTTTAAATATTTTGTTCTACATTTTTTTTGGTTTTTATATGTAAAAAGTTGATATCAACTAAAAATTGGCAGCTGGAAAAAGGATGGCCGATGCGCTGGGGATTCAAACTGCGATTGTCGACGGTTGAGATATCGATCTCAAGTCAACTAATGTTCTTGAGAAGGGGAGATAGGAGACACGCCGAACAGAGCGAACAGCAATCAACGACGGACAGGGAGACAAGAGTTTTTATCCTGGTTCAGGCCTCTCGGGAGAGATGATAGCCCCACGTCCTGCCTTTCTTTATATCAAAGATGATTACAAGAGGAGGTTCGACGAGACGAACAATCTCAGTACATGCCAAATACATCCTGAGGTAGTCCTAGGCCGTTACGCACCGTGCCAGCTAGGAAGCTGTTCGGCAGGATGCACATGGCATAATAGAACCTTCTAGGGAGCTCGAATGGGCCGTCAGGGAGTGGGCCATATAGAGATCTTTTATGCCTGATCTCTATGCTAAAATAATCTGACAAATTAAAGATACTAAAAACTCAAAAGATAAACCAGATCAATAAAAAATGCTCACACTATTATTATTGGTGGAAGGGATGGGCCGTCAGGGAGTGGGCCATGGCAATGGGCCGTGATTTTATCCCCGATAGCGGTCTCCTAGGCCATTGCTAGACCCACCTAACCAACTCGCTAGCGCTCCCCGATAGCGGTCTCCTAGGCCATTGCTAGACCCACCTAACCAACTCGCTAGCGCGCACCTTGTTGTAGAGGTACGCGCGAAATAGTGTATAAGGTTAATTTCGAGGAATTAAAGGAAAAATGGAAAAGTGGGAGCAGCTATGGGGATTTGAACCCGGGGCTCCAAAGCCAGTGCTAGCGCCTTTGGCGCATTAAACCAACTAAGCAATTGGTGCGCGTTGTTGGATTTAAAGCAGAAAAATCTTTTTATATATGGACATTAGTTTAATAATACTCCTCCAAGCTAGATTATGGTGTGAACTATCCAAGTGTTGATGTGTTGAACTTTGTGTTGACGTGTTGATTACGTGTTGAACTTGTGTGAATTAGGGTTCACGTGTTGAATTGTGCGAACTTGTGGATCGGAACTTATATGTAAACTTATGAATTATAAATGTGTTGTGTTGAAATTGCAATTTTGATTGTGTTGAAATATGTTGAAATTGTAATTTTGATTGTGTTGAAATGTGGAATGGATATTTTGGGCTGCTGAAATGCAGGAATGGAAATTTTTGGGCTGGAATGGGAATTTTGGGTGCTGGAATGAAAGTTGGGCTGGAATGGGAATTTTGGGTGCTGGAATGCTCCAGTATTTATGTCGGCCAGCCTGGCCGACGTAAATACATACCCGCCACGTGGCGCGCTGCCGAGCCGTGCCGATGCCTTATTTATGTCGGCCAGCCGGGCCGACGTAAACAATTTGCCTGCCACGTGGCGCGTCGGCGTGCCGTGCCGAGGCCGTATTTACGTCGGCCGTGGCCGATGTAAATAGGGGATATTTATTTACGTCGGCCTAAGCTGACATAAATATGCGCCACCAGCCGTAGCCCCTAACCGACGACCAGTATTTACGTCAGCCATGGGGCCGACGTAAATAGCGGCTATTTACGTCGGCCGCCGACGTAAATATGGTTGTTTACGTCGCCGTATTTACGTCGGCTTATTTATGTCGGCACCCGACGTAAATAGATATTTCCGTCGGCTTTTAGCCTATTTACGTCTGCTTCTGGCCGACGTAAATACGTCGTATTCCTGTAGTGCATGAGTCTAAAGTTGGACCCAGACCCGGACCCAGACCTAGACCCGAACTTCCATACCCATGGGTCCATTTTTGGACCCAGACCCATCGGGTCAGGTACCCATGGGTATTTCTGCCATCCCTAGTGTCCGGTGGCGCTGGGAATTCGAACCCCGGTCTCCTAGGCCATTGCTAGCCCCACCTAACCAACTCGCCAGCGCGCGCCTTGTTGTCCAGGTACGCGCGAAATAGTATATAAGGTTAATTTCGAGGAATTATAGGAAAAATGCAAAAGTGGGAGCGGCTGGGGGATTTGAACCCGGGGTTGCGAAGCCAACGATAGCGCATTTGGCGCATTAAACCAACTGAGCAATCGGTGTGCGTTGTTGCCTTTTTAGCGGAAAAATCTTTTTACATATAAATCACAAATGGACAGGTGGATGTTGCCAGCGCCCATGATCGGACGGTACCATTTTTCCGCCGACGTCTCGCACGGTGGCGCTCTGCCGCTAGTGTGTTGTATATGTAGTATATATAGTTAGAAGATACTATCACTGTGCTAAAAATCATATGACCTTTTCAAACTCTAAAATTTGTTATGTTTGTTTCAAACCATCATATCCGCTTCACACTCACTACATCATATTTGTACCCTTAGCTTCACTTTCATGCTCGTTGTATTGTACTTGTATCCATAGCTCCACTTTTATTGAATGCAGTATACAGTACGAGTTCATTTCAATGAAATTATCCATTGATACAACTTTTTGTAATAAATACGTCAAAAATTTGGTAAAAAACATAATTACAAAAATTCCTCAGCCGTCAAGTCAAACCTCCTTGAGCCCTTGGAAGCTACTAGCTATATATGTCCATGGAGAGGTATGGATATGTTGTGAGCAGACTTGGCCAATGGGCCGGCCCGGTTTGGCCCGGTTCAGGCCAGGTTCAGGCCCGGTTGGTTCGGTTACTATGCGAACCGGTCAATGGGTATGGGTCTCAGCCTAGGTTCGATTCGCACAGTAACCAAATCAAACCGGACCGGACGGTATTATATGGGCTGGTTTATATGGGCCAAGCCGACGTAAACAATGGTAGTACAACACCTTTTCAGGCCTAACTCGGTACCACCTGTGTTTACATTGGCTGAGCCGACATAAATAGGTTTATTTACGTCGGTCTGCATAAGCCGACGTAAATATCTACGTCGGCTTTCTTCAGGCCGACGGAAATAAAGTTGGCCGACATTAGTAGTTTAGTTTCCAGTAGTGTGGGTTTGATCGCTTTTTAATTAAAATTTGGTCAGCTAATATAGTGCTATGTGTTTGGGTCGAGCCGTCTGGGCCGGCCTAGGCACTACCCAAAGCACGGCACAGCATGGGAAAAAGATGGGCCGGGCCGGCACGGCCCAAATGGCGTGCCAGGCTGGGCATGGAAATCAGGCACAACGTGCTGCTTGGCCCAGCCCGACTGTACGGGCCGTGCTTGGGCCGGCACTGCCCGAAATGAGGCACAAGTCAGTATTTTACGTTTTTAGTTTCTTCTGTTGCTCGGATAAATTTCTGTTCAATTCAAAAGTTGTATATAATTTCGAGATACATCTTTTCATGTAGACAAGTTGTTAATTTGAGCAACGTATGAATTTATAAAAAATATTTTCTTCACTGCCTGCTTTTGCGCCGACGGCATCGTCCTCGGTAATTCGCCATTTTCGAAGTCTGTTGCGATGAATTTTGGTTGAACACGAAAGTTGTATATAATTTCGGGATGCACCTTTTTATGTAAACATATTTTTATTTGAGAAACGTATGAATTTCTAAAAAAATCATTTTGCCTGCTGTTTTGTTAGTTGTGCCGCGCTCGGGCCGGCCCGGCCCAAGCCGGCCCACCTTGCTTTTGAACCGTTCCGGACCTAGATTTTGGCACTCTGTGTCGAGATCGAGCCGTGCCGGCCCGTTTTGCACCGGCCTGAGGCACGACCGCCCCGGGCCGAGCCAGCACGGCACGACCCAACTCCACCACTAAACTAATAGTTAGGATTCGATTGGTTTGTATAGTGGGTGCTTTCGTGGACGAGGTATTGGTTTGTGTTCAATCGTCGCTCCGAGGCTAAGGACGAAAAATTGTGCTGCATTTAACTAAGAATTCTTGTGTGACCACACATGAGACTGGGACCACTTGGGCCAATTTTATACGCATGCTCACACTGTTGGTACCAATGGAGCTACTATTTGCTGGTGTTTTGGTGGACGAGTATGCTGCGACGTCTTCCTTGGTGGTCCATGATTGCTGGTTAGTGGGTACATGGGCAGTGTCCACAACAACGATACATCGTCTTACCATGAGCGGATTGTATCCATTGGGTAAATATAGGTTTGAACAAGATTTGCTTTTCTGGAGTACCAAAAGCAAGCATGACATCTTTATGAACATAAAGGCCTAAGGTATGGAATCCTAGGAAGAGGCTAGCCCAACTTAAATGAGATATTATAGCTTCTTTATGGTCTAATATTCATGCCAATACATTATCCTCATTCTGTTCCCGATTGTAATCCCTAATGAAAAATAGCTCCATGAGCAAAAGCCCTCGCCATGATGAACCTTGCAATATATTGGTGATGAGTATATAAAGAAGCTTGGGGGTAAAGTGTTGCACTATGAATGCATAAGCAAGTAAAGAGTACATATGTTGAGCTACTAAGGAAGTAATAACCCCTAAGGAAGCTAGAGCAAGGCCTAACTGAAATGAGTTGAATTATTTATTGTCGTAAAGGTCCTTATTCCCACGCCGTAATTGACCTTCTGGAGGAGTGTGTGCTTCTAAAAGTTATTTGATATTGTTCCCAATTCCCAAGTTAGTTCAATACATATGACCGATAATGAGAAAAATAAATTCAATACCTAAACAATGGTGAGCAATATCGGTCAGCCACAAACTTTGTGTTTGTGGATGGAATCCCTCAAGAAGAGTTAGAATGTCAGTCCCGGCTCCTTGAGCGGTACCAAATAAACGATTACTCGAATCATCGTTTTGGGCATAAAGATTCTACTAACCCTTCAGATGGGGTCCCAACCCTTAGGGATGGGGTAATACATGTAAGAACTAAATGTCTTGTCCAAGCCAAAGAACTTACCCCGAAAAGTCCTGACAAATGATGGTTGAGATAAGATTCCGCTTTTTTTTAACCATGAAAGTCATGATTTCATTTGGGTTGTAGATGTGTTGAGATCCATGTGAAGCAAGTGACCTTGTGTGATTTTGGTGATTAACGACAAACACATTTAATGGCAATATTTGGTTTAATGTTTATTTAATGTCCCACCTGTTGACACCCAAATTTGGCAGAAAATCGGATATTCAGAAAAGGCCAAATATGTTGGAATTATTGGGCTGAATCGAAAATGAGCTTCATCGGCAAAGAAAAGATATATTGAAGAATACCGATGGTTACAAGACTTCGGAAGAGATACGATCTGATCAGAAGCGCGATGCGGTAAAATTGGTCGTATCGGTATCGACTTTGTAATACTATAAATAGGACCTTAGGTCTTGAGAATAGAACACATCATACTCAAAACACAAACTACT
Source organism: Raddia distichophylla (assembly GCA_005191435.1). Lineage (NCBI taxonomy): Eukaryota > Viridiplantae > Streptophyta > Magnoliopsida > Poales > Poaceae > Raddia > Raddia distichophylla. Next base: position 3,248,271 of record SPJY01015242.1, on the reverse strand, counting down.
TTCTCGAATCCGATCGGCATCGTCGAAAGGCTTCAACTCGCAAGTAGAGCTATCTCGATGAGATAATCGATTCTCTCCTTGTAAGCCGTATGCATGGCTGTATCATCTTGATCTCATGTATGCAAAGCATGTTAAATTGTCTTGGGATTTACCGATCTTTAATGTGTTCTCGCATATTGCACTGTCTTGATTTAATTGATCTGTAATGCGTGTTTATCTTGCAATGATGATTGTCAAGTATCTAATATGCTTTTTCTGAATCCGATGTATGCAACTGTCTCATTTAATCGATCTTGCGTATGCCTTGTTTAGGGTTTTGCATGGATAGATGTTTGCCGATTAACATTGTGTTTACCCATATTAGCTTTGAATCTTCAAATCGGTTTATTGGTTTATATCTGGATTTAGATCTGAATACTGTCTTGGCCTAACCAATCTATTCAAATCTGTTCTTTGATTTAGTCTGATAAATTGATATAAAGATTTATCGCTAACATTATACATAAAATACGAAAAGAAGTGAAAGATCTATATTTAAACGTTTATTCATATTTAATCGCTCTATCAGGCATTAAGCCGATAGATCTTATAATCGGATTCCTTAAAGCCGATTATGAATAACCTGATCTGGCTATATTGAAAAGCCGATTAGGGCTATATTACAGACGATTTTCTCCTTGTCAATTTACAGGTCAAATTGACTGGCACGCTTGGTCTTTGGTTGCGTCACAATCACAGAATTGACGCTTCCGCACGTGTGTTCACAGAAATCCACTTTTTTGTGTCAACACCACCTCAAATATGTTTATTGCTATGAGACTAATATGTTTATTGTCAAGATTCTTTTAGTCTCATCCTATTTAAAGGAAAATCATATAAGTCGAGTGGATAAGCTATTCATTCTAAAGGTACATCTTATGCTAATCATTCCAATGAAACTAACACACTTGATTGCTTATCTTTCATAGTCTCATTTATGCAAATAAGATGGATTGCTAATTGAGATACGTAACTACTTTTGTGTAAGCACGTGTTATTGGTTAATTAGATTTATGCTCATCATATCTTGTCGTATTTATTTGAGCATAAATATATTATGGACATGTTGCTTACTCGACAAGATCTTTTGTATTATCTGCCATGTATTAGTGATCAGTTTAATCGGTGCACTAGATAAACTTCACCGTGTTTAAATGGCTTTGTGCATGTAAGCTTTCCATGAATATTCTCACATGCACTTAATTTAGTGAAGTTTAATTTAGATTGGTTCTCAACTTCTCTCTTGATTCGAATATGAATTTGCTCATGTGTAAGCATGAATATATTCCTATGTGTATCATTAAGTGAAGTTCTGATTATTAAATCATCTCTATAGTGCATATAGATCAAACACATATTTAACATGATGCACTTAATAGAGACATTTCTTGTGACAAGCGTTTCCACTTGTGTTGTGCTTATTTACGTGAAACACTTGGACACTTAATCGCTCACGAATATCAAACTTATTCATGTTTATTGAGCTTTTAGACTACCAGGGAATATAATAGCATAGGCTTAGGCTTGGCACTCAAATCCCAGCCAAGTAGAGAATTTCAGTAAGTAGCTAATTTGATAATAAGTTATGTATTTCATGAGTGATTTGGAAAGAATTAGGCCCTATGAGTTTGTGTGATGACCTAGGGACATTGAAGGATGACGGTTAAGTCGAAGTCAACAAGACGACGATGTCACCAAGAGTTGAGGACTAAGTCAAGGTCGATTTGGAGGATGATCGTCAAGTAGGATGATCGAGTCAAAGTCGAATGAGAAAAGAGTCTCATGAGGTGAATCAAGTCAAGATTGACAAGACGAAGACGATATCAATATTTAGTAAAGGTCATCATGCACAATACATCAAGGGTGCTCAAGACTAACAACATCGTTGAACCTCAAAATAAAGAAAGAAGATGGCAAGTGGTTTATCCTAAAGCATGTATGGCTTTATTTACAAGTTGAGTCTAAGGATTGCCATACTGTTAAGAGGGATGCAACATTGAATGGCTTAGATATGTCTCAGGTGCTCAAGTGATCAATCTTTGAGAGAGATCGAGGGAGAGGAGTGTTGGTGGTGTCGGAAAGTGAGATATTTAGGTCTTTTGTGGCTTCCTTTAAGGTTGCTGCTCCTATACTTTGTGATTTAGACAGTGAGACCTTGTGGATTGTGTAGCCTTTGTTCTTAGTATTCCGTAGAGCCCAATATCACTGAAATCAGAGTTCAGAGTCAAAAGTTACGTCTGTTTCTATCAATGGTTGTGTGCTGTGTATCGGACTATCCGATGTTGGATCAGAATGTTTCGATATGGATCGAAACTATCCGATGTTAGGTCCGATTGACCGCTCTCTGTCTTCAGCTCCAAAAATATCGGAACTATCCGATAGTAGCATCGGACTATCCGATATCTGTCAGCTTCAAACAGCTAGTTTCTGTGTGAGGCTATTTATTGCCTCCCTCTTCCCCACGGGCTAGGGTTGCCTTCCACACCATTTTTGAGCAGAACTTCCAAGCAACCGAGGGCTTCTTGCCCTCTCCACTCTAGATCTAAGTGAACCTCTTTGTGAGAAGAGTTGAAAAAGGGTGTGAGTGCTAAGTGAGAAGCAGTCGATCTTTGAGCACTTGAGTTCATCTTCGAGTTCGTTCTTTGTAAGCAATTGTTACTCTTGGAGGTTGAGGACTCCTAGACGACTAGGAGTCGATCACGAGCCACCGGTGCTTTGTGTGGTGAGCCGTGCGGTTTGTGAAGGCCGATTCTGCCTCCGGAAGGGAAGGAATCAATGAGTAAAACCGGGGGTCTTGGTGCGACCTTGGTGAGGGAAAGGGTTGAAAGAGACCCGGCCTCAAGTGTGACCAAGCCTACCTCAACGGAGACGTAGGATCCCCTCAAGGATCCGAACTTCGGGAACAAATCTTCGAGTCTCCACTTCACTCTTGGTTTCCCCTTGCCCTCAAGATTGATTTACTTTGATTCATGGTTATACTTGTTGTTGGCTAGCACCGTCGTGTGTTATTACTCTCTTATGTTGTGGATTTGATTTTGGTGCAGGTGGTATCCTTGATTAGGGTGAGATTATAAAAAACCCTAAATCTGTAGATATCGGATAGTCTGATATCATATCAGATAGTCCGATCCATATCGGACTATCCGATATTAACATCAGAACATCCGATATCATTTTCCGTTGTGCTTTAAAAGTTGGAAAATTTGCAACGCCTATTCACCCCCTCTAGGTGACATCCCGATCCTTCAAGGATGCCCGATGTTGTGATGAATATATGTGACATTGTATTACTTTGGTATGATTTTAAAATACTTAGGTAGAGCATTTGTCGAAATGGACGTGAAATTTGAAAGTGTCTGGTGGGACAGTTGGTGTTGATGATGTTGTGTGAATCTAATCTTGCAGGGGAAGGTAAGTGGTTTGTTTGGACTCATCTCTATTATGCAGGTGCCGGTGGGTACTGAAAGAGGACGCGGTGCTACGCTAGCCGGAAAACAAAATTTTCTACCGCGACCACCCAGGAAGCAAGCGAGTCGGGGATCACAGATCGTTACCCTTGCAGCACGTTAGCAGCGGAAGTAGAGTGGGTGAAGCCTCCCCGCATGCTGCAAAGCACTGTACGTAGTCGAACTCGACGCGGTACAACTCCTCCTTGTCGCGGATGTAGCCGATCCTCTCGATCAGCGCCGGCGCAGGAGCGACGACGCCTCTACGGTATCCACACGTCCAGGGAAGGAACGCTGCGCGTTGGTGTGCTAGCACCCGTGCGCGCGGCGGCTAGGGTTTAGAGGAGTGGGGTGTGGTGGCGGCCAGGGTTTCGTGGTGGGGAGACACACCCACTCCGTGTCCACCTCTCCAATTTATAGAGTGCACTAACGGGTTTTCTACTAAAGAAGGCCATTATGACTCGCACTAATGGATCTTCTACAACAGAAACCAATTAGTGCGCAGTGGATCTAAATCCGCACAACCCCACTAATGGATTGAATCCATTAGTAATGTTCCAATCCGTTAAGTGTGTGACCTATTAGGCTCATGTACAAGTCAGCCGCGGTCCCAGAGAAACCTTTCTCCAGACCACAAGTCAATAGCGAAACATAGCATTACATAGTGACCCCCGAATGCACACGATCGAATCAGCTGAACCTCCATACACTCATATAGGATCCTTTTGCCACACGACATCAGTCAAGCTCAAGGCAAGAAGCGTGCCACCCTTGGATAGCTCAACCCATTCACTCGTCAATGTAATGGATATAATTGTGATTAACTCTTTAATCACTTTGGCATGGCCATGCACTTTCCTTATCCATCCGCACCGAGGGGCCCAGAGATATCTCTCCTGTTACCAAGGAGGGGCGAATTCCATCTTGATCTCTTACACCTCACGTCATGTTTCATGGCATACCTGCAAGCTACCTTTATATCTTTTCTATTACGGTGAAGCGTTTGATAGCCCCAAAGTATACGATTACGCATGCTGATAATCAACAAGGATCTCAGGTCAAAGGACCGTATAGGTATACCACTCGAGACTAACCCTGATGGCACTTTTAAGATAACTATCTCAATAGTGTCTCGGAGCGGGTCTATTCAACCCCATGTTCTCTAACATGTGCCCACATTATTGATTTAATATCTCCATATAAATGATACGTGAAACGTTACCATCAATCAATACATGTGCTGGTCAAATCACTATTGTTCCATATAATGATATGTGACCAGGGATAGTTTAGAATAATGTCATATTGACAATGTGTTTCACAATTAAGTCGTACTTAATGAACAAAGCAGTGACATTTATTCAGGGAACTCATAAGTACATGAACATAGACGTATGATACAATCATCTCACATGATCGCCTCTAGGGCATATCACCAACAGGTACATGGCTGACGCTGTTTCGCGGAGGCGAACTGGAGGTTCGGGCGTCAGGGGCGTGCAGCGACTGGATTTGGTACGTGGAGGTCACATGAGATGGCATGGATAAGAAGCTTTGTTACGGCAAGGATCCGAAACAGCTAGAGGCTGCGCGTCGGTCACTTGACAGCGAAGCGGGATTGACTGGTGGGCCCAGGAGTGGGCTGGCGACCAGGATAATACGAGTAAGGTGCAAGGATGCTTCCAGAGGAATATGACACGAATATTTCTTGTCGTGAGTGAGTTAGGTGGTGTGTGCGCTATACACCTTTGATCCTAAGACCAAGGGTGTAGGCAACTCCAAGGGTTTGGAGGTCTTACCCCTGAGGCTATAAATAGAGGGGGAGGAGAACACCTCCACCTCACCTTTTGGGCTAGAAATTTCAGATTTGTGAGAAGGCTGTGTGGGAGAGGCAGGGTGGCACCTGCGAGTGCTTGTGGTCGTGAGAACGGCTTGTAATCTTCCAACTATCTATGAAATGAAACCTCCGTTCTTCAAGTTCATGGCTCGTTCTGTCTAGTTCATCTGTTTTCATCTTGTTGCTTTGTTGGTTTTGATTGCAACTAGTTTATTTGCCTCCTCACTTTTGTTATGCTTATGATCCATGATGCGTTGAGGGTGCACACATAGTTCTATGTCTTTTTCACAGCCTAGGATTGACTAGAGATCAACTCTTTCATCAAGTTGCAAATCTCTCTTAAACCTGCTCTTTGCACAACAGTCATTGTTTAATTTTTAGAAATATCTACAAATTTTTTTTTAGTGCTTCCACTTGGAGCAGTTTCGTGACTTCCATATGTATCAACACAAAAATTTTGATGTCATGAAGATTTTCCGTTTAGGTGAAGTGAGGTGAAAACCGAGGCCCAAATTTTACAGCACGAGATTTTTGACATGTTGTGGTTTTTGATTTTTCCTGATTTTTTTTGCAAGGAATTTTGACGAGATTTTTGGTTGAGTGCTTCATGACTCATTGGTTCATAGGGAGAAAAATTCTCAAAAAGTTTGGAGCACCAGAAACCCACCATCTTTCTGCCACAAGTGAAAACAAATTATACAGAATCCACTTTTGCTTTTCTGAAAGTGGCTTTAGTGATTTGGCTTGATGTGCTTTCTTAAAGTAAGGTTTGAATTGATTCTATTTTGTTTGAACACTTGACAACTAGGATTGTGATTGAAAAAAATCCTCACATATTCCATGGCTCTGATCCATGCATGCTAGGGGTACGCATAGCTGTCGAAGTTGTTCGTATGTTAAAAGGACGGTGAGTTCTAGGAGCACCGGTACGAAGAAAAATCTTCAAGGCTCCCATTCACCCCCCATCTGATCGCCGTAGCGGGCTTTCAAGATATAACCAACCTACTATTAAGGAAAATGTAGAAAGAAATACTAGAAATGGAGCTCCAGTATAAAGATCTTGATTAGGGCATAATACAGTTGTATACTATCAAATAAACCCCCAAATTGGTGATATTCACTGAACCGGTGGCACCTTCTCGAGTAAATTCTTCCACAGCTGGTTGACCAAAATGAGGATCCCAAATCGCATGAGCAATAGGTCTTATGTGTAAAGGGTCCTGTATCCATGATTCAAAATTTCCTTGCCAAGCTATATAAAACAGATTTCTGGACGACCATAGAAAGATTATTGCTAACAGTCCAAAGTGAGAGGCAAAAATGTTTTGATAAAGATGTTCCTCAGATATATCATCTTGACTTTCGAAATCATGTGCGGTAGCAATACTAATCAAATACGACGAGTAGTGGGGTCCGGAGCTAAGCCTTGCCTAAACCTAGAAAATCTTAGATCCATAATGCCTTTCAGATCCAGCTTCCCAACTAGTAGACGGTTCCCTTTCCCCAGATCAATGAAAAAGGGAGAAGTCAGTGGATTCTTCCGAAGAACCGGAAGTGAAGTGCTATGTTGGGGCGAGGGGACAGGGAAAGAAACTGCTCCGAAGAAAGATATTGGGGTTCCCGATGCTTCTCCATGCCCAACGAGATGTGCCAACCTCGGGATGCTTTACTCCTAACCCCACGACGCCTAGCCACTATCCTGCTGCAATACTTCTCACTAAGAAGAATGCCCGTGTTGTGGCAATTCCACCCATAAGGTAATGGGTTACTCCAATAGCACATCCTTGTATAATGCTCAAGGCTCTAAGCTAAGTAGCAGGAGCAACTTTTAATTTGTTATGAGCCCAAACAATATATTCAATGAGTTCTTGCCAATAGCCATGACCACAGAATAAAAATAGTAATTAAATTGAAGGCCCAAACAAAATGAGCACCAATGAAAAAAGACCATATGCAGATAATGAAGAACCATAAGAATAAATTACTTGGGATGTTTGTGCCCACAAGAAATCTCAAAGCCACCCATTAATCATATTAGAACTATGTGCAAAGCCCTCCCTGTGATATGAGTTACCACCCCTGATCAATTATAGTACCCTAAACATCTAACTGCATTTTCCAACTGAAATGAAAAATGATTGCTGAAATGGCATTGTACATCCAAAATAGACCTAAGAAAACATGATCCGAGGTTAATACTTGATATGTCCCCCTCTTCTAGACCCATCACAAAAGAAGCGAAAGCTAAACCATGGGACCCAATAGGTTAGTGTATATACCTAAGATGCCTCGGCATAGCTTGTTGTATTACGTGGGTAAAGATACAATGTCTGTAGAGTGTAAATCCATTTAAATGAGTTAAGAGTGACTTGGTGATATTTCATATGGTAGCATCAACTATAATTAATTTGATTTGGGTAAAATTATCCTGACCACCCGTCTTGACGATCTATGTTGAAACTGAGAACTTTAGTCTCGTTATTATTGGAATTTCTAGAATAAGCCTAAGCCTAGCCCTATCTAGGAAATACTCGTTAGCATTCGCATGCTACCCCCACCTTTCTTGCAGTGTTGTTCCCGTGAGCAGGTCAAACGTATAAGGATCCACAACACTGTGTTGTTGTCTTCCCTGAGGGTAGTTTGGATTACTTACTGTGTCCTAATTAGTGTGTGCCTATGGTCATGATGAGACACTACGTTTAGATTTGCTATCTTTGTTTTACATTAGTCAAGGACTTGTAATCTAAACTAATGTAAGAGGTTGTTTCTCCATAATTTGATGTACTTTATTAGCTATTGGGGCTTTGAACTAGTATATTGCTCTGTCTTATTGTGAACATGTGCACTGATTATTAGAATGCGTATGGTTAACACGTATAGTTCGGTTTAATACAAGCGAGGTCAGACAAAATATATATGCGTCTTTGTCTTAAACATTCCCACTTGGAAGCAATAATGTTTGCGCTCTTCTGGTATATTCCCAACAAACATTTTCTGTCCAGCATCTTGTCCCCTACTCTCCTACTAAGAATCAGCTCTCCTCTCCTCATCATTAGTATGCTGATCATCATCATCAATCTTTGATGTGCCTACCCTCTCCCTGTTACATGCGAAATAAATACAGAACTCAGAACAAGACAATTGAATTCACTGCAAGGATGGCACTTTTGAATTCTGATTAGCACGTTGCAATGTTGCTCACCTTGGTAAAGAGGCATGCTCTCTGTGGTGGAGAACCTTCTTCTCCTTCGGTGTACTGCTCAAGGTATGCAAACTGCCGTTTGATTTCATCAGCCGCACTACAGTATGATCATAGCATTAACAATAGCCATTTGTATTAAAAAAGATAGAAGACCTATGTTATTAACTAACTCTGTTACTTCTTGCACCAAGACTACAAGCACGCATGATTACTGTTTCATGTACCAATGCTTCTAATTTTTCTGAGAAAAAGAAACTTTGCGAGAGAGAGGGGGAGAGAGAGAGAGAGTGGAGAGAGAGGGAGAGGGGGTGGGAGAAAGAGAGAAGGCATGTAAAAATAAACAAGATTTTAATGGACAATCAATATGGCAAGACAGTTACACATGGTATAGGAAATTTGCAGGTGCAAATAAATAAATAACAGAAACTATATAGAGAACATGCTTGGATAAAGAAAGATTGATCTAAGGCGGATTCATATCCTCTGCAATGTCACTGGCTACAGTACTCTGACATTATTTCCCAACAGCTGGATGAAAAAAACAGAAACAAGTTCGAGCTGGGTACTGTTCACAAACAGTGTAGCGTGGTTTCACTGTAGCGAGGTACAATTTAATGCTGCAGTGATTTTATTGTAGCAATAAATCTCGGGGATTCATTTTAGATCCGACGGCTGATATGAAGGGGATTTGAGGATACTGTAGCAAAGTGACATTGCCAGTGGGATGTCAGAGGATACTCCTAAGGCAGACACAACCTAAGACCAAAGAAATCACCAAGAATTAATACTACTACGCACCTTGGATAGAGGAAACTGCTCTGTTCCCTACTCTTCAAATTGTCCTGCAGCATATGTGGATGACACTCCAAAATCTGTTTGATTTTCATGGTTAAATTTTAAGTTATATGTACTATGAAAACAAACAATTGCTGTCTACCTCTCGATAAATTAGTTCTCTAGCATCATCTTTTGTTAGCCTCCTCCTCTCAAATGCAAACTCAGAATTTGCAAATAGATGTCTCGAGGGCTCACGTTCCACATTAGCGATATCTGAAAAGTATTGATCGGCCAAAGCCTGAAATAAGATTTAAAAAGCATTACAAACATTACATGTTGTGCACTTTTTTAAAAGCAGTTCCAAGAAAGTAAAAAACTACTAACAGTGTAAATTTACCTCTTCAGCTGTAGGCCGATCTTCAGAATTAAATGCAAGCAAACGCTCTAGGAGACGAAGAGCCAAAGGATCAGCATTAGGAAATTTCTGAGTAAAGGGGATAGGATATTTTGTCCGCATGCTACTTAAGTATAGCCTAGCTATCACGTTGCGACCCTGCAAAATTCATGGATAAGTGTAAGGTGATTGTTCGGGGAAGAATAGTAACGGGATTATTTGTCCGAGACTTTAGAGTTGGTGTTGAATATATTATATATATGTACATATAGGTTATGCGTGAGCTCTGAATTGTAATAGGTAGAGGAGGATAGTGTTGTGGTTGGATTCATATCCCTGACCCATTTATAAAGGTGGCACCCGTGGTGTAACCTATAATGACTAAAATAGTGTCAAAGGAACGTAGTGGATCATGGCCAACTTTTGGCCATGACTTGGATAGCCGGTATGTTGCGTTGTTGGGGAGGGACACCCATAATTACTGCCCTGCTGATGTAGGCAGGAGCCTAACTATGTTACCAAGCATCAAACCATCAAACCAAGAAGCAATAGAGGTTTTTTTAGAGAGACTGAGATTTGCATGCACAACCGTTGTTTTTTAGTGCAGTTTCTGGAGCAAGGCAGGTGTGCAAGGCAATTGTGCTGGTTCTAAAGGGAGGCATTTAAGGAGTTGTTGTTTATTTGTCTAGGATGAAAGACGGTATGGCATGAAAACTAACAAAGACAATGAGCTTGTTGAATCATATGTTGGCAAGATGAAGCAGACAGGTACCAATTTTGGTTTGGTGAGGTTTGACAATACAGGTAACTTCTGTTTGTGATAGATGAGGGTCAAATATCTACTAGTTTAGGAGGCAATTGTGATGGATCCAACAAAGACCAAGTCGTAGATGGATGGGGATGATGATTGGGAGAAGGTTGAGGATGATAGTCATGCACCAAGTCGTGGAGTTGATGTTACCAACAGAGATTTGGGACAAATAATCCTCTCAATCCATGTCCAAAACTCCAACCAGCAAGTTGTATCTTGAGGAGAAGTTAAATAGGCTAGAGTAGGAGAGGGCTAACCTAAAGGAGCACGTGGATGTTTTCAATCAGTTGGTGATAGATCTATGTCGTTCACATATCTAGGTCATTAAATTGTGAAGGTTGATGATAAAGACAAGGCCATGTTAATTACCTATGCCATATGAGCATTTGGTCACAACATTGACATATGGCAATGATAGCATCAAGACTAAAGATATTACTACAGCTCTACTTGCTCATGAGATGAGAAAGAAGAAGAACGCAGAAGACAAACCTTTGTCTCATGCTTTTCTAGACAAAAGTGATCAAGGTGACTGTAAAAGGATTGAAAAGAAGAATATGAAGGTCAAATGTATGCATTGTTTCAGGTGTGAAGAGTAGGGACAGATAATACACAACACAAGGAGGAAATAAAAACTTGGCAAAGGCTAGGAATGATACGAAAAGCAGTGGTGAGATATTGTTGATATCAAATATTCAATCAATTGAAATGTGGATGCTAGATTCAGGAAATTTTTATCATGTGACACATAAGAAGGACGAGGTTTCTTCGTTCAAGGCTAAGTAAGCTTGGTTCAGTCTATTTGGGCGATGGCATGGGTTATCGTATTATTTGAATAGCTGATATAAAAATCAAGATGGATGGCTGAGTACAGGAGGTACATTAAGGTATGTAGCATGTACCATTGCTAAGGAGAAATCTAATTTCTCTTGGAGTCTTACATTAGGAAAGGATGGTGTTCTAGCCTGGTGAACATGGGAAGACTATCAAGATCACGAAGGATGGAGGGACTGTGATGATTAGAGAGAGATTTGCTTCTCGACTTTATAAGGTAAGAGAGATTACTGTTGCAGGTGGAGTCATTGAGCCAGAGTTGGCAACTTCGGTTACAGAAGGCGGTGGCCGAAGGCCAAGTTAGACTCGACGTGTGGCTCGGCATAAACTATATAGGAAGCAAACCAGAGTCTGAGTACACGAGTTCGCACAAGATGTTACAATAACTTCAAATGATGAAAATATTCGACAAGATGGAGTTTGTTAGAATTGGTGTCAAATATGTGTACAAGTGGGTTACATGTACCATGAGTTGTAATAGGCAAGGAAAGGATCCTGTTACGATCACTCTATAACTTGCCCCTATATAAAGGTGGCACACTTGATGTAACCTGTAACGACTAAAATAGTGGCATAGACAAACAGGGGGTCAGTCGCAGCCATCTTGTGGCCGTGCCCCGACGACCGGTATGTTGTGATGAGGCTGAGCATGAGCATGACGCGAGTGGCAACAATAAAATGAGTGATGGCCAGAGAAAGGTAGTGGAGGAATGATGGGCATGGGACCCACCCACGCCGAGCGTGGCGCACAAGCACAATATCCACGAAAGCCACGAGTGGGACGCAAGAGACAATAGCTGCAGTTTATTTAGTGGGTGTTTGGTTCGTTTCACAATTATGGCTTGTCACACTATTTAGCCATTGGGCCCATGCGTTATATATTGAAATTCTTGCCACACTTTTCCACAAGTGTGGCGCTGAAATTCTTGGCCATAAAATATGTGGCTTGCCACACTTGCTTAATGTTAGTGTGTGGCAATATTAGTTGGGAACCAAACATTTCATGGCCACGCCACGAGTCAGTGTCAGAGCCGTTGGGCACTTGACCATAAGTGTTTCTCATAAAAACTTGGTCAATATGCACAGCAAGAGGTTGGCTTGTGAAAAATAAATAGATCAATTTATTGGTCGAGTGATCCCATTTGGTGGGATTGGGTTAAAATTGTGGCCACTCGGTGTTTTCGCTCCTCAACCTCCCTTTTGTCTTATGCCTCATACTTGGAACTTTGATTTAAAATTTCAAATTTAAATAAGTATTTTAAATTTAAAAGTTTTGAAATATGTACAAGGATTTTAAAATAGTTTTAGCATTTTAAAATTTGAACTCACATTTTGAGTTTAAGAAATAAATCAGATTTGAAGTATCATTAATTATATCTCAGCTCACATTTGACATTTGGTATAAGATTTTGAATTTTGAATTCATATTGTAAAAATCTAAAATTTGAACTAATATTTGAAACTTTAGATTTCAAATTTGAAGTTGGAAATTAGATTTGAATGAGTTAAAATTTCTCAAATTCAAAATATGAGTTCATATTATAAAATCTAGGAATAAGTCCACTTTAGGTACATCAACTATCGCGAAGGTCCAGAAAACCCTCTAAACTATGATTTGGTCTACTGTTCCCCCCTGAACTTTCAAAACCGGCTCAAAACACATCGCAATCCGGTATTTCTCGGCGGTTTTGCTGACGTGGCGCCACGTAAGCGTGGTTTTGCTGATTTGGCGGCCACGTGATGGTGGTTTTGCTGACGTGGCGGCCACGTATTTCTTTTAATTTATTTCTTTTTTTCCTTTTCTTTTCTCTCCTCTCTCTCCATTCTCTCTCTTTCCTCTCCATTCTCTCTCTCTTTCCGCCAGCCGCCGCCCTTGCCGGAGCCGCCCCCCAGCGCCGCCCTTGCCGGAGCCGACGCGGCGGCGAACAGAGGCGGCCCGAGGCGACGGCGCGGCGGCGAACAGAGGCGGCGGCGGCTGTACACGGCGGCGGCGGTCCGGTGGCGCTGGGGCTTGGGGAAGTGGCGGCGCGGCTTCGCAACGGCTTGGGGAAGGCGGTGGTGGCGGCGGCTTGGGCTAGGAAGGACCGAGGCGGCGGCGCGACGGCGCACAGCGGCGTGCGGCGGCGGCTCAAATGGCGATGGTGGAGGCCAAATTGAATATATGGGGAGCTTCGTGCAGGTGAGTGGAGGCTCATGGTGGCGGCGGCACGGCCGGGGAGGCAGTGGGACGGCGGCGCGAAGAGGGAGCAGCGGCGCGTCAAGGTAGAAGGGGGCGGCGCCACCGCCAGACCGCCGCGTCAAGGTGGAAGGAGGTGGTGCCGTCGCCAGGCCGCCGCGTCGCGGAGTAGAAAGGGGCGGCGCGCCGGCCGCCGTTGCCGTCCCGAGGAGATGGGGAAGAGGGAGGAGAGAGATCTGGGCAGAGAGAGAGAGAGAGATGGGGAAGAAGATGATTACGTGGCCGCCACGTCAGCAAAACCACCATTACGTGGCCGCCAAATCAGCAAAACCACGCTTACGTGGCGCCACGTCAGCAAAACCGCCGAGAAATACCGGATTGCGATGTGTTTTGAGCCGGTTTTGAAAGTCAGGGGGGAACAGTGGACCAAATCATAGTTTAGGGGTTTTTCTGGACCTTCGCGATAGTTGATGTACCTAAAGTGGACTTATTCCTAAAATCTAAGATCAAATTCCAAAATTTGAGATGAATTTCATATTCGTGTTCAAATTCTAAATTTTCAAAATCCAAAATATGAGTACAAATTCTTGAATTTTGAAATGTGGTCAAATTTAAAATTTCAAACCTTAGTACAAAATATGAGGTTTAAGATAAAGGGCTGCTTTGGTCATTTCACAAGTTAAAATACCCAAATATCCCAAATCGATATGGAAACAAGAATAAAGTTTCTGCTTGAGGGGGGAAATCTTTTGAAGCATAGTGTAAAGTGCGATAAAATTTTAGAGTGATGTGATGTATAATATGTGCAGTGAATAGTATTATAGAATAATTATTCGAAGTTTCAAGCTAAACACAAAATGGCTTTGCTCTCGTACTTTCGTTGTTTTTTGGCGAAAGTTTTTTCCAAGTTAAATATTTCTCATGTTCATCTATTATATACAGTACCAATGTGAAATTTGTAGAAGAACGGGCATGTAGGAAATACTAAACTGACTCTCGAAAATATGGCAGGTCAACATACCAGGAATTTGATTTTCGATGGACTTCCAAGAAGATCTGTTATAAGATCTAGCTGGTGAACAATGTTGTTCCCAGAAAATAGTGGCTTTCCAGTGAGAATTTCAGCGAATATACACCCAATACTCCAAATATCAACTGCGGGAGTGTACTGCATACACAATCGGCAGTTGTCAGAAAGATAAGAATGTAAAGCCTAAGTCAGCTTTGCTCTTTTCAGCTTAATCTCAGATTATATTTGAGGACGAAATAAAATTTTTTACAAGCCAGACACTGCGATGTGTAACCATTTCTCTAAAGCAAATAAAAACTCGAAAGCTGCCAGAATAAGCACTCCACCCGGCGTGAGCCGAACCCTGTTACATCACCCTTGTTGAGCTTAGCCGGGTAGGCCTAGTAAAACCCAAATGTATACATCTGCAAGGCAAAGAAAAAACCGTTCACCGGTCCCATGCATCCGCTTCCTTCTTCAAACTCGATCTCGCAGAGGCCTTCAACTCAGTCTTCTAGACTTACGTATTGGATAACCTACAGGCATGCGTCTTCGGGACTCGCTGGCTTGATTGGATTTCTACGTTCCTTACCTCCTCACGGGTGCTCCTCAACAGCCATCCGACCAAGACAATCCACCATAGAAGGGGCCTTCACCAGAGCCCTTTCTCTTCAATCTGGCTATAGACCCCCTTGTGCCCATCCTCACAAAGGCCATTGAGGACGGTCTACTCTCTTTGGTAAATGGGATCCACTGCGACCTCCGCACCTTGTTTTTTGTTGATGATGCGGCTATCTTCCTCAAACCAACTAAAGAATACGTTCCCACCCTGGCCTGTATCCTCCAACAGTTCGGGGACATCACCAGCCTCTGAACCAATTTCTCGAAGAGTCAGGTTGTCCCCATCCATTGTGATCACCTCGACCTCGACAACATCCTCCAGGACTTACCCGCTGAGAGAACTTCCTCCTCCATCAAGTACCTGGGCATCCCGCTCTCCATCAGGCGTTTGAGACACGTCTACTTTTAGCCTCTACGCGATAAAATCTCCAGCAGGCTTGCAGGCTGGCGAGGCCCACCAATTTCCAGGAGGGCAACTTACGCTACTCAAGGCCGTCCTCTTAGCCTTGCCCACCTACATCCTCTCTGTCATCAAACCCTCCAGCTCCGTCATCCAAAAGATCGACAAAATTAGGTGGTACTGGATGTGGAAAGGGGCAGACTTGGCTACCATCGGGCACTGCAAGGTTAACTGGAGCACCGTCTGCTCCCTAATGGAGCTTGGGGGCTTGGGGTCTTGGACATCACCAGCTTCGGTAGAGCCCTTCGGCTCATGTGGCTTTGGTTCAACTGAGTGAACCTTCACTCTTTCTGGGCCGAATCACTTGACGCGTCTTCCAACGTCGATGCAGATTGCTCCGCATGGGATGGCTCGGCTCTCTCCTCCTGGGAAGATCCTTGGCTCTCCAGCCTAGTGCTGAAGCTCCTTGCTCCACAAATCTTCGAGACATCCTTCGGCCAGAACAAAACAGTGAAAAACGCCCTACTCAACAACACCTGGCTGACTGACCTCAGACACCACCTCACCCCTAGATGGTTCCTGAGCTTATCTCCCTACTGCAATAGGTTTCACAGGTGACGCTTGCGGAGGGCTAGGCCGACATCTTTTCCTAGCACTTCACCAAGGATGGAGCTCTCTCTATCAGCCCCACTTATACGCTGCAATTCACAGGGCGCTGCCTACCCGCTCCACCTTTCGAGCGTGGAAGCTCTAGGTCCCCTCCAAGTGCTAATTCTTCCTCTTGCTCCTGCTTCACCAGCAGTCCTCGCAGCAGATGCCCTTCTATCCCTTGTGCACGCGCAACCTGGAAACCTCGAGCATCTCTTTATGCAATATGACTTTACCACCATCATCTGGCAATGCTTGGGAGACTGCTTGAACCTACCACTACTACGCCCTACAGCATGGAGCAACCAACACATTTTCAACCGCTGGTGGGAGGACATCCTTCACTCAAGATCGTCGCGCAGTGTTCTATCAGCCGTCTCCGCTCTCCTCTGGCACCTTTGGCTTGAGGGAAATAGTAGAATCTATCGCTTAGTGGAACACCAATGCATCGTGTTACTCCAACACCAGCTCAACGACCTGCGGCTATGGTTGACCACTGGAGCACAACTTGTAATAAACTGAGTAGTGTAAATCCCTTGTGGGGCGAGGGGCTTTTCCTCCCAACCTGTTAATCGTCTTCTCTTTGATCAATAGACGACGGTTCTCCTGCCCTTTGTTCAAAAAATTTGCACATCTGTACACCCAAAATTCTTACAATTTTTTTATATGTACCTCTCTTAGACCCCACTTACTCACACCTGCCTGCTAGCCCACCATGACATCCGCTCCCCGGAGTTCCACGAGGCCCAAATCCCCCTCTCAATCCGAACCTGTCTGACTTCCCCAATCCACAATCCGCATGGCCACGCCGCCATGAGAATCCCATCTCCCATCCCATGAGTCCCCAAACCCGACTCCTAGCACATGGGTATCCATGGGCATAAAAATGAATCCGAATCCAAACCTGAACCCAAACCCGAAACAAAAATTAAAACCCCATGGATTTAAAATAGAACCCACACCCAAACCCAACGGGTACCCGACACATGAGTAAAATTGCCATCCGTAAGCCATGGTAATCACAACTAGAGGTGAAAACGGGTCGAGTAATACCCAAACCGAACCTGCTCCGTTGTAGATTTTGACCAAAAATTGGGTTCACGTGTGGGTAGTTAGGTGTCGGCTATGGGTACGGGTAGTACAAAGATAGTATAGGTTCGGGTATGGGTCAGATACAGTTTGGACGATACTCGGACAAATACTCGATTCATCGGGTCGGGTACGGGTACCCGGGGATTTTTGAAAAAGGATACCCGGTTCGCAGTTCGCGGCCTAGCCCAACCCAATCCACCAATCCGGACTATTAAATTAGTTTGGGTTTACTCCCTTGATTCCCTTACACGCCGCCTCCGTCCCATGCCGCCCCGGTGGTCCCTGCACCACCGCGCTGTCCCAGCGTTGCTGCGGCTGTCCCCGCACCATCACCACGCCGCCCCAGTCGTCCCTGCGCCATGGCCGTTTATCTGATAGAAAGGTTGTTATATGATGCCAATGATGTGTCTAATTGTTTTATCTGATAGGCAAGCATCAAACAAAATATGATGTCAATGATGTAGCTCACTGAACACTGATTTCAGTTTGGGTGAACACTGATTTCAGTTTTGGTGTTATAATATCTTGAACACAGTAACTGTATGCAGATCCATAACTATATGCCTATTTAGAACTGAGGCCATATACAAATTTAGAACCAAGCGCATATATTCTCTATAGATCGTTAATAGATATTGTTGTTATTACTTATTTACTACATTTTTTAGATAATGTTATATAACTTATTACCACTGTGATGTTCATAAACATTACGTGCCAAACATATAATTCGTGTACTACCCGCTAAGTACCCGTTGTTCATATTGTTCCCGTCCGTATAATACCCAAAAACCGTTTTATACCCGTCTGTAAATACCCATATTCATATCCATATCCTACCCGGTTTTTAACTACTAGTATTCATATCCGTACCAAAATATATATATATAGGATAGGGTACAGAATGACCCTACCCGACAAGTACCCTACCCATTTCCAACTCCCGTCCCGTGAATTCCCGAACCCGACCCCTAGCTCTAGCAACGCCGGCGGTTCGTCCCCGACCTAACGACCGCCACCGCCAGCCGCTCAGCTTCAACCGCACCCTCGCGCGATGGACGGCCAAGCAAAGGCATTTGGCACCCCATCCTGCCACCAGCGCCGCAGCCCACGGCGCCGCCGGCACGTAGGGTGCAGTGCGGGGGATTTAACGATTTGCCACTCTCAACATTGATTCTCGATAAAATGCCACTATGATCCACTGTCATACACACAAAGAGTGGCATACTTAGCGAAAACCAATGTTAAGAGTGGCAAATCGTTAATTTTTTCACTGTCGCAGGGGGCTCGGGGTCGGCCGCCCTCCCCTGGTGATCCAGTCCGGTGGGCGGCCCCATTGCCCTCTGGCCATTGCATCTGTGCTGGCCACCCAGCCGGTCTCCCGCCTCCTCTCATCCGCCATCCGCTCAGGTAAGTTCCCAGAGACGCCAATAAATGCATACAGTACGTCAAATACACTCGTATGCTTTGCAATAATTCTATGGCTAATATCTTTATAATGCTATAACCATATAACAAATTCTAATTCTGACAGAGCTTGACCGATTGTTCCCAATACAGTAGGCTTTTATTAATCTTCCCATCATGTAAATCTAAGTGAATACTTGGTCTATCATCTAGACAGATAGCTGGATAATCATTACAATTGTGTATTTGTTTGATACTTTGATGAATAGTAAACCTTTCATCTTTCCTGAATTTTACATGGTAGAATGGTATGTGATATTGTCATCTTCCTCCTGCAAACAATTCATCTCGATTAATTTTTCTTACAATTACGGGACTACTGAGCAAGTGCTGTAAGCGACTCGCGTGAGGAGGGGGGGCGACTCACGTGGCGAATAGGGTTCCTCCGCCGCGGTCAGATCTACTCCGCCCACCTCGTTCACTCGTCCCGGCCAAGTCGGTCATGCCATCCAGCTCCCGCAATCCCTCTCCTCCCCCCCGCACAAGCTTCCCAACCGCAGGTCCGGCAAGCTTGCCCCACCACTCCTGTTTGAAATCTTCCCCAAGATCCCGCGTCGCTGCAGAATCCCTTGCTCCTGGCGACGGATCTTTGGTGGAAGTGGAAGCGCGGCGCTGCAATCCGAAGGATGGGACAGAAAATCGTCCTTGCCGGAAGAATGTCAACTTCAACGAGCCACTTGTTACTACTCGTTCTCTGCCCGAAGCGTCCGTCGGCTCAGCTGTCCCAGCGCATTTGTTGCCACCCAGGCGCCGCTCCTACGCGGCGGCTCTGCTTGCCCCGCCCCCCGACGCATTTACGCGGACGACCTTCCAAGTAGCATTGATTCCTACCGGCCCCGTGTTTACTCCAGCTCGAAGAGGAGGTGCTACAAGTGCTTCGCCTTGGACCATTTGATTGCGGACTGCAGAGACCCGGTGAGGTGCAGGGCGCAGTGGCCACCTTGCTCGCCGTTGCAGTCATACCCCTGCCTCCCCACCCAGAAAACCCACCAGCTCTCCAGCTACCTCCTGGATGGCTGCTCGTCGAGGGACCATGCCTAGAAGAGGGCGGCAGCAAGCGCCATCCAGAATCCTTCAAGCGCTCCACGAGCGGCCACGGCGAGCCTCTAGCTACACGCTGTCCACTGAGGTCATGGCAATCGACCTATCCATCCTCCAATCGAGATGCATCGTAGCCAACTTGCGAACCAGGCGGCGCATCAACCCCGACAGTGTCATCAACGACGTGCGTACGGCTTTGGTCGACACTTCAGGGGAGCAGTGGCATGGTGTCTCTATCACTCGCCACTGCCCTGAGGACTTCCTTGTCCGTTTCTCATCCAGGGAAGGCCGCGACACGGCACTGGCAAGGGGTCGTGCGGCCTTTGGCGAGGCTGCTCTGGAGCTCAGGCCGTGGACGCCGTACTTCGCCGAAGACCCCAAGCCGTTCCCGTTCAGAGTTCGCCTTTGCCTGGAAAACGTCCCACTCTTCGCGTGGACGGACAAGGTGGCCGAAGGGATTCTGGGTGGCTGCTGTGCCATCCAGTGCATCGAGGAATCCTCTGCCCGGCGGGAGAACACTTCCACCCTCAATGTGTGGGCGTGGACAGACCGCCCCGAGGGAATCCCGAAGGTGCACTACTTGTCTACGGTGGCCAACCCGTCTTCAAGGGGGATTTCACCCGGCAAAGGAGGCCTCAACTTTCAAAATCTTGGTGCACCTAGACACCATTGAAGAGCATTCTCATCCCTTGGATGTCATTCGTCACAAGCCTCGTTGGCGCCTTGGCCATGTCGAGGGTGAGGAGGACGCCTCTTTTATCTCTAACCAACCTCACCGACGCAGGGATGACTCGGATAGCGATGGCGATTCTAGAGCGCCGCGTCGTCGTGGACGCTCCCTGACTCGCAACCTCGGTGCCGCCTTCCGCCGCTTGGTCTCAGCGTTCAGCGGTCTTGCTAAGGCCGCGAGAAGGGGAGGCAGTCCGGATAGAGGTGATCACAATCGCCGTCGTCGCCATCTCACACCTCCCCTTGTGGCGGCAAGGGTTTGGAGGACGATGCCCCGTCCCCCTTTGCTCTGGAGGCCTCGTCGGCTTCTGTCTCCCCCAGCAGCGCCGGAGCCGCGCCGTCACGCCTCGCCAGCCGTGCACGGCCGTCAACTGCCGGAGGACTCAGAGGTACTGATCGACTCCACTGCCCAAGCTTTGGGTGATTTGCAGGTGCCTGCCTCTCCTGACACGCACGCCGACGAATGCCATCCCGACGTGCAGGTTGACTCTCTGTTTGTTCAGCGGGTCGATTCGGACCCAGTGTCTCAAGCCGCTCAGGACACGGTCACGGGCACGGTGGCTTCACCGGGCGTCTTCGTTCCTCAGCCCGCGCTGCTTGATCAGGACACGGCTTCTCCAGCCTTTGCGGGGACGGCCACGGGCACGGCGGCTTCGCTGGGTGACTCCGCTCCCCAGCCTGTGGTGCTCGAAGGCTCGCAGGTCCCGTCCGTGCTAGCTCCCTGTTCTGACGATTGCCCAGCCACCGTGCGTTTCCTTAATGAAATTGCTGCTGTGCCAAATCGCCCGCCGATCTTGCAGGTTTACCAGCGCCGCACCAAGCACCGCATCAAGCCCACTCGGCGTAGTGCTAGGCTGGCGGCCAAAGCCACCTCCAAGCTACCGGTGGAGACTAAGGCGCGGCGCCTGATTGTCCAGCGCCTCCAGCCGTGGCTACAGTCCAACGTGAAGCCAATTGAGGAATCGGTGGCTTTGAAAGACCTCTTAAGCTTGCCTTTGGATTCAACAGCGGTGCAGGCTCTCTCGTCCTTGGCCCGTCTGCATGCTGCACACGGCAAGGTTAGCCGCCTAGAGGAGCCGATACCCGCTGATGATTAGGAAGACCCAAGGCTTCCTCCAGCCATTGCCGCGTGCGATGGCAATTTTTGGCGTCCGCAACGCACGACGGACGCGCCGGCGGCAACGCCGGCGAATCTCACTTTTGCAGAAATTGTCCTCCTTTTGTGGCCAGAGGTCGACGCCAACCCTGCAACTCGGCTCTGGACATCACAGAGTTTGTTGGCTATGTTGTTTGTTCTTTGGTCCCTGCGGTTTGTTAGCCCGCCTGGTGCTACTCAGCTGGTGTGGTCCAAAATCGCGTTCTGTTTCCCTATTCAGTGTTATGTGCTTCACTGTTGTAGACACCACTTGTGCCAATGTGTGACAACCTTCGTTTGTTAAACTGGAATGTCCGTGGTCTGGGATCGTTGGCTCGTAGGAGCGTGCTGCGTAATCTAATCTCTTCCACTGCAGCTAAGATTGTGTGTATCCAAGAAACTAAGATCCCTAGCATAGACTCAAATCTCATTACTCAGTGTGCTGGACACCAATTTTCTAGTAACCACGCATTCAAGCCCGCGGAGGGGTCGCGTGGAGGCATCATGATCTTGGTGCATGCAGACTTCTTCAGGCTGAGCTCCATCGTCGCCACTGACCATTGCCTCTCTGCCTTGATCGACCCCCTGTACGGGGGACACTCTTGGAAGCTCATTGCGGTCTACGGTCCTCAATCCGTCGCGGACAAGTTCCTCTTCCTAAATGATCTCATTAACCATAGGCCGGTTGACCCCGATCAAAGTTGGCTTATTATAGGGGATTTCAACCTTATTTACCAAGCGGCTGACAATAGCAATAATAATCTGAACCACTCCCTCATGAATGCCTTCCGAGCAACTATCAACCAACTTGAAGTAAAGGAGCTCCCGCTCACAGGAAGGCGCTTCACCTGGAGCAATGAACGACGCTGCCCAACTCTAACCAGAATCGATCGAGCTTTTTGCAATACCAATTGGGACTCTGCCTTCCCTTGGTTGTCACTCCAGACCATGCCCACTCTTATATCAGATCATACTCCCCTGCTTCTGTCTGTACCCTCTGAACATAGAAGGGCTCGTTGCTTCAGATTCGAGAACTTCTGGTGTAGTATGGAGGGCTTTCAGGAGGTGGTCAATGTCGCCTGGTCGAGTGCGGTTGCTTCAGCAAACCCCTTTAGACGGCTTCACATTAAATTAGCCAGGACTGCTAAAGCTTTGTCCCGTTGGGCAAAAGATCAGGTAGGGGATATTAAGTTGCAGTTGGCAATCGTGGCTGAGCTCATCCTTCTCTTTGACTGTGCAATGGAGTCTCGAAACCTATCGGCTGAAGAAGTTACCCTCAGACAGCTTCTTAAGGCTCGCTGCCTTGGCCTTTCCGCCATGGTCAGGTCCCAAGCTAGGCAGAGAGCACGGACCCTTTGGATACGAGCTGGTGATGCGAACACCAGGTACTTCCACATTAGGGCCAACAACAGAAGGCGCAAGAACCACATACACTCTCTTGTCTCAGAGGATGAGGTGTTCTCCTCCCATGATGACAAAGCAGATGAATGCAATCGATTCTTCCAAAACCACATTGGGTCTTTCCAATCTCGCTTAGCTTCCCTTGCTTGGGACCGGCTTGGTTATCATCCCACGGACCTCTCTGATTTGGAAATCCCTTTTGAGGAAAAGGAGATTAAAGATGTGGTCTTTTCGATGCCTTCAGGAAAGGCCCCAGGTCCTGATGGTTTCTCTGGCCTTTTCTATAAAAAGTGCTGGGAGATCGTTAAGTCTGACATTCTTGAGGTGGTCAGACATTTCTACAACATGGGTGTCGATTCCTTCAACCTGCTCAACTCGGCAAATATAGTCTTGCTCCCCAAGAAGAAGGAGTGTAGGACTATTTCTGACTACAGACCCACAGTCTCATTCATAGCCTGAGCAAAATCATCTCAAAAGCTCTCGCCAACCGCCTAGCCCCCAAGCTAAATGACTTAGTCTCGGCCAGCCAAAGTGCTTTCATTAAATCCAGATCCATTCATGACAACTTTCTCTATGTTCAAAACATCATAAGAGACCTCAAGGCAAGAAAGACCCCCGCCGTTTTTCTTAAGCTGGACTTTGCAAAGGCCTTCGACTCGGTCCACTGGGGGTATTTGATGGAGGTTCTGAAGGTCCTTGGTTTCGGTTTGCGATGGCGTAATTGGATCGCCACCCTGCTAGGAACCTCAACCTCCTCAGTCATGTTAAATGGAATCCCAGGTGACCCAATTCACCTTGCGAAGAGGGTGAGACAGGGTGACCCTATCTCCCCCATGCTCTTTATTCTGGCTATCGACCCTATTCATCGCATCCTCAACCTAGCTGTGCAGACTGGGATTCTTGCGCCAATCAATTGCAGACCTCTTAGCCTCAGAATCTCTCTTTTCGCTGATGATGCTGCAATGTTCATAAACCCCTCTGTCCCGGAGCTGCGCTTGGTGGCCAAAGTCCTGTCGATTTTCGGTCATTGCTCCGGCCTTCGCACCAATATCAATAAATGTGAGCTCTTTCCTATTAATTGTTCGCACCTTGATCCCAATGACCTTTTGGAGGTGTTCCCGGGGCAGCTGGCTGAATTTCCTTGCACGTATCTTGGCCTCCCTTTGCACCTCAAGAAACTAGGCCGACCTCCCTTCCTGAAGCTGGTGGATAAAATCCGCACTAGGCTTGCTGGGTGGAAAGGCAAGCTCCTCTCCAAGGCTGGTCGCCTAACTTTAATCAACGCGGTGCTTTCGGCAATACCGACATACTTCATGACGGTTTTACCAATCCCAAAGTGGGTGATAAAGAAAATTGACAGAGCTAGGAGTTCCTTCCTGTGGTGTGGTGACGACTCTGCCAGCTCTGGTCACGCTCTGGTGAATTGGCACACGGTATGCCGCCCAAAAGAGCTTGGTGGTCTAGGCGTGGTTGACCTTGAGAGGTTTAGCCGTGCTCTACGGCTTCGCTGGCTTTGGCAGGAATGGAAAAGCTCGGAGAAACTTTGGGTTGGGACCCCCATCCCTTGCGATGAGTCTGACTCTAGCCTGTTCCGGGCTGCAACTACGGTGGAGGTCAAGGATGGCACTACGGCGAGCTTCTGGAATGACAACTGGCTTCAGGGAATGGCCCCTCGCTTTATTGCCCCGAACCTCTTTGCCATTGCTAGGCGCAAAAACCGGTCTGTTGCGAGCCAGCTCCGCAATGACCTTTGGATCTCCACTATTGGCCACATTCAGACCCCTAGCCAGCTGCGGGACTTCCTGCGGCTCTGGTCGTTGATTCAGCAGGTGGATCTTGCTCCCATGGGCTCTAAAGATCAAATAAGCTGGACGGCTACCCCTCATCATTCTTACACGGCCCGTTCAGCTTACAAACTGCAGTTCGTCGGAGCCATTCCTTGGGACTTTCATAAGCTCATTTGGAGGGCAGAGGCGGAGAATAAGTGTCGCTTTTTCGCCTGGACTCTTGCTCATGGTAGAATCAATACGGCCGAGGTTTTAGCCAAGAAGGGCTGGCCCCACAATCCCTTCTGCATTTTGTGCCAGACCAGTTTGGAAACGACGGCTCACCTCTTTTCGTCGTGTTCCTACTCCAACTCTGTTTGGCTTCAGGTGTTAGTGGCCCGTTTCTCAGCCGTGTGCCCCCCTGAAGGCAACCTTTTCACTTGGTGGCTTGATAAGCATCATGGGCTTAGTAATTCCGATCGGAGGGCCTTTGGCGCCCTGGTCATTGCTACTGCCTGGAATATCTGGAAGGAGCGAAACCGTCGTATTTTTGAGGGGGTGTTCCGTCCTTTCTCTGAGGTGGTCTCCCGTGTCAGGGATGACATTGATAGTTGGGGCTTTTCGGTCCGCCTAGCGAATATGGAGTAGTCTATTGAAATCCGCCCCTTGTATCTTGTAAATATTTCTTCCTGCTTAATGAAATGGCAGAGCGCCTGCCCCTTTTCCTCAAAAAAAAAAAATTCTTACAATTTTTTGGGCCATTCAACATTGAGTATTGAGTATCGACTTTTTTACCGACACCTATACAAATAGGCCGCCAGGCATGAGCTAATTTGAGATGATGTCATTGTTACGAACAATTTGTATTTTGACGTTGTTATTATAATTATTTTCATGATCATAATTTTCTTTAATCATGTCCACCCATTTTCAAAAACCTACGCCCAGCAATATGATTTGTAGCCATTTCCAAAAATCTTGGTATTTATTGTACTGGGTACAGCTTAACTTTGCATACTCCATTGACCACAAATTGTAGGTTACTAGGCTCACTTAAGAAAAATATAAAATATCAACATACACATATTGCATTATTTACCGAAGAGCTTATATGATACTAGGAGTTCAAGAGTCGAAGACCTTACATGGTTGAAAAAGGAGCCACATAATTCAGGTGCTCGGTACCATCTTGTTTCCGGGTAATCCTTTGAAAAACCAGAATTAAGAATGAAAAAAGAAGATGTCAATTCTTATAGACATTGCCAAGCACCTTACCGTCCAAGATATAGCCATAGAGGTGCGAGTAGACACACTGGCATTTCCAAAGTCACAGATTTTCAGTTTGCAGTCTGAATTTGCCAGTATATTCTTGGGATTTAGATCGCAATGGAATACATTAGCTGGGCCAATGCACAAAATCAATACCTAAGTCATCTGGAGGCTAAACAGGAGCTTCAACACCAGCATATATACTTACCCGAATGCATGTACTTGAGGGCACGGAGAAGCTGATACAGGAAGAACTGGCAATGAGCAGGGGTGAGGTCATCATTTGCTTTGATGACTTGATGGAGATCTGAATCCATGGGCTCAAAGACGAGATAAACATCTTGGAAGTCTGACCGCGAAGCAGGGAGGATGATGTGCTTGATCTGGACTATGTCCGGGTGGCGGAGCAGGCGAAGGAGCTTGATCTCACGCAGGACGCGTATGGCATCCGAGACATGCTCAAGCACACCTTCCATCTTCTTGATCGCAACCTGCTCGCCGGTGAGGGTATCTAGTGCAGCGGCGACTACTCCACTGCTCCCTCTGCCGATGACTCGTTTGATCAGGTACCGGCCTGCCTCTCCATGCTCTGCGAACGACCCTGTTCCAACCATGTTCTGCATCATCACAATCTTCGAGACAATACCAAGTTCAGGTTAATAATAACACTTTCGCTAATTATCAGGGGACTGATTTTCCCCTATAGATGTGTCTAATTTACGGCCTAGAAATCGATTGAAAGTTAAATAGCCCGTCCCTAATAAAAAATATGTTGAACATCGGGTGCACAAAAGTTGATTTATAGGGTTACCATGGGACAAGAAAATAGGAGGTGGTTTTTTATTTTATTTTATTTTATTTTATTTTATTTTATTTGCAAAAGTGTAGCTAGTTGCAATGAGAATTTTTACGCATGAATCTTGATGTATATTGAATGGCGTGGATCACATTGAAATACATGCACAAGCATGAAAGCCATTCTCATGGTTACACCCATCTACAGGAGTTGCAATTTGTGTGGTCACAAGTCCATAACTTCCCCCCTCTCTCTAGGTGGATATGATATCCTCCAAACGCTATGACACACTGTATACACACAACAAACATAAAAACAGTAAAACTGCATCTATAAGACAACAACTTAATGAGAGAGAGAGAGAGAGAGAACTTATATAGGTTATTGGCCTTCGATTGGGGGGTTTGCAGAGATTAAAAAATTGTTCAAAATAGTTTTTGGAGCTTTGAGAATAACTATTAAAAATCTGAAAACTTACTAAAAGTGCGATAGTGTTCGATTTGTACAAAAATAATAAATTTTCAATGGTAGGTTTTAATTTTAACTTAAGCTGAAAAAAATAAGGCTTAGACTTGTTTGCAGGAAAAGATGAAGGGGGATACCATCTCCCATACATAGTTGGAATGAACATTCATACCTGGTCAGTTGATGTTCCTGGTTGGTCAGAACATATTGGCACCTTGTTAATCAGAATTTCTATCTCATTTAGCTGGCTGATTACAAGTCCTATATTTGGCCTGTTGTTCCTGTCAATCTCTACACACTTCAATGCTATCTCAATACAAGTCTTTACTTGTCGACAATATGTATCCAATGATGCAAGCCTTGATTCTTTATGTAGCCTCTTCCTCCAGTTATCATGCACCTATAAATGAAATTGGGACACAAAGCTAGAGTGACGGTATTCTCAAGAATGTAAAGTAATATTTGTAAAAAAAAAAAACTAGTGTTCTCAAAAAAATAGACACATTTCTTACAAGCTCAACAAATTGTTGGGAGGACATTTCAGCAAATCTCGAATACCCCTTAGGCCCTGTAATTATATCAATCATTACAACACCAAGGCTGAATATGTCTAATTTAGTTGAGAGCACATTTCTCTCTATGTATTCTGGCGGCAAGTATCTACTGCATGAAATTCAAAATTATTACTAAAAATAATATAAAGAAAGGACAATTTAGCCAATTAGGAAGAAAATGAGTTTCGTTGCATAGATCCATTCTGCTTACGTTGTTTCTATATCACTTTCTGTGATTCGGGTTTGTTCTTCACCAAAAAGCCTTGACAAACCAAAATCTGCAAGTTTTGGCACCATGTTATTATCTAGCAATATGTTATCTGGTTTTAGATCCAAGTGATAAATAGGCGGCTTCAAATCCTCGTGAAGATGCTTTAGACCCTCACAAGTCCCCTTGATAATTTTGTAACGTGTGTGCCAGTCAAGTCCATCATTTTCATCTGCAGAGGTAAACAAATTAAGAAGTATTTTTTGAAGTGTAAAGTTGCGGTCCATTTTCTTCACATGGTAAACAACAATAATTCTGGAAGTAGAGCAAAATCATACCAGAAAGATGTTTTCGAAGGCTTCCCTTGTGCATATATTCAAAGCAGAGTACCCTATATGTTCTTTCAGCAAAAACCAGGTTGCCATTATAGTCAAAAAGTTCACGTCGTGTTTCATTACAGTAGCCAACTAACCGTATTATATTTTTATGCTTTAACCTCATAAGGGTTTTAAGCTCATTCTCAAATTGCTTATCGTCAAGTCCTGGCTTGTCGTAAAGCTTCTTCACAGCAATCTCTTCCCCATTTTTTGGAACTCCCTGTTCGATCAGCATGTCCCATTAATATTTGACATGGTTTTTAACAGTTGATATATAAAAAGGAATTGTTTTTTGTTGTGTTTGGTTAATAGCGACAT
>SPJY01015242.1:3197169-3219144 GCA_005191435.1 Raddia distichophylla | reverse complement strand
AGCCTGCTCCCGCCGTGCGGCGTGGCGGGAGCTCCCTGGGGCCGCCACGTCGCCCGGCCGCCCGCGCTGCCCGCGCCACGCGTCGCCGCTGCGCTGTCCCCGCCGTGCCCAGTGGCGGGAGCTCTGCTCCCGCCATGCGGTGAGGCGGGAGCAGAGCTCCCGCCGTGCGGCGTGGCGGCCGCCACTCGGCGCGGCGGGACAGAGTGCCAGTCAGGGTATTTTTATATACTGTGTGTTATTTTATTAATTTCAAATTTAAAGTGAATTATTTAACGAATTTTTCCCATTGTATCTCCTTCGCACAACACGTCGGTGGAAAAACAGCGGCCGTCCGATCGCGGCCGCTAGCTCCATCTAGCTGTCCATTCAAACTGTACATATAAAAGAATTTTTGCCGGCGAGAGGAAGGCAAGGCGCAGCAACTGCTCAATTGGTTTGGGGTGCCAGCTCTCGCGTGGAAGCCCAACGTTCGAATCCCACCTGCTCTCCATTTTACAGGTTTTTTTGGGTCGTCCGATCGGCTTTCTACGCCGGATTAACGCTTCGCCCGATAGACCCCCAGTCCGCCTCTCGCACGTCCCACAACCCTAGCCACCGCCTCCCCCAGGCCACCCTCACCCGCATCTCCCTCGGTCTCTCCCCCACGCTCTGCCCGCCGCTTCCCCCCAGTACCTCAATTGCCCACCCCGTCGCCGACGTTTCTTCCCCCAGGCCGTCCTGTCCTCCTTCCGTAGGCGCCATCCTCTCCCCGTGCCTCCTCGGCCGACGTCCTCTCCCACTATAGCCTTCCTTTTTTTCGACTGCCGCCGCCATGGTCTTATTCTGTTGTCTCCTTTGTGCAAGCTGGATCCGGTCTCGCCTCGCTCCGACGAGCCGGGATCCATCGACGGTTCGCCCCTGGGAGCCCGGATCCAGCGATAGGGAATCGAGGAGGGCGCCGTCTCCCCGACCAATGTATCGCTCCGCGTTGTACCACTTGTTTGCCTCCCCACCGGTACAATGATGCTCCTCTACCTTGCCCTCCTCCCGTAGACTTCTTATAGTGACGACTCTAATGTCTCCATGAAGGCCACGTCGTAATCTTTCCAAGTTCTAAAGATCTACGCCATTGTTTGCATCTGTCGATTGTGCTACAGATATTTCAGTTTATTTGGCCATGTCGATTGGTTCTCGGCCATGTTCACCATAGTTATCTGTTTAAGGTTAATTTTATCGACTCATCCATTATTTTTGTCTACTCATTCATGTCGGACGATATGTATATGTATGTCTATGTGTGTGTTTGTGTGTTGTGCAGATTAGAGTGTTGGGCCATGGTTGTTCTCTTCGCACATCAAAGTTTGTAATGATTCTCACAACTGCATTGCTCTTTTTATTGACTGTTGATTATTTAAAACAATGATTGATTACGTACATGTTGATCGACCACATAATTTGCCGCTGATGCCTTTGTTGGTTGTGAAATTGGCCATGTTATTGCTGTGATAGTCGCTATAATTAGCACATATTTTAGGGTAGTTGTGGATTTCCTACATTTTTTTATGGAAATCATAAATGTGGGGCTCAACAATAGGACAATTGCACATTTAGCCTTTCTGAAGTTCTGTTTATAAATCAATTCTACACAATATAAGTATAGAAATCGGTCGGGATCCATGTCAACCATGTGCTTTCCTAGACCATTCATTATTGGTTAGGTTTTAGTCATGACTTTCCTCTTAAATGTGGTGAGAAAAGATCAGACTAATGTAATGGTCATTGTGGATTGTGATGACATGTTTGTCGCAGCACTGGTGCCTTGTGATATGGACTGGATCGACTTGGTTTTAATATGATGTAATAACGAATTAATGAGCTATTGAAGCATCCTTGGGTATTTCGGCATGCATGAAAAGCACTGGAACTGATCAGCAAAATAAAAGGTGTAAGGATTGTTATTTCGACCCCGAACATCAGATGGCCCTCAAAAAATGTGGCCCTCTTTTTTAGTTGTTGTTATGGTTTCAACCTCAAGGATAAATGATATGAGTAGTAGTCAGTCCTATAAGTTTGTGGTGTTTTGCTCAAATTTATCATCTCCTGGATGCTGGCTGCCCTTCCAAATAACTTTTTGTGCATGTTATAAATAACTGTTGGTGAAAGAAATCTTTCACCCTGTTTATCAATTTGGTGAATTTGCAAACAGCTACATATTAATGATTAATGAAGTTCCTTTGTTTGCTTGCAGTTGCCTGGTGATATCCATGAAGAGGTAGAGACTCATAACCGGATGCTAGACCGCATGGTATTTTTATTTTTGGAGTAATCCTATATTTATCTTGTTAACCATGTCTGTACTCAGTAACTAGAACCTACCATTCTGCTATCTAACCATTATGCCTGATTCAGGGCAATGAGATGGATACATCAAGGGGTTTTCTTTCTGGAGCTGTGGGCAAACTGAAGATGGTAAGCTGACGAGAGTAGCAATATGCTATTTATCTGCTCGTCATACTCACCAAGACCAACCCTCTATCCACCATGCAGGTATTTGAAACGAAATCAAGCCAGCTTTGATATAGTTTTAGTAACACCATATTTGGCGCCATGTTTGATTTTGTAAACCTTCTTATATACGCTTTAACCGGTTGTCTGTTTTAGTAACACAAATGCATGCTTGATTTTCAAGGTTTAAATATGTTTTTACTGTAATATACTGACTCATGGCCTATCTATAGGATATGTGGTTTAAAACAGTCATCAATGCAACTTTACTTCTTAAGAATATGTACCCAATTTACATTATCCCCTCTGCCTCGCTAGATGGCTGAAAAGTGAAAATTTTGCCCTTATATGGCAGTGGCATATAAAAGTGATTTGGCCTGTGCAACAATTCAATAACCAATATCTGAATTTTTTATATGGATATATATGGTTCTTGAATGATCTGTGTGCGTGATTGGTCTGTATTGTAGGAGATATGTTATGTGTTCAGATCGTGGTCTGCGTATTACACAAATCTTGGAAATAATATGTTTTTTATTATGTTTTGTACCTGTCTTTCTGTACATGATACACGGGTGTTTGGACGGTGCGCCATTGGCGCGCTAACCATTCTAGTACATATTTATTTGCATCCCTACTACCACCAATTAAGGATATATGGATGAGAAACAAATGCCAACGATCGCGAGTGCCCAGAAGAGCGTATGAAAGAGTTAAAGCTTTTGTGTGGTCGAAACGTCGTTGTGGCCAAATTACGATGCAGTACATATATATATACACCCTCGTATGTCCATCCATCCCTTTGTTTTTTTGTTTTTTTTTTGGGGTTTTGTAACCTTCGGTTAGCTGATATTTTACGTTCTTGTTAGTCAAAATCAGGAGCATATCAGTTTTTTTTAAAAAAAAAACAGGAACACGTATATCTAACTTCACAAAGAGAAGGACAGCTGTTATAGACGGGTTTCCAGTAGTAGTGCTTGCCTAGTGGGAGGTAAGCACAACAATGGAACTCACATTTCTCTCTTAT
This sequence comes from Raddia distichophylla, assembly GCA_005191435.1. NCBI lineage: Eukaryota > Viridiplantae > Streptophyta > Magnoliopsida > Poales > Poaceae > Raddia > Raddia distichophylla. The sequence goes on along the minus strand of SPJY01015242.1, from coordinate 3,215,633 downwards.
TTTTTGTTTATGCATGTTGAACTCTAAAAAGAGTATCCTTCTGGTCTTGTAATATTCGATCTTTAAAAAAACACTACTCTATTATGTAATGAATAAATATATAATGCTATGTAAATATGTCATGCCAGCTAAACTGATCCTAGAACTAGTGCAATAAGCATGGGTCCTCTCTCTCTATGCGCCTATCCTCTCTGATTAGGATAGCAACATGGGTTGCCCTTGATATCTGGTTTTGAAAAAGGTGACTTGTTGCTCCTTTCCAATATTTGGGGTGGAGAGGTGTGCACCCTGTCTCTCCCCCTATAGGAGGAAAGGTGTGCTTGGTGGGATAGCGGGCAAGTTAGAGAGAACAAATGTCCAAACTTGGACATAGAAGGGGCAAAAGGTCATGCACGATGTGTTTAGTTGTCTCTGTAGCCCGATCACATAGCACATAAGTCACTTGATTTGGCTATCCTTTTCTGGTGAGAATGTTAGTTGTGTTTAGCCGTCAATGGCACAAAGTCCACAGAAGAAGAAGCAATTGGGCTCCACCTCCACACCAGTCAATGCCACCAAGGAATTAAGTTGCATAGGTTGATCTAGAAGAGTACATACCATTCGCGGTGCATGTCCAAGCGATGTCATGGTGGCACTCTAGCGTGAATGTGATGTCCTACAGTTTGTACCATATAAGGAAAAGCTCAGCGGGAGGATCAGCGTAGGGGTGCCTTAGAAGGAGTGCATCTAAGCATAGCTAGGGTGTGACATACTAATAAAGTTATTATATGTCCCAAGTATTTTAAAAGAGAAAAAATCTAAGGTAAAATTTTGTTTATTATTTGTTTGTGATAAATCCTATTATAGCTATTATTTTATGGTCCGATACGCTATTTTATGCACAAGAGGCAGTGTCAACACGTGCCCTATGTTCCCAAATATATGTCTTACCTTTTCCTAATTTTTTTGCAACCCACAAATTTGTATTAAACCCAAAAAGTCCTTATTTGGAAGGTATCTCGCATGAAATAATGAGAACTACTTTTCCAAAAAAATTCCCACAAATTAGGCTGTCTTCTAGAAGATTTAAATGACCTATTCCACGAGTTTAAGCCAAAATTCCCAATTTAGCAAGCCATGAATTATATTCCGAGTCGGATTCGAACTCCTAAAACTTTCCTACTTTATCCCAGCCAAATCCATCCCTCCCTAGCACTATATAAACCCCCAAATGTGATGTCCTAAAGTTTGTACCATAGAAGGAAAAGCTCAGCGTGAGGAGCAGCGTAGGGGTGCCTTAGAAGGAGTGCATCTAAGCATTGCTGGGGTGTGACATACTAATAAAGTTATTATCCCAAATATTTTAAAAGAGATAAAATCTAAGGTAAAATTTTGTTTATTATTTGTCTGTGATAAATCCTATTATAGCTATTATTTTATGGTCCGATACGCTATTTTATGCACAAGGGGCAGTGTCAACACGTGCCCTATGTTTACAAATATGTCTTACCTTTTTCTAATTTTTTCGTAACCCAAAATCTCGGATTAAACCCAAAAAGTCCTTATTTGGAAGGTATCTCACATAAAATAATGAGAACTACTTTTCCAAAAAATCCCCACAAATTAGGGTGTCTTCCAGAAGATTTAAATGACCTATTCCACGAGTTTAAGCCAAAATCTCAAAGTGGAAGTCGGATTCCCAATTTAGCAAGCCACGAATTATATTCCAAGCTAGATTCAAACTCCTAAAACTTTCCTACTTTATCCCAGCCAAATCCACCCCTCCCCAGCACTATATAAACCCCCCAAGACCACCCCTTAATGACCACAACTCGTGGAGTCTCAAGGTTGGAGCCCTAACCACAAAAACCCTAACCTCCGAGACTTTTCGGGGTATCCCTCTCTGTGCCGAACCCAAACCCTAGATTAGATACTGCCATGTTGTAGAGCTCGTCGAGAGGGTCAAGATGGATATATGGATAACCTATTTTGGCAAAAAATTAAGCAAGATGCAAGCCGTTGAAGTTTCTCTCTCCTCCCTTATATCCGCCGCCACCGACATCGTCACCAGCGAACCTCGTCCACCGCCGCCCCGGGTTCCACGCCAAACAACCAGCGCCTGCCACGCAGCACCCACGCCACCACCGCGCATGTGCGCACGACACACGCCACCGCCGCTACCGCCACTGCATCCACCCGCACCCCACTCGCCCGCCGCCGCCGCATGCCGGGGTCCACCTGTCAGGTTACCGCGCTGCGCACGCTGGGCCGCCTAGGCTGTATGCGCAAGGAGAGAGGAGTGGGCTGCGAGAGGAGTTGGGCATAATTAGGGTTTTAGCTCCTTTTCTTTTTCGGGGAATTTTTGATTTAATTCGAAACTTTCCCGAATTTTTTAGTGAGCTCCATAACTACAAATTGATGATTCTATAGCTTAAAAATCACATTTAATCCACAAAATTTTATATGTTTTTACTGAACTATTTTCTATGCGTAGGTACATGTTGCGACCGTTGTGTGGGGTGCTGTCCAGGATCTGACGTAGACCTGCATAGCTCCGACTTCTACCAAAGCAAGCTAAATGCATATTGCTTCCTAGTTTGCTAAATCTTTTTGTTTTACTTTTTGTTAATTGCATACATAATTTGATTAGTGTGTGAGTTTCTATCCTAAAGTCGCATTAGTCATCAACTAATATAAACAAGTCTTATTTGTTGAACCCTTAGTGATTTACTAGCCTATCCTTTGTGTAGTTGCTTATATGTTCTTGGGTAATTAATAGGGCGACTTTTAATAAAACTGCACATTTTGAAACTAAGGTTTCATGATGATTTTCAAGATGAATTTGATCAAGTAAAATATTGTGTTGTGGGGTTACTTTGGTGAAGTGCTAGAATTTGTGCCACATGACCGTTCCCTGGTCATGTGTGGGTAGGAGGTACGCATAGAGCCACTTGACCATCATTTGGTCAAGTGTGGGCAGAGAGTGTCTATTTCTTTGTGCCACATGATCATCTCTTGGTCATGTGTGGGCAGCGAGTGCCCGTTTCATTGTGCCGCATGATCGCCTATATGGGGTTATGGCCTTGTTCTTTTCGGCGTATCGTACCGTTGCGTATTACTATAGCAAATTTTGTTATTTTTATATAGCCTATATGTTGTGATAATTCACAACAATTTTTTCGAGGCTTTTAGCAGTCTCTCCAAAGATTCTAAAACTATTTTTTATTTATTTTTTATAATATTTAGACCTTATTTCGAGGGCTCTCAAATTAGCTACAGTATTACGCCAACGCAACGATATGCTGAAAAGAGGCCTATGTGTGGGCAGAGAGTGCCTGATTTGCCGCTTGACCATTCCTTGGTTAAGTGTAGCCAGAGAGTGCATGTGGATTACGTTTAATAGAATGTTCACTTGTGTTAATAGAATAATTAATGTTTAAACAAACTTTTGAGTAGATAGGTGTTGTTTGGCAAAACAACCATCCATTTTTTGTTCATGCATTCATTGTTAAGGATTGCTTGCTGGATAGCCGTGTACTCATTATACCTATCGCAGATGTATTTATTATTCAGGTTACAAGCCGGATCAGGAGGATCCTAGTGAAGGTGCGCAGAGTTAGCTATGGTGTTCAGGTCAATCTTGTATGTCACCGCCGATTCTCCATCGCCACTCTGATCGTATTTTATTTTATTCTTAATATTTAGTGCCACTGAGCAGGGCTACCTGCATTATTGTAATAAGACAAATGTTGCCACCTTTAATACCTTAAACTATTATTTTATTCAGTTAACATTTACTTCTACAATGATGCTCGCCTATTTATTCATCATGAGTACTAGACTGGAATTAGTATTAACTCATGGTGTTTGATTCCTGTATAAGTATTGGGGTCACCACATGTGCACATGTGGTAGCGCCCACGATGGTCCTATCGTAGTTTGTCACGATGACATAAAGGTTTGGTGCGAGAGATTCGAGACCAAAGCCCATGAGCCATCAATCATTTCAGAGTGTTACTCGGATGAGTGCCTAAAGAGATTGTGATCAGTCTCGTCCCAAGGTCTTGGGATGCCCGCCCACAGGCCACAGCTTGGTCAAATTAGTCGGCTAATGCCAGATCCTATTGGCGCTCCAAATTTCCGAGGTCGGCATATTGTGGCCCAATTTATGAGGTAGTGGCCTCCTCCAGTGGATTCCTCCCCTTACAGAGGAAGGGTTATCTGAAGCCATTACATGACCCAACTTAGAGAGGTGAAAGCAATTAAGGCAGTAGATTGGTAGCATAGACAAAACAACTTTAACCAGGGTTAAGCCACATCATTTTGGAGAGTAGGCGACTCATTCAGTTTCGCCGATTCTATCCAAACCCTAGGCGGTGAGGGTTTCGATGAGGTAGCCCTCGTGGATGGTGTCGAAGGCTTTAGCCAAGTCTAGTTTGAGGAGAAGGTACGGTAGCTTTTCCAGTGGAGCCGTCTAATAGACTTTTAAATGTGGAGGAAATGATGCTCATTTTTTTTATTGAAGATGCTTTGACTGTTGATATGAGGCTCTCGAGGAATAGTGTGAGTTGATTAAGTAGAACCTTCATAATAAGCTTTCCCATGTTATGGCTGAGGCTTATGAGGCGATAGTTCAAGATGCTCATGTAGGCTAACTTCTTCGAGATGAAAACGATGTTAGCTGTGCTAAGAAGGTCGATGTTGTCTCGAGTATTGACGTCCATTCTAGAAAAAGCGAAAGGCTTGAATGACATATTCTTTGATGGTCTCTCATCACACACGGTAAAAAGCCATGTGAAACTACTAGAGCCTAGGGCCTTATCAGTGGCCAGAGATAGGATAGTGTTGTGGATCTTGTTGAGGGTAAAGATAGTGTCGAGAGCCTAAAGATTTTGCAAGGTTACGCCTAGCATGTACTAAAGAAGTGAGGACAGCATCGATTGGATTGTTTGCTTGAAACCAGTGACCAAGGTGCAGAAGTTTACGAACCAAAAGCATTTGGATCAAGACAAGTCGGTCGACGAGGTAAGGAGGAGGGGACATGATCCGAGACTAGGGAGGGGGACTTTAATGTAGCCGTCCCATGTGGCGGTGCAAAAGGATTGATCAATGCAAACATGGGTGGGGAGGTATCGTTCATTAATCCAGGTGAAAAGTTGGCAAGGAGCGGAAGCTCTCTTAGTTGGAGGTGATTCAGTGTACCCCTAAAGACACCCATAAGGCCTACGGACACATTTGCTTTGCTCTTATTCGTCACTCAGTAAATAAGGTTGAAATCACTGAGGACTAGCCATAAATCATCATGAGGTGGAAGGCGTTGTGGAGGTCATTGTGGAATTGAATCTTCTCATTGGCTGCTTATGAGCCATAAGCAACCTTACAATGTCGGTGCTGAGCAGAGGTTGTCGAGGTGATCGTTTGCATGCATGAGCCAAGGCAACGAGGGCACATTTAGATTGAGACGTGGGTGATGTCATCCCTATTGCCGACAACGGGGAGGCACATATTCTCGATTGCCTGCTAGGTCAGGTCATGTTGAAGCGTGACTCGACCCTAATTCGACCTATCTAGATATCTACTATCGCTTTTATATAGATCAAATTTGTAGTGCACACTAGATAAGAGAGAATATTCATAATTTATTTCTATTTTTTGTGTTAAAATATTGTTTGTATAAGATTGGGAAGGTTACTTTATTTTAAGTCATGAGGAGAACTGACCCACTGTAACTCTGATTAGTACATGCATCATTACAGCCGAAACCGTGTCTCATCGTGATAAATTATAACATGAGAAGTTGTGACAGGCACGCCTCATCGGTTCCTGCATACGACATCGTTCAGACCATTTAGCCTAATTATGTTTGTCGTTTAGCAGAGCATTACATCACTTTGCCTTGTTGTTTATGGTTATCCTTATGCATCCGGAGAGTTCTGGACGGTACTTACTTTTGTTTTGTCGTGCCGCTCAGTGCTCCGCCGTGAAATCCAGTTAGTTTCGGCGTTATTTTTACTGTCACAGCCAGACACTTTCAACCCCTGCATCAAAAAATAATGATAAATAAGCGGCTTTAAAAAGCTACCGCACAAGAAAACGCATGAAAGTTCTTTAAAAAATGTAGACGGAATTTGACGAATGCATGAAAGCTCCACGGCATTGTTTGGATACATTATGCACCCAGATGCTTCTTCCTTCTCGGCGTATAGACCATAAAATATCAGGGAAAAAGAATCTGATCAGAAAGGCAGCAAGTCAATATTAGCAAAAAAAAAAATCCAAGGTCACAATACTGTTGACGAGAGTTTTTTTAATGCGGTCAGGATTCACCAATCTGGTCCCACGGTTGGGATGGAAAAAGGACGGTAATAATAAGTGGCCAACTAAACTACCACCCCGGCCGTTTGGCCCGATAGGTTGCATAACATGACCAAAAGGGACCTTTTCATTATTTTCTAATAAAAATGTTGATGAGGATGATATTTTGCCGGTACTAAAACACCAGCCATTCAGCCACTTTGTTAAATTTTAATTAAATATTGATGAAAATGATTTGTTGCTGCTGCTAGAACACCAGACACTAAACCACACGCCCATAGCTCATTACTATTAACACAGAAACACCAAAATGTTTGTGACAAGAAATAAGACGGGACAAATACAGGGCTCAAACCCAACGTTCAATTCGCGATCATACAAGCAGGAAGAATGAAAGATGGCCACGTTTCGCCAGTTACACATTGCTTTCCTAAACAAGGAATTACATCATTGTTTGTGTAAAGTCTCAACTCTCATAGAACCAGAAAAAGCATAATGAAACTAAACAAGGAATTACATCTAATCAGAAAGTTCGAGCCTTTACACATATCATACACAATTCAAATGGGTCTTCTGAAATAAGTCTTTCAATCTGAAAGCGCCTTGCTTGACGCAACTGCACTGCCCCACATGCTAGACTTGACTGGCATCAAAATAGCATGAAGAGAATGCCAACGATGAATAGTGTTGGCTATGATCTCCAAGAGATCAATCTCTTTTACCTTAACAAATCTAGATTATCCATCTTGCTTCTTTACACATCCATGGCTTAAATTTTCCACGATGATGGTCAAAATCATAGTAACAAGAACATCAGAAGGCTTACCATCTAAGTTCTAACGAGTTACTGATATGGCATCATATACTAACTAATTGCTTGAATCTCTCTTGTTCTCATGTAAGTCATGAACTGCCCTGGTATCTCAGCAAGAAGTGACTGAACTGTGGAAATCCCAAGGTCTGGAATTAAAAAAATGGATTCAATATCACATTGCTTTAATTTCCCAGTAAAAATCAAAGCAAAATTCCATGAGTCATCATATGCAGAAGGTAACAGAGCAAACACAAAAATACACAGATGGCAAGATATGAAAATGGTATGTTTTATTATTTAATGCCACGGAAGAACAATCTGGATTTGAAGCATAGAAACATCAAATGTTGTTCTATGCACATACCATGCACATCCTTCATTGGGGCAAACTGTATCATATCCCTTGATGCAACTCTCCCAGTTGAGCTTTCCAGTCTCTCTCCTTTATTTGGATCTAGAAACTGCGCAGTTAAAATTTTAAGAATAAATTGTGCTTACACAAATTTATAAAATGCTGAATCAATGGTAATTCACATCATGTCGCGACAGCTCGGTATATAATACATCTAGGTGGTACTTCTATAGTAGCACACATAGCAAAAGTACCTGGAACATAAGAAGATATGAAATGAATGAATAACAAACTTCTGTTTCCTAACTCCTGAGGTGGTGTACAAGAGCTAATTACATTTCAATTTTATCTCTGAAAGAAGATGTACAGATGAATATATAAACAAAATTGAGAAATTTTATCCAACCCCATTACCTCCATTTCCTTGAAGTCTGCCCCACCAACTCCAACGACGACGATGGACAGAGGAAAATCAGATGCCTTTATGATTGCATCAATAGTCTCTTGAAAGTCAGTCACTACGCCATCCTGGATGGAGGATTTACAGATGAAGGAAAAACAGGTGCAGTTTTTCTTCTAAAAGATGGATTCTGAGGTATGCATACCGTTACTATTAAAAGAATGTAGTACTTCTGCTGATTGCTGGCAAGGGATTGGCTTGCTATCGCTGTGGCACAGCTAATTACCGGACCAAAGAGTGTAGGACCAGCCAATGATACGTTACGGAGTGCACTAATATAAGCTGACATAATTCCTTGTATTCCCTCAACCTGAAGTATGATATAGTTAGGCTGGCTATGAATAAACTGAAGCAGACAGTTCTAACAAGTAATCATTAAAACTTCAGGAGCCTCCCGAAAACAATTAAGACATGATACAGGTATTTATTTATAATATTTAAATGTAGCAAGGAATGTAGAATACCTCAGGTTGATAGGTGCTGCCATTCAAGTTGAAACAGTGGGAAACAGGACCATCAATAGGTCTAGCTCCAAAGCCCCAAGAAGGGAAGCGCATAGCTGGGTCATAGTATTGCAGGACATCTCCAATTTCCAGTATTGCCTACCACAAAAACAAAAAAATGATGAACTTATAATCAATATGCTCTCAAAGGGTTCATCATAACACAAAAACAAAATGAAAACAATCAGCTGCTCACTCTCTGATATGCATTTGGCCGACCAGAGGGATCAATATAATGCAAGGAATCTTGAAGCCGTGGATTTCCATTTGAAGCTATAAAGCAGAGACATTGATGGGAACAAAATAAGAACCGCGATATTACAAACTAGAGAAATGGAAATGGTGAAATGCCAGCTTGCACTAACACGTCTGTGCACACCTGTGAAGTCTACGGCTACCATAAAGTTCAACTGACACCCAGCAGAAATATACTCTAGAAAAGTATGTCTACTGTTCTCAACATATTTCTCCACGTATACCTGACTCTTCAGCACCTGCATATCAGAATAATAGAGTTAATAGAGTATAACAGTTGGAGAGATTTTATAGTATCAAATATTACCTCCTTACTGTTACATTCATGTGCAGTGCTAGCTGGAACAAATAAATTTTCACCATTCTGACTATGGTACATGTTTTCCAACTCTGCAACCGATTTTACTATCTTGCTGTCGAATTACAAAGGGTATCTAATCAGAAAACAGATAGTAATTCAAGAATTAATGTCCCAGGCTCTAAGGAACCATATAACAAACTAAAGAATGGTCCAAATGAAAACAAAGTGGACAGAAACACAGATACACAAGAGTGCAAGCAGCATGTTTAAGTTATAAAATAGAATAATTACCCAACTAGGTCATGTTTGCCATTGCTACTGAAGTTGAAACACTCTACAATGAGGGGGTTCTCCTGCATCACAGTACAGTCATGAGAGAAGTTTAGTACAGATCATTAGTCATAGCCAACGAAAAACGCTTTTTTATTTGAGTAGTGCCAACAACACTAGCTAGTGCTGTCTCCAGGAACATGAAAGGTCAAAATACATTCTGAGAATTGACAGTTTTGATTGCCCACCTCAACAGAATATCAAAACAAAAAAAAAAGGAAGAGGAAAGATCTCATGCCTTACTTCCAATCTGCTGGAGATTCAAAATCACTGGCTTCCACTTAGGATTAAGATCATTCTTCCTTACTTCTGTCTTGCAAATTGGAACAGGCACTCCACTCTCTGATATTCTAGATATTAGCAAGAAAGGGTCCTGTAAAAACATTCTTAGAATGATGAACAATTACTTCAGACTGCTAGAAACAACAATCCAACATGTGTGCAGACACAGATAAGCATAGCCAAACTGCAAGTCCAACAAGAGTAAACAAGTACCAAATAAAAAGGAAACTTAAGCTTACACTTTTTGAGAGAAGATCCTTGATTTCAAGATCTGAACAGCGGAATACCATCTCCATTATTGCTTTTGAACGAGCACTTTCTTCAGCCTGAACAGCTAATTCACCAAATTTACTAGGATTTGGTAAGTTATGTTCAGAAACACCAAGCTTTAGAGTCAGCATTCTATTCCTTCTGGTGATAACCTACAAAATCAGTGCTGATTTCAAGAAACATAAAAATAATATTCATCTAAAATGAGTTTGGCTTCCAAACACATTAACATTACAAACATTTGAATTTTTGAATTCTTCATGCAAAGCTAGTGCTGATTTGAAATTATTAAAGGGCATGTTCATCATGAACCTAGAATGCTATTGTAGGCCACTTAGAGCTGGAGCTACAATCTATAAATCCATATGCTAAGATTGTTGGGTTTAGGCTCTCAAATCACTCAGGTATGCACTAATTCCTCTCCTCTCGTCTCACTGTGGTGTGCTGATCATCAGCCGAAGCACTGAGATCAAGCACATGAACACGGCAGAGAAACAGAGGAAAACAGAGGCAATTTTGTGCTGTAACTGACAGCGTTTTCTGACTCTATTGCTTGGTATATAAAAGACACAAACGACCCACTAAGCCACTCGCGTCATGTGCCATCCCACAAGACATGGCGTCGTGTGCCACTCACCCCACTACCTGCTATAAAACCGCTCTGGACTGGATTGAGCAGACCTCGAGCTGACTCTAACTAACTGAAACCAAAAACAGACTGCAACTAATGCAAAGAAAACAGCAAAACGAAGAAAACAGCAAAACGAAGAAAACTGCAACTAATGCCATGTGGGCGGCCCGGCCAACAAAGATGAACTTGGTCATTGAGTTTGAACAACTCGAGCAAGCAAAAGAAAAATATAATTAAGTTTGCCTTACAGGCTGATGCTTGCTATCTTTCAATCCTAAAATCAAAGTGCTGATCAAACTTACAAATCATATTGATTTAACCGACTCAAATCATATATGCAGGCAGGCATGGCAATTTGAACAGTAGCATGGCAAGGTATGCTTGAATGCTTGCAATTTATTTCAGCTAAGTTAACAACAACTTAGTATACCTCGGACAAAAGACATGTAGCTTCTCCAAGGAATTGTTGCTCTTCCAGCTTAAGTATCTGCATTGCAGAGCAGATTACTGTAAGCATTGTAAACTAGCTGGAAGAACAAAGGAGCAAGAAACAAAGAGTATGCCCAATACATCAGATTCTCCAGCATCCTTAACAAAACTAACATGTGCATTAACATGTTGCTTATTAACATCAACATTAAGGAGTGATAGAAGCTAGAAAGAGTAAACTAAAGAGATTAAGCTAACGGTCATGAACTGCTAGTTATTACTTATCAGAATCAAGTATATATTTTTTTGTTAGTTTTAGGAAATCTGTGCAGAAATATTTTTGACAATCATGAAGGTTCCTAGAACAAATAGATTGCAGAATAATCTTTTTATCTATTATTTTGTATAAATCACAACTGAACTTATTGCAGCTATATAGTCCAAGTTGAACAAGCACAAAAAAATGTTAGGAAATAGATGTTAGAGATAGTGGAAATGCAGCTTCTGTATTCCATGGGTCCAAAAATGCAAAGAAACCCCTGCACAAGTATCCAGTCTAACACCCTCAAATTCATGGTGGATCAACAACATTGAGTTTGGAGAAATGTGAATTATGTTGTGTTCTAGTCTATGCCTTGGTAAAGAAGTCAGCGAGCTAATAATCCGAAGGAACACGATAAAGAGTAATCACTTAATTGCCCTCAGGCGTGGTCGCGTGGACCCAACCTCAATCCCCAGGAAGTACCAAAGGGGACCCAGATCAAACATCTGGGACTGCTCACTAAGACGCGCCTTGACAAAGACAATATATTGAGGATCATCTCCAATGATGAGCATGTCATCAACGTAAAGAAGATCCAACCACGAGGAAGTGTAGACAAAGAGTGCAGAGTAGATCACGTCATCAACATAGAGACGGTCCGACCACTAGGACAAAGAACATACTCATGCTGACTGAGAACAAAACCAACAACACTGACAATTAATGCAACGCGCTCAAACCAAGCTCGAGGAGTCTGCTTGAGACCGTAGAGGGATCGTCAAAGGTGACATACGTGACCATCTAGAGCACTGTAGCTAGGAGGGTGCGTGCAAACCTTCTCAAGCAACTCACCATGAAGAAAAACATTCTTCACATGACCCCACTGAGGGCAGAGGCAACAACGACAAGGGAGAGGTGAGAGATCTAGTGGGCGACTGGGGAGACAATCTCGCCATAGTCACGGCCATACTCCTAAAAACATGAGCCACAAGGCGTGCCTTGTAGCGCTCAAGGAAACCATCAGAGCTACATGTAGACCCACTTGCACATGATCGGAGTGACTGTAGAGGGACAAAGAACAAGATCCCAGGTGTCATGCTTAAGGAAAGCAAGCTCCTCAGCCATCGCATACTGCCACTCAGGGTGAGCAACAGCGTCGCGGTAAGAGACAAGCTCAGAGAAGGTGGTGCCAGAAGCAAAGAAGTCATAGCAGTCTAGACCGAAAACTGTGCTCCTAGTCCTATCACAAAAAGCGTACCACGGGGAGGCACAAGCGGGTCTTGAGTGGGTAGGGGAGCTTGGGAGCGGGAGGAGGTCCCAACAAGAAGGGAATGGAAGGACTCGAAGGAGGCTAGCAAGAGTAGTGGAACCGGATAGGAGGCTGAAGAGGAATAAAAGGTGGTGTAGGAGAAGGTGGTGTGGCTAGTGGTGGAGAAGGTGGTGTGGCTAGCAAGAAAGGGACATAGAAGTGCTGACTGAGAAAGGAGAGCAACAAAAGTAAGGAGGTGTCAAAGGAAGAGTTAAAGGAGCGGGAATCGCCAATGAAATGACAGGACTTGTCAACGTGTCTCGAGAGACCCGGATTTGACGACCAAGAGGGTCATCCTTGCGCTCAAAGTTATAGCCAAGGAAGGCACCCTGCACCAACTAGGTAGTCAGCTTCGTCCGCTCACGAGGCTGAAGGAGGACATAGACACACCCAAAGGTGTGAGGGTTGCACTAAGCAGGTTTTCCATACAGACGCTCAACTGGTGTGGCACCCTAAAGAGCAGTGGACGGCTAAATGTTGGTGAGATAGCTAGCCGTGAAGACTACTTCCGCCCAGAAGTGTAGTGGAACAGAGGCGGAGAGCATCATAGCTCTGGCAGTCTTAAGAAGGTGATAGTGCTTGGCTCTGCAACTCCATTCTGCGTATGAGCACCAATGACGAGTATTGGAAAAGAGTGCCCCGGTCAAGAAGAAACTAGTGGAGAGCAGTGGAGAGGTAATCGCCAGCGGGGTCAGCACAAAACATGTGAATGGGTGAATCGAAGACAAAACATGTGAATGGGTGAATCGAACTAAGAGTGAACCATGGCTGCGAAGACCTGATAAGTAGCCAACACCTGATCGCGAGTCTTGAGGAAGTAGATCCAAGTGAAATGAGAGAAATTGTCACTGAAAATCATATGCCAACGATGGCCCCCTTTCAAAACAAAGGGAGCAAGGCCCCATGCATGTGTATAAGATCAAAAAGGCGAGGAGGTGGAGTCACTCGAAGGGCAAGGGAGCTGAACTGGCTTGTCGAGCCTACAGCCCATGCAAGACAACGGAATATCCACAGGCAGAAACAGTCAAGAACACACCCAACAAGAAAAGGAAGGCGAGAGCCACAGGTGTCCAAGGCAGTGATGCCAACGAACACAACTCGTGGAAGCGACGACAATGGTAGAAACAATGTGGGTGATTGGGTAGTGGTGATGTAAGACTGGCGAGTGGAAGACTGGCAAGTGGAAGTAGCGAAAGCGGAGGGTAGAGACAGCCAGTCAAGCTCCCAAAGACGCGGTAAGGCATGGGTGCACTTGCCAACGCCGACTAGTGCCCCATGCGACAATCCTAGAAAGAGCGAGCATCACGCTAAAGAACAATTCAATATCCGTGGTCTGGAGTTGATCGACGGATATGAGCTGCATAGTAAGGCCAAGAACATGAGAGACACCAGGCACGTGGAATCTAGAGGTTGAAGGTGCTGAACCAAAAACTTGACAGGAATTACCATCAGCCGTCTAAACGGAAAGAGCAGACCGCAGAGGACCAAGGTGAGTAGTATCTGGTGTCATATGGAAGGAGGCGTCAAAATCAAGATACCAAGGAGTGGAAGTAATGAAAGACCGATATGGAAGACTACTGGGCACATAAAGACGAGGTGTGGTCTTGATGGCGCTCAAGGCACTGAAACAGCTAATGAGCAATGGCTAGCAGTGGGATAGGACCCGAACAGGTGTGAGAAGCCAAGGCAACAAGTGCAGGCCCAAATCTGGGAAGGCAGAGGCCAGGCGCAACGGATCTGGGTGGGGAAGCCATGGTTGCTAGTCCCATGGACATTGGTGATGGTAGTGCTGCTTTGGGCACCGAGAGGGCATACACGGAGGCTAGGAGGTTGGGCTGTGTGCTCATGGACCAACCGGCAGCGCTAGTGGCGGATGCAGGATGAAAATATAGCCGGGGCAAGACTAAATCTCCTACTATTGGCCAAATACACTGCAAACTAGTTAAACGATATGAACATAACAATAATAAACACACTACTCCATGATCACACCCATTGGATATTCCAATAGTAAACCATAGGGCCAACGTCGGCGCAGCCGGGCCATCGTGGGGCTGAGTCGACGCGGGGAGGCCACATGGTCGGCGCAGCCGAGCCGGCGCAGGGAGATGGCGAAGCAGTCAGGCAGGCTCAGGCCAGAAATGGCGCGAGGCGACGAGACAACGCGGCACCGACGCGGGGAAGTGGCAGTGCGGTCAAGCAGGCTCGGACCAGAACCGGCGCGAGGAGGCAGCGAGACAGTCCAAAACAAGCGCAGGGAGAAGGAAGAGGAAGGGGAGAGGGGGCGCTACCGATGTGGACCACTGGCGACGTGGCGTAGCCCGCCAACGACGAGGCAACAGATGCGGCAGCGATTTTAAGGTGGTGAGGGAACCCTAACCTAGGCTCTTGATACCATGTTAAAAATAGTATAAATGCAGCTTGTGCCCATTGGGTTGTATATGCAAGTATAAGAGAATAGGAAAAAATGCAAATAAACCCTTATACAAGTATCTAATTTAACAATAGAAAGGTAAGAACACGTCGGGGTTTGCCGTTTTTGGACTTTAACATTGAACCATGCTTCATGCCTAGCGGGAATCAATGGTCAAAATAAAATATAATAACAATACAACAGAATCAGAACATAAATTACCTTTTCACCGACATCATGAGGCTGTGGATCAATATCATAAACCTGAAACCTGTTATGAAAACTAATATGTTAAAGCAACACAAGATGGTTAAGAGTTAACATCCACTCTTAACAATGCTATTCTAAGATACAAACAAGGGACAAACGTTAAATGTTTCAGTTATAAAGAATCTTACACCAATGGCTGAAGAACCTCAAACTGGTACTGCAATTTGACTTTTTCATTCCAAGACGGGTTCAAACAATTTAAAATTACTTCAGTACGGCCTATTTCTTCAAGTGCCCCGTCCTTTCTTTTAGAATACATGACGACCATCGGATTACTCTGAAAGAAAAAAGAGAAGAGATTAAGATGAATGGTATGCAGGGCTGGAATACTAAAAATAGGTTGAATACTTTTCCTGAATAGAAAATAAATAGAATGGCATGCTTGCAGAGTGAATGGTTGTTGCAACTATCCTTTTGAAATGAATAGATCATTACTCGCAGAATTAGATATTCAGACAAAAGAAAAACAACCAGATTAGGGGTGCTGCAAACAGATCAGGCACGGATGCTGCAAACCAGTCTAAGGTGTTGCTGTCAATAACCGACCAGTAGCGCCGTACCGCTGTTACCTTCCCCCTCATGGCTGCTCTATCATCACCGCACTCCAGCCTCCGGCCTGAAGCGCGAGCCTTCAAGCGAGGGCATAACAGATTGGTTAGAGCCAATCAACCCTGCGACCATGACCAACAGCAACGAGAGGATCTCCCAGCTAAAGTCGAAGGTCAGCAACCTCACGTCCATGGGCACGACGCTCCAGGCATCCATGGAGAGCTTCTTCACGTGGGCAAAGACCAACAAGGAGGGCGTCATCGACACCGGCCAGACAAGCATCCAGAACGACGAACCCGACATCAACCCAGAAAAGAAGGCCACCTCCCTGTCCATAGCTCCAACGTCCAGGACATTATAGTGCCGCCGCGACAACAAATCATTTACCGTGACCACTAGACACAGGCGGTCTGGGAGCCTGAACTTCACCATCGTCTGACTATGGCGCCTCGGCATGACGGTGATCAGCATTGGATGCCTCGCACCCCACGCTTCAAACTTTCGGAGTACAACGGCTCTAAAGACTACCTCGTTTGGCTTCGCTAATGCGAACAGATCAGCCGGATGCATAATATTCCGAAAAACAGAGTATGTGGAAATGGTGGGTATCCACCTTCGTGGCGAAGCACAAGAGGTGCTCGACAACCGAAAACTTGAGGTGGGTTGGATCACGTGGACCGACTTCTACAACACCTTTCTACCGCGGTTCACCTGCCACTCAATGGTGGGACCTTTGGGCGATCTGGTCAACCTCAAGCAAGGAGAAACCCGCATCGACTAGTATGTGCGTGAGTTCCCGAGTTTGTTGTCTCGCGCCTCGCATATGACCAAGCGCGACCAAGTCGAGACCTTCATTACCATCCTCTCTGCTACTCTCGCCGCGGACGTCCATCACGACCGACTGCGTGACTTGGCAGAGGCTATCGGCCTTTCACGGGAGGCCGAGAAACTTGAGGATGCATGGATCGCTAAAGCTACTGCAGCCCAGCCTTGGAGGCCACGATCTGCCTTCAGTCGTGGCGTCGCCGTCATCGCCTTGGGCGCCTTGTTCGGCACTGCAACAACCGCGTCAAGTGCACGCATGCCGCAGACCAGCGCCCTACCACCAGCCACGCGCACCCCCCATAACTACTACAACAAATGCGGGTGGCCGGCCAGCCCCATTCCAATTCCATAGCATGTTTGTGCCGACGTGTTCATTGATTTCACCCAAGTCCCAAGGGATGACAGCGGTGTTGGTGGTCATCGATTGTCTCTCCAAGTACGCTCACTTTATTGCCCTAAACGACCACGTTTGGCATCTACAGTTGCCTGAGTTTTCTTTGATCAGGTGGTACGCCTCCACGCGATGCCTGAAGCCCTGAATTCATTGTATCGGACCGCGATCTAGTATTTCTCAGCTCCTTTTCGCAGTCTTTCTCAGCTCCTTCTGGCAAGATCTCTTCACACGTTGCGGCACTACACTATTGACTTCATCCGCTTGCCACCCACAGACAGATGTTCAAACGAAGGTCGTCAACCACACGGTGGAGATGTATCTTCGTTGTTTGGTGGCCGATCGTCCTTCGACATGGGTGACTTGGTTGCCATGGGAGGAGTTCTGTTACAACACCTTCCATTCGGCTACCTGTGTCACCCCCTTCAAGTTGATGTTTGGGCGGCCACCACCTAATCTAGTGCCACATAGTCGAGGCGCTACACCCATTGCAGTGGACTGTCATTTGGTGGAGCGTGACACTTTGTTACAGCAGGGCGAACAGCACCTCCTTCAAGATCTGAATCGCATGAAACAAATACTCCCTCCGTTCCGTTTTCTTAGACGCATAGAATTCTCTCGGTTCCATTTTGTTAGGCGCTTGCATTAACTGGCTTTAACAGTGCTCATGCATGCGAGACGCAGAGTGATAAACAGAAAGCGCATGCAAGGCAGTACGCAGGTGATAAATATTCTGAAGAAAACTTTTTGACACATGGCTCCGTATGTAGGCGCGCTCCATGCAATGCATGCTGCATGCGTTATTAACAAGGAGTCGCACGGACTGCTAATAACGGTGATTAATTACGTGTTGGTCTTTGCAAAGAAAAAAGCACGCCCAAAAATACGGAATGGAGGGAGTATATGATGGCAGCCATCGCAAAGTGACATTCTCCGCCGGTGATTGGGTTTGGCTTCGACTACAAGCACACCGTCAGTTGTCCCTTTGGTCCTCATCTCAACACAAGCTGTCTCTCAAAGTTTTTCCGGTCATATGAGACCATTAGCCTCCAGATGCGCAGATTCATGGTGTTTTTCATTTGTCCCTGCTCAAACCATTCAAAGGAACTCCTCTGTCATCGCTGCCACCATTGCCTAAGGACACTACTCCTTCCCAAGATCAGCCACAACCAGTGCCTTACCAAGTCTTGGGCCAGTGCTTCAACGGTTTTTGGCAATTCTTGGTGCATTGGGCAGGAAAGACTCCAGATGATGCCTCTTGGATGGATGCTGTCACTTTTCGCTGCTCTTTTCCAGACTTCCAAGCTTGAGGACAAGCTGGTTGAGCAAGGGGGAGTACTGTTATGCCCTATGATCAAGTTTACTACAGAAAGTGGCGCCAGCTGGGACTTCAGCATCCAGCCGAGCGTGTGCCAGGGCCAAGCAGCAACCCGGGAGGCGCCTTGGTTCAGGCGTCAGCTAGGGGTAGGGCTGATCCTTTAAGTTAGTTTACTAGTTCTTATCCTCATTAGAGGTTGTTTCCAG
>SPJY01015242.1:3174656-3189710 GCA_005191435.1 Raddia distichophylla | reverse complement strand
TCAATAATAATATTATTTGTTACGGTACGTGTATATAATTTTCAATCTTTCTTTTTATATAATGTAAAACATAGAGCTAATATCTTAAATCTTTCAACACACTACCATAACATCATTACATAACTAGAGAAAACCTAGAGCTAATGGGCATGTTTGGCTGAAGGCTAACTTTGTAACACCTCATTTAGTCATATTTTACCAACTTAACTAATTGTTTGGTTTATAACTCAAGTTAGTCAAGATTCTTTTTTGCCACAAGGGTCCCACATGTCATAGATTCAAAAAGTGTGGCAAACATTACTAAGCTTGCCAAAATATGGTTAGGAATTCCATGAGCTAAGCATAGGCAACATTTCTAAATTAGTTGTGCCAAATTATGGCAAGGTTAGCCTTCAACCAAACAAGCCCAATATATGAAAGAACTAAAAAATTCATCTCCAAACCAAATCATGCGAGATCTAAGAAAGAGTAATTACTCACTATTCATAGGCAAAGGAAATAGTAAATATATGCAAGAGAGTGAATATTACTCACTTTTCATATGAGGTTGAAGAAGCCCATGCAAAAAAAATCGGAGAGGAAGAAGAAATTGGGAAGAATAAGCAATGGTGGAAAAGGAAGAAGAAATAGTGAAAGAGAATGAAGGAATGGTTCAAGAGGGAAGGAAAGAAGAAGAAGGCTCGGGCTAAAGATGGGGCAAAAAGTGGGTTGGTAGGCTGCAGACCCTTCAGTGTCGGTTCGTAACAACAAACGGCACAGAAAGGTATACATCAGTGTCGGTTCGTAGCATGAACCGACACTGAAGAGGTATACATCAGTGTCGGTTCGTGCTACGAACCGACACTGATGGGTGGCATACATCAGTGTCGGTTCGTGGTACGAACCGCCACTGAAGGGGGTCAGCCCCTTTAGTGTCGGTTCGTCCTACGAACCGACACTGATGGGTGGTACATCAGTGTCGGTTAGAATTGAACCGACACTGAAGGGTGACGCAGAAGCTGCCTCCTCACGAACCGACACAGAAGAGGGTCATCTGTGCCGGTTCAAAGTGAACCGACACAGATGAGGGGGTACATTTGCCCTGTTTTGGTGTAGTGAATCCGACATAGACATGCAGTCGCAGGTACCATTTGAACCAAGGAGTTTTTTTAACACGCACCTCAATTGTTTTTTACCACTGATATTCCAATCTGATATAATGATGTTTTTAAGATCTCACACCACGTTTCCACTGACTTTCCGATGACTTTTTTCGTTTCTGATGGATTAGTTCCGATGTGCATGGGCGTGATCGCATAACCATGCTTTGTACTTGCCTGCTTTGCGAAAATAAGGCCGCTGCCTACGCTCGGTGCCCTCGTCGATGCTTGCCACCGTTAAACGCCCAATCCCATGTATTCGTCGGCAACTGGACCGATTGACAAGCGCACGGCCGCAGCTGCCGTGGGATGCACAGCAGTGGTGGGAACCTAAGACGCATGGCGTCGCAGAGTCACGAGCGCGCGGCCGCTACTGCCAGGGGGTCGAGCGGGCGCACAGCGACGGTATTGGCCGAGGACGCATGGCTGTGCGGGGCGACGAACTCGCGGCCGCCGGGGGGACATGCAGCGGCGCTGGGGACCGGGGACGCACGACGGCGCCGGGTGACGAGCGTGCGGTCGCGGCCGCCGGGGAACGGGCAACGACGGACAACGGCGAGCGCGGGTTGGCAGTGGTCGGAGACACGCAGCATTGTCGGTCGATGAGCACGGCGGAGGCGGCGGCCAAGGACGCGTGGGAGCGAGCATCGGCTAGCGCGCGTCATATCATTTTACGCACCCACATTAGCCATACGATGTATGATGCAACCCATGGGTGTTGAGAGGAAGAACTTGTACTAATTATAATCTTGATCTCTTGTTTCTTTTGTTGTAGTTAATTGCATTCCTCTTGTGGAAGAGGATGCTCCTCCTCGTTCAGGAGCTGGAAGGAGGCTCTATCAACATGGCTGCCCTCGATCAAGTCTTCCATGCGGGCTGCCGTGATCTTGGATTGCCCCCATCCTACCATCTTTCCCTTCAGTGTGGGTGTGGCGGCGGCGGATCGAGGGTTTCTGTCTCACGCGAGTTCGTACGACGAGTTGAGTGTGGATTTTTTACTGTTCCGGGTCCTTCGCTTCCCGGCAAAGCAATCGGCGTGGTGGGTCGCTACCCGCTACGCTAGATCTACGCGTTCCATTCCGAGGTTCGCGTGTGACGCTAAACACTTATTCTATAGCCGAACACCAGTACTTCATTTAGGCAAAAGGGATCTATATTCAAGGCTTTTGTCTTCGTAAAAGTTATTCCCTTCGGTAATAAAAAATGTTGCGGTTGACTTTTGGACACACCTTCAACCATTCGTGTTATTTAAAAAACTACGCAAGTTATCATTTGTTTCATTATGATTTGTTTTATTATTAAAGATACTTAAAACATAATTTATAATCAACGGCAACTTGTTTTTGTGACCGGAGGTAGTATTAGGCTTGATCTAATCTAATCGGTAATACCTCGGCACAATGTTTTCTACTCTCTCCACGTCACCAAGGTTTCACACGCCAATAACACGGTTGCTTGCGACTCTCAGCGTAGTTCGTTTTCCTTGGTGAGCAAGCCTCAAGGTGTTTCTGAACCCTTGGACATCGCTTTAGGACCAAACAGTTGCAAACCCTTCCAAGAGTTATGTTTGCGCATGGGTACTTTGACCTAAGTGTCCGCAAGACTGGAATGTCTCCAAAATACTTCGGTGGTGTCTTGATCGTGCGACTATTTGCCTTAATTGAGCCTGATCGATCGCTAGCGCGGAGACTCATGAATTGAAGCTCTCGAAAGACAGAAGGAGAATTTCTTTAGGCGAGCGCCAGGCGTCGGATGTCCATCCAGACGCGCGCCCGTCGGGGCAGCCTCGGCTGTTGGATCGCCGTCACCAAGCGCTTCCGACGCAGCCCCCGTGCTCTCGCGTGCATAAGAACGAGCGTGGAGTTGATTAATTTTTCAATTAAACATTCGATTTTTGTATAAAATTCAAATAGTGTTCAAAATACGTGGAATAAATTTCATAATTCTTCTAAAATCGAGAGCAACCCATTTTAAATACTTTAAATTTTTTTTTTCACTTTTTCAATTTTTTTTTATGTGAAACTAGGAGAAGGCACTTATTAAACTTAAATGTATACTTGCGAAACTTGGTCGTGTGCTGATGAAGCGTGGCTGTGTGCTGATGAAATCTGATGAAACATGGATGAAACTTCGATGTAACCTGATGAAATTTGATGAAAGATGTATGAGATCTGTTGAAACTTGATGAAACTTGCCTGATGAAACTTGACAGTTCGGCAAGTTTAACGAATATGAAGTCCAACTTTTAGTAGACGAAACCCAAGTTTCATTAGGTAAGTTTGAAGATTTACATGGCAACATATATCTTGTTTTGTTCGTAAAAATACGAGGAACACGTTGGTGCAAACGGTTTGTGGATTAGAGCACCCAGTCAAAATTTATGGTCAATAAAAGAAAAAATGCTGTGGGACCCACCCTGCATGCCAGTACAGTGTCGTTGGCTTGTTCGCCCGCGCTGCGTTCGCGCCCGATGCCATTCGATGTATGAACCTAGGCGTTTCCCATGAGCGCCAAGCGTCGGACATTCGTCCAGACGCGCGCCCGCCGGACCAACCTCGGCCGTTGGATCGCCGGCACCAAGTGCATCCAACGCAGCCCCCGCGCTCCCGCGTGCGGAGTTGTTAGCCGTGCAGTTGATCAATTTTTCAATTAAACTTTCGATTTTTGTATAAAATTAAAATAGTGTTCAAAATACGTGGAATAAATTTCATAATATTTCTAAAATCGAGGGCAACCCATTTTAAGTACTTTTTAAATTTTTTGATTTTTCACTTTTTCAATTTTTTGATGTGAAACTAGAAGAAGGCACTTATGAAACTTACATGTATACTTGTGAAACTTGGTCATATGCTGATGAAACTTGGCTGTGTGCTGATGAAATCTGATGAAACTTGGATGAAACTTCGATTTAACCTGATGAAACTTGGATGAAACCTGTTGAAACTTGACTTGACCTGATGAAACTTGAAGATACTTGTATGAGACCCGTTGAAACTTGATGAAACTTGCATTAAACCTGATGAAACTTGACAATTCGGCAAGTTTAACGAATATGAAATTCAAGTTTCAGTAGGCGAAACCAAAGTTTCAGTAGGTGAAACCAAAGTTTCATCAGGTAAGTTTAAAGATTTATATGGCAACATATATCTTGTTTTGTACGCAAAAATACGAGGAACACGTTGGTACAAACGGTTTGTGGATTAGAGCACCCAGTCAAAATTTATGGTCATTAAAAGAAAAAATGTTGTGGGACCCACCCTGCATGCCAGCACAGTGTCGTTAGCATGTTCGCGCACGCTGCGTTTGCGTCCGATGCCATTGGATGTACGAACCCGGGCGTTTCCCATGAGCGCCAAGCGTCGACGTTCGTCGAGATGCGCGCCCGCCGGACCAACCTCGGCCGTTGGATCGCCGGCACCAAGCGCATCTGAAAGGACCGAGGTGACGCCTACAGGGGGGTGAATAGGCGTGACACCAAATTCAAACTTCAGTTGCGCTGCGGAGGTAGGTTCGGACTGTCTGTGACACCTCTCGGACAGTTCGAGGTCAACTGTGAAGAATCCTCCCCATAATCTCCGGAAATGTCCTGAACCACTCAACAACAAGAATACCAAGAGCAATATCATAGGAACACAGGAGAGGTCTCCCTCAAGCACAAGATAGTAAATAGAGTAGATCTAGCAAGAGAGAAACCCAAACCAAATGTTAAGAGAGACACAAGAAGTTTTATCCCGAAGTTCGGATCTTTGAGGAGGTCCTACTCTCCGTTGAGGTAGGCTCAACACCGTAGAGCCCGAGTCTCACTTGACTCTATTCCTCTCGGTGCGAAAGCACTCACCGAATATCACCTTGATTCCTTTCCTTGCGGAGGTGGAATCACACCCTCACAAACAATCCGAGGCCAACCACACCGCTTCGGTGGCTCACAGTGACGCCTAGCCGTCTAGGAGTCCTCAACCTCCAAGAGTAACAAATCCGACGAGAAACCACTCACTTGGAGGTGACCAAGGTGCTCACGAGATGGATCAAGCTCAGATCTAGCACCAACCTAGCTTCTCCACCCTCAAATCAATCTCACAAGAGGCACTAAGAGGGGAGATGCTTTTAGGGTTCTTGGGTGAGAGAGAGAGTAAAATGAATCTGAGTGATGCGCACAGTTATCGTTTGCTGGGAGCAGTGAAATGGGTATATATATCTTCCCCCAGATCTAGCCGTTAAGGTACAGCAAGTGAGATTCGGACTATCCGTGACACCCCTCGGACAGTCCGTGGTAGGCTATGAATAGTGACCTAAACAAAAATCATATTTGAGATGTAGAAGGTATGTGGATCAGAGATATGGGCTCAGAATCTCCAGATGTGACTAAGTGGTTCGGACTGTCCGAAGGGTCTCACGGACAGTCTGGTAAATCGAATAAATCAAGACAGAGAGCTCAACTGGAGGGTACCTCGGACAGTCCGAATATTCGGATAGTCCGGACCGCACAGTTCGACCCTTCGGACAGTCCGAGCCAGGGCACAGACAGTTCGGACACAGAGAAGTATTTTGGGCTTGGAAATAGTGGGAAACATATTGGGTGACTAAGATTTGACCTAGAATCATCTTTTGAGCACTAGAGTCACCTCATACTAGATTTCTCGTCGAATCCCTCTTTATAGTACGGCCGTCCTTAGACTGAATAAAATAAAGATTACACATGAAGAAAAATTGAGGCACTAACCAAATAATTCTTCAAGTCCTTCGACAATTCTTCATAAAAGCAATTTCCAATCTAATTATCTGTCCACAACTCAGCTAGATGATTAGTAGGGGTCTTTAGTAGTTGGCATCAATCACCAAAACCAAATTAGGGGCCTAGATGCCTTTTCAGCATCCAACGCAGCCCCGCGCTCCCGCGTGCATCAAAACGAGCGTGGAGTTGTTAGCCATGCAGTTGATCAATTTTTCAATTAAACTTCCGATTTTTGTATAAATTTAAAATAGTGTTCAAAATACGTGGAATAAATTTCATAATTTTTCTAAAATCGAGAGCAACCCATTTTAAATACTTTTTAAATTTTTTGATTTTTCACTTTTTCAATTTTTTTGATGTGAAACTAGGAGAAGCCATTTATGAAACTTACATGTATACTTGCGAAACTTGGTCGTGTGCTGATGAAACTTAGCTGTGTGCTGATGAAATCTGATGAAACTTGGATGAAACTTCGATTTAACCTGATGAAACTTGGATGAAACCTGTTCAAACATGAGTTGACCTGAGGAAACTTGAAGATACTTTCGGTAGGAGAAACCAAAGTTTCATCAGGTAAGTTTGAAGATTTATATGGCAACATATATCTTGTTTTGTTTGAAAAAATACGAGGAACACGTTGGTGCAAACGGTTTGTGGATTAGAGCACCCAGTCAAAATTTATGGTCACTAAAAGAAAAAAAGCTATCCGACCCACCCTGCATGCCAGCACAGTGTCGTTAGCGTGTTCGCGCAGTGCGTTCGCGTCCGATGCCATCGGATGTACGAACCCAGGCGTTTCCCCTGAGCGCCAGGCGTCGGACGTTCGTCCAGACGCACGCCCGTCGGACCAGCCTTGGCCGTTGGATCGCCGGCACCAAGCACATCCGGCGCAGCCCCTACGCTCCAGCGTGCGTCAGAACGAGCGCGGAGTTGTTAGCCGTGCAGTTGATCAATTTTTCAATTAAACTTCCGATTTTTGTATAAAATTCAAATAGTGTTCAAAATACGTGGAATAAATTTCATAATTCTTCTAAAATCGAGAGCAACCCATTTTAAATACTTTTAGATTTTTTGATTTTTCACTTTTTCAATTTTTTTGATGTGAAACTAGGAGAATGCACTTATGAAACTTACATGTATACTTGGTATACTTGCGAAACTTGGTCGTGTGCTGACGAAACTTGGCTGTGTGCTGATGAAATCTGTTGAAACATGGATGAAACTTCGATGTAACCTGATGAAGCTTCGATGAAACCTGTTGAAACTTGAATTGACCTGATGAAACTTGAAGAAACTTGTGTGAGACCTGTTGAAACTAGATGAAACTTCCATTAAACCTGATGAAACTTGACAGTTCGGCAAGTTTAACGAATATAAAATCCAAGTTTCAGTAGGCGAAACCCAAGTTTCATCAGGTAAGTTTGAAGATTTATATGGCAACATATATCTTGTTTTGTTCGTAAAAATACGAGGGACACGTTGGTGCAAACGGTTTGTGGATTAGAGCACCCAGTCAAAATTTATGGTCACTAAAAGAAAAAAAATGCTGTGGGACCCACCCTGCATGCCAACACGGTGTCGTTAGCGTGTTCGCGCGCTACGTTTGCATCCGATGCCATCGAAAGTACGAACCCAGGCGTTTCGCATGGGTGCTAGGCGTCGGACGTTCGTCCATACGCGCGCCCGCCGGACCAGCCTCGGCCGTTGGATCGCCGGCACCAAGCGCATCCGACGCAGCCCCCGCGCTCCCTTCTGCATCAGAACGAGCGCGGAGTTGTTAGACATGCAGTTGATCAATTTTTCAAATAAACTTTTATTTTTGTGTATAATTCAAATAGTGTTCAAAATACGTGGAATAAATTTCATAATTCTTCTAAAATCAAGAGCAACCCATTTTAAATACTTTATAAATTTTTTGATTTTTTCAATTTTTCAATCTTTTTGATGTGAAACTAGGAGAAGGCACTTATGAAACTTACATGTATACTTGCGAAACTTGGTCGTGTGTGTTGATGAAACTTGGCTGTGTGCTGATGAAATCTGATGAAACTTGGATGAAACTTCGATGTAACCTGATGAAACTTGGATGAAACCTGTTGAAACCTGTTGAATCTTGAATTGACATGAAGAAACTTGTATGAGACCTGTTGAAACTTGATGAAACTTGCATTAAACCTGATGAAAGTTGATAGTTCGGCATGTTTAACGAATATGAAATCCAAGTTTCAGTAGGCGAAACCAAATTTTCAGTATGCGAAACCCAAGTTTCATCAGGTAAGTTTGAAGATTTTTAAGGCAACATATATCTTGTTTTGTTCGTAAAAATACGAGAAACACGTTGGTGCAAACGATTTGTGGATTAGAGCACCCAGTCAAAATTTATAGTCGCTAAAACAAATGCTGTGGGACCCACCCTGCATGCCAGCACAATGTCGTTAGCGTGTTCGCGCGCACGGCGTTCGCGTCCGATGCCATCGGACGTACAAACCCAGGCGTTTCCCATTTCTTTAATACGTTCGATGGATTTGTATTTCATTAAGAACGAGGAACTATTTACATATCTGGACATCTCATGCCTCCGGTTTACAAAATAGTCGTCCTACTTCTACTTCTGCCTAAGGACTATGGATAGACTAGAGATGCACGATATCCGAACCACCTCATGGGAATAGTATTCATAAAGGAATTTTGGATATGTGGCATCACCAGGAGCCCATGATTTGTCTCGCATGGGGAAGATGTACTCTGTCCGGAGTCATGCTCACTGTAATAGCTTCCAGTAGACTCCTCCGGGTGCACATCAACCTCCTCAACTTAACCGGGTTGTGCCTCTGCGCCACCCTCCTCTGTCGTGTCGGGTGCTAGGTCTTCCACCTCTATTGTGGCGAGCGCTTCCTCCCCCATTGCTCAAGTAGCGGAACCTTCCGTGCCGACCCCCTCGATCGTTGGTCTTCGGGTTGGCGGAGGCCTCATCGGCCAGCACGACGGCGATGGTGTTGTCGTTCGCCATCTACTCCGCTGCCTCCGCTTGACCGGTGATCTCCTCTGCCTAGGCACAAGCAATGGCGGCGTCTGTTAGGGGCGGATCTACATGGGCCGAGAGGGGGTGTCACGGGACACTCGGTCAAAAATAATTTTTAGTAGGGATTAGTGAGTATGGACCATTGGTGCACCCCTAGCCCAAACCTGGTGATCCCCTGTCCGGTGCGTGTACAAGGAAGCCCATCAAGCCCATCAAACATTCTGGCTGGCGGCACGCAGCACACCATCGCTACGATCAATTGGAAACTCATCTCGCGATTGCAACTTCGCCGAGACAGTGTCGTTTTAGTTTTTCCCTAATCCACTGATGGCCACATCCTCCTCGGATCGCTACCTGGCGCTTGGCGCGCTGGCACCTGCCGATCGCTATCGCCCGATCGTCGCTCGTCATCGCCTCACGCGACCGACCGCCGGCGACTGCGCCCTTGCCAGATCGTAGTGCAGATCGTCTGCTGCACAGCGCCATAGCCGGTCAGACGCAGTGTACTGTACACAGGTCACGATCCATCGGTGATTCTCAAATTGACTTCACCGATTGTGCTAGGAGACTAGGAGGTAAATACTCGATTACTTTGAATACTAATTATAATTATACTTCTCCGATCTCAAATTTAGATTACTATTAATCTATTATAGGAATCTCATTTAGTCGATATTAATTTTTTATGAAACCATAGTGCTGAGTGCTGAAGGCTAAGAGTGAGTGTGTGAGACCTACATTTTCTATTTTTCAAGAGACCAAGACAAGACTAGTAGATTACGATACGGTGTCAAGTTCAAGTAAGTAGCATTCTTACTTTTAATACATCAATACATGATCTTTTATTTCTTACTAGTGAAACAATGGTATTACTTATTAGTGAGATTCGTCATTTTGATAAGTGTCTTATACCACCATTATTTTTTGACTAGTTGTTGTCTTGTTAAATGGTGAACCCCGGCCATGTTCGCTCTAGATCCGCCCCTCATAACCCCTTGCGTCTTCATAGGGAATCCAGCACCATTATCTGATACTAAGCCTAGACTAGTAGCTCATGATGGATAATTAAATGGTTTTCATCGCTGGCAATCCATTATTATTCAAAATAACGGAGTACTTTAACATAGCATCACCTGCTATTACAATAAGACAGGTCATACGAAACATTAAAAAGAATAAAACACACATCAGATCAGCAATAGCCTTCAGCGATGATATCCAAACAACATTCAGCGACAATATCTCTTTTGGTTTCCCCGGCCCCGCCGATGTCCGCCGCGGTAGGGCGCCTACTACTTCTAGACACCACCCGTGGCCATTCGGTCTCAGGGACGCACCTACCCCTCAGGTTAGGTCGCGAACCTCACCCTAGGGCAACAGCGACGAAACGTAACCGGACAACCTACGAGCAAGTGGTTAGTGGGTTTCGTAGGGTACTAAGCCAGAGCCAAAGGTACAAGTAGCTATACAGTAAGGTCTGGTCTAGTAATACACAAGCTTGAGTCCTTATTAGCGGAGACCCTCAAATCTCCACAATATTTTCAGAACCATCATTGGCATGTTCCCCCTAAGCAATCTACACTAGTTTTAGTTGATTAGGGTTTTAACCAAAACAATCGTGGAAGCATCGGCTTCGCAAAGGTACCATTTGTAGTGAATCCCAATGCAGTTTACACTTCTAGTCAAAGGATAGGCTAAGGAATAGTAAATGGTTTTTGAAATGATATCTAGTTATGCTAGTAAAGGACTAGCATGAATAAGGCATATACACTATTCTAATATGCATGCAAAAGTAAATTACGAAAAGTAAAGAATATTAAGCTCTCTCCATCCAAAAACTGTTGCCCTAAATTGTGGACAAGAAAGCACATACTTTTGGACGGACGAAGATAATAAAGCATAGGACATGAATATGTAAACAACTAGTGCTTGCCTGGTAGCGATCGGCCTCACACGTTTCTCAGAAAATCATCGGCGACCTCGACTTAGCTTCATTAATGACGACGTCTCGATCCATAGTCCGCGTCTTGATGATCCTCCGCTAATCCATCGAAACTTAACGGAATCTCGTCCCCGATCATGATGTTGTTGTTTCGTTCGCTATCCCAACACGCCATTTGTGGACTACATGGGCCTTGGGTATCTTTATCGAAGGCCCATGAAGTAGCTAATAGGGGTGGCCCGAGTCGACTGGAATAGGATAGGAACAACTCGGGATACATCTAACTTGGACAGCAAGGATAGTCCCAAGGATAGAGTTTGACTCCGTTTGATTAGGGGATTCGTACTTGTAAACACGGTACGTATACATGCTGGACATTCTAGAGATAAGGCTCAGTACAATAAAGCATATATAACTATGTAACCCTATCCCCCTGCACTATATAAAGAGAGGGGTAAGGGCCGTAGTGGCATAAGATTGATCATCAGATCATTAGCATAATACCAACAACACAGTATTAAGGTATTACCTCCACCTTGAGGGCCTGAACTTGGATAACCTCTGTCTTGTGTTACCTTCAAGCTTGAGATCTAGCGCATAACCCCGTACAATTTCATTGCCGACGATAACCCCTAGTTAAGCACCCATCGACAGTTGGCGCGCCAGGTAGGGGAGCGTCAAGATTGTCGTCAAGCTTGATGGCATCGTCAAAGTTCCTGGGCGCCGTCTTTGCGCCGGGGCAAGCATTGCGCTTTCGATCCCTGGATTTCGCGGCCGACGGCATCGGCAACCTTCGTCTCTCTTATCCTAGAGAGATCCCATCTCAAGAAGGTACCTACGCTTTACCATCTTCTTCACTATTCGGACTAAAAATTCTGCAGCTACTTTCGCTAAATCAATAAGCCAGCAATTCCATCCCGCACCATCCTCCGGAGCTGGCAGAGAAGGACTCGGCACCAATGCTTACCCGGACTTGGACATGATCCAATCCGGGGGAGCCTCTGCGTCTCAGATCGGATCTACCTTCATGTTCTGGAACTCTGCTGCAATCTTCGCGCATTCCTTTCCCGAACTCCGAACAGGAGGCGACCGAGTTGAGAATCAACTTCTGAAGCTAGTCGGAGCAATCCGATCGGATCCAACAACGTTCGTGGGTGTCATCAATGGTGGCCAACCACTCGGACAGAATGAGCAGGTCAGCCTCTCCCACTCGGATTCCGAGTCGGATGAGAGCACAGAGGTATGCAACTATAGCGAAGTCTTCGTCCTCGGCTCCGGCGATCCCCACTTGTCCTGTTAGCGCGTCGGGGATGAAGCAGCAGCCACAGAGGCGGCCGATGCTGATCAATGCCGCACAGAAGATTGGGAGCGCATGCGTCAGCTTCGAATCCAAGGCCGCTACGTCCAGAACGGATTGCGGGCGGTGAAGCTGAGGGAGCATGAAGTTTACACTACCCGACAAGCCAACATTATCACTTCGAAGACCCATTTGGAGACCATGGCTCCCCAAGTCCCAGAGGGCAGACCACTCATTCAAAACTTGGCCCAGGCAACGGCCATGGTCGAGATGGCAACAATCTAGCAGAACAACACACACCCGGCTCCAACTACGCTAATGATGGCAAACAGTTGGTCCGCTCGTAACCGGAGTAGGGCGCGCTCATCCGCCGCCTGATGATCACATCGATCAGCGGGACATGACCTCCGCCACAACATAGAATAAAGGAGGAAGGAACGTGCCGACAACGAGCGAGCTTCCCACAGCCATCGCTGTTGGCGCGACGACGTCGTCGACGACGACGCCGAGAGCACCGCCAATCGGCATGACCATCATGGCGAGCATCCACATCACGGCCAACATTACGAACGCCGCAACAGATCTCCACGGCGCCAGCAGCCACACCCCTTGGAAGGAATTCGGGCGTACACCCCAGATCTCCGCCGAGTGGTCTGACAGGATGGCTTCAACCTCAAAGGCATCGACAAGTTCAATGGTGAGAGGGACCTATGCCCTAGTAGTCAGCGCAGCTGGAGGTGATCAGAATGTCATGGCGAATTATTTGCCGGTCGCTCTGACCTCAACCGCCCAAACATGGCTAACGGGGCTCCTAGAGAATTCCATTGAATCTTATGACTATATCCAAGAGCAATTCATCGCCAACTTTCAAGACACATATGAAAGACCCGTCGGGATGTGGGAGATAGGCCAATTACATCGTCGGAAGAGTGACATTCTGCACGAGTTTATTGAACATTTTACGAAAAAGAAGAATAAGATTCGGGACATTTCGGAACAAACCGTCATCGATGCCTTTTTTGCCGGATGTAAGTCCGAAGAGCTGATTAGGCAGATGACCCGGGACCCCCAAAGAATACTCAAGGCAATGTTCACCATGGCGGATCAGGAAGCCAATGCCGAATAGGTCATCCTCAACAATCGAGGCGGTCATGACGGAGAATACAAGAACCCAAATGATGAACCGGGCAAGCCAAAGGACAAGAAGAGTATGGGAGATGATATGGTCGCGAACGTGGAGCACTAACGGCCCAAGCCCCCCAACGACAACGACTACAACAATGTTATGTAGGGCAGTGTGTCCCTTCCACCCTCGTAGGAAACACGCCGCAGAAGATTGTCTCATCCTGCAAAAATTTGCGGATAATTCCAAGCAGTCGGCTGCCAAGGGAGTCCACAACAAGAAACCGAATGGGGACTATCAAGACGCGGAATGCGAGATTAGCTACATATTTGGGGGTTAGATGTGTATGAGTTCCAAGCGGAAGAAAAAGCTAACCACTCGGGAAATCAACGCAATCTTGCCAGCGACACCTAAATATCTACGTTCCAATCAGATTCTCTTCCCTGCATCGGTCGGTCGGACCACCCAGATCGGATACTATTCCCTGGAAGATACCCTCTGGTTCTCGATCCGGTCGTTCGAGGAAACAAACTCAAAAGGGTCCTGGTTGATGGATAAATATCCTTTTCATCAAAACCTAGACCAAATAAATATTCCACATTCCGAGTTGGGGCAAGGCTCGTCCCCTTTCCATGGGGTGATCCCCGGGACGTCCGCGGTTCCACTCCGGAAGATTTCATTGCCCGTCACGCTTGTGATGAAATAGAACTATCGATCGGAAAGCCTGAGCTTCGAGGTGGCCGATTTCAAAACGGCATATCTTGCCATTTTGGGAAGGCCCGGTATCGCCAAATTCATGGTGGTACCCAATTACACATGTGTCGTAATGAAGATACCGGGTCAAAACGGTGTAATCGCGATCCCAAGTGATGTGTAAGAATCCTTGGTCTATGACAGCAAGAGCTGCGAGCTAGCGCAGGCCTTGATGCCTCAGCTGAGATGGAGAAGATTCGGCAAGTGGTCACCTCGCTCGAGGACGAGGGGGACATACCTGCCAAGAAACAAGCCAAGTCCTCCATCTAGTCGGCTGATTAAACCAAGAAAATAATGTTGGTCCCATCTGATGCGACCAAAACGGCTGTGATCGGGATAGGGCTCGACGGCTAATAGGAAGACGCGCTTGTCGGGGATAAAATTACGGCCCAGTGCCATGGCCCACTCCCTAACGGCCCAGTCGAACAGCCTGCCAGGGCCCAGTTCCCTGGAAGGTTCTATCTGGCCCATGTGCATCCTGCCGAACAGCTTCCTGGTTGGCACGGTGCGTAACGGCCTAGAATTCCTGTTTGAGTCCTACTCGAACAAGAGTTCTGCACGACTACGTGAAGACCCGGACGTTGGTTTCCCGGATTGGATTGGGAGGCGTGATACCCAAGACTTGGAGATTACTTTATCTACCGTAGGTTGTATTTGGCATGTATGAGTTCGTTACGATCTCGTAGTTAGCCTGGCCCGATATTCCTCGGTAGGTCGGTTTGCTCCGTACTATATAAACAAGACCCCTACGGCGTGTAGAGGGGACTTGACCTAGCTTTAGCATCTGGTAGACACCTGATCATAGCGCATTGCTTCTTGTACACTATAATCTCACCGAGACTTGTTCGTCTCGTCGAGCCACCTCTTGTATTCACCTCTGATATATAAGAAAGGCTGGACGTAGGGCTATTATCTCTCCCGAGAGGCCTGAACCAGGATAAAAACCCTGTCTCCCTTTCGCTGTTGTTCGTGGTTGTTTGGCGTGTCTCCTATCTCACTTCTAAAGAACCTTGGTTGACTTGAGATCGATATCTCAACCGTCGACA
>SPJY01015242.1:3109359-3172816 GCA_005191435.1 Raddia distichophylla | reverse complement strand
TATATAAACAAGGCCCCTACGGCGTGTTGAGGGGTCAATGGGACTTGACCTAGCTTTTAGCATCTGGTAGACACCTGATCATAGCACATTGCTTCCTGTACACCATAATCTCGCCGAGACTTGTTCGTCTCGTCGAGCCACCTCTTGTATTCATCTCTGATATATAAGAAAGGCTGGACGTAGGGCTATTATCTCTCCCGAGAGGCCTGAACCAGGATAAAAACCCTGTCTCCTGTTCGCTGTTGTTCGTGGTTGTTTGGCGTGTCTCCTATCTCACTTCTAAAGAACCTTGGTTGACTTGAGATCGATATCTCAACCGTCGACAGCGCTCGTCACTTTCCTCCAGGCAAACCAGGACGTGTTCGCCTAGAAACCTTCTGATATGCCTAGTGTTCTGAGGAAGTGATTGAGCACACTTTGCATGTTGATAACAAGGCTAAGCCGATTAAACAATGGTTACGAAGATTTGCACAGGACCGGAAGGAAGCCATCAGGGAAGAGATCACCAAATTGCTGGCAGTAGGGTTTATCAAGAAGGTATACCATCCCAAGTGGTTAGTGAATCCGGTCTTCTTGCAAAAGAAGAATAAGACATGGCGCATGTGCGTCGATTATACCGACCTCAACAAAGCCTGTCCCAAGGATCATTTTGGGCTCCCACGTATTGACCAAGTGGTGGATTCCACCGCTGGGTGTGAGCTCTTAAGTTTCTTGGATGCTTACTGAGGCTATCATCAGATAAGCCTGAGGGGGGATGACAGCATCAAGACGTCGTTCATCACACCTTTCGGTGCGTTCTGCTATATTGCAATGGCGTTCAGGCTGAAAAACGTTGGCGTCACCTATCAGCCCACCATACAGTGGTGTTTTCGCACTCAGCTCGGTCGCAACATATAGGCATATGTTGATGACGTAATTGTGAAGACGTGCGCCAAACCCGACCTCATCGTAGACCTGGCCAAGACGTTTGAGAGTTTAAGGGCATATCGGATGAAGGTTAATACCGAGATGTGCGTTTTTGGGTTCCCATCAGGAAAATTGCTCGACTTCATCATATCTCATCAAGGCATTGAGGCCAATATGGAAAAAAATCGGCGGAATCATGAAGATGAAGCCCCGACCAATCAAAAGGACGTGCAGAAGCTCACTGGATGCATCGTGGCACTCAGCCGCTTCGTCTCCCGACTCGCGTAATGTCGCATGCCCTTTTTCAAGTTACTTCGGAGGCAGACAATCGAGTGGACAACAGAAGCACATGAGGTTTTCGAAGACTTCAAAAGGTTCCTCACTACATCTCCGGTGTTGGTCCCGCCCTTACCCCAAGAACCTCTCCTCCTTTACATCAGTGCCACGACTCTTGTAGACAGCAGCGCGTTGGTTGTGGAACGGTAAGAGGAAAGTTTTTCTCAAAAGGTTTAGTGCCCGGTCTACTTTGTCAGTTAAGTATTGGGCGACTCCAAGATACGATATCCTCATGTCTAAAAGCTTTTGTACACCGTTCTCATCACGTCACGAAAGCTCAAGCATTATTACCAAGATCACGAGATTTCGGAGGTCACATCTTTTCTGCTTGGAGACATACTACACAATTGGGAAGCCACCGAGTGAATTGCGAAGTGGGCCGTTGAGCTTGGAACCTTTTAGATAAAGTTCAAGCATCGACAAGCCATCAAATCTCAAACATTCGCCGATTTTATTGTGCAGTGGACGGAGTCCCAAACGCCAGTAGAAAACAAGAATCTTGAGTACTGGACAATGTACTTTCACGGTTGACTCATGCTTAGCGGCGTGGGGATGTGATTTTTCTCATTTCTCCAACAGGCAATAAGTTGAGATACATCCTTCAGATCCTGTTCCCAGTTGGTAACAACGACGCTGAGTACGAGGCACTCATCCATGGGCTCCGCATCGCCATATCACACAGCATCCGGTGGCTAATGGTTCGTGGGGATTCTCAGCTCGTGGTTAACCAAGGACAAAAGGAGTGGTCTTGTATCGGCGACAACATGGCCGTCTACTGCCAGGAAGTTAGGAAGTTGGAAGACAAGTTCGACGGGTTGGAGCTAACACATGAGCTCCGCCATGACAACGAAGCAGCAGATGAGCTGGCGCGGATGGGATCCAGTTGAGTACAAGTGCCGACTGATGTTTTCGTCAAATAGATGCGCAAGCGTTCTATCAACAAGAAAGGAAATTAGCAGAGGAAGTCCTGTCCATTAACCCTGGGTGGACGCAGCCATACTTGGATTATATTCTTAGGGATGAGCTACCAGAAGATCGAAGCCTAGCCGAGTGCATAACACGTCGAAGTAAAAATTACAAAGTAGTCGGGGATGAGCTTTTTCACAAAAGTAGTTTCGGGGTACTAAGACATTGCATATCTGAGCAAAAAGGAAAGGATCAATTAAGCGACATCCACGTGGGGAGTGCGGGAATCACGTGGCGGTGAGTTCACTCGTAGGCAAAGCTTATCGACAAGGGTTCTTCTCACCAACTACTGTGACAGACGCGGAAGATATAGTACGCAAATATGAGGGCCTCCAATTCTTTGCACGGCAGACCCATATGCCGGCTCAGGATTTGCAAACCATACCGATCACCTGACCCACTACCATCTGGAACCTAGACATGGTGGGTCCCCTCAAGTGGGCACAAGGTGGATTCACTCATCTCTTCGTCGCCATTGATAAGTTTACAAAGTGGGAAGAAGCCAAGCCGGTTGTTGACATCGTTGGCTTTGGCGTGCCCAATCGGATGATCGCCGACAATGGCGTTCAGTTCAAGAGCAGCGAATTTCAAGATTGGGGCGAGGAGTTGGGTATTAAAATCAATTACACATCAATGGCGCACCCTTGAAGCAACGAGCAGGTGGAGCGTGCCAATGGAATGATTTTGCAAGGACTCAAAGCATGGATCTTCGATTTCCTCAAGCCGTACACCACGTTCTGGGTTAAGGAGTTGCCTTCGGTTCTCTAGGGACTCAAAACGACACCAAGTCAAGCGACCGGGTAGACAACCTTCTTCCTAGTATATGGCTCAGAAGCAGTTCTCCTGACTGAGTTAAAATTCCGGTCTCCGCGATTTCAAAATTATGAAGATAACTAGGAGGAAGAAGGAAGATTAGAAAATATTGATCAACCTGAAGAGGCGAGGGAAGCAACAATGATCTAGTCGGCCAAATACCTACAGGGCCTGCGTCGCTATCATCAACGCAATGTATGGCCCGTGCTTTCTCAATGGGAGATTTTTCCTTCAAAGGAATCAAAACCATGAGCACAAACTCTCCCCAACCTAGGAATGCCTCTATGTGATTCATGAAGTGACTCGCCTGGGGCTCATCGACTCAAGCGCGACGATGGATCGGTCGTCCCTAACACCTGGAATATCGAACAACTATGTCGTTTTTATTGCTGAATCTTGTATTCGAGTTTTTGTGTAATATAGGTTCATTTGACTTGCTACTTGGTCGTATACGACTAAGCAGTAAGTCGGAGGCTATACTAAATAGTGTGCGGCTTCGCCACACCCTATCTTCTAATAAAGTCGTTTTCCCCTTATATACAATTTTTGAATTTGAGTATCATGAAATTCTCAGTAGTGGCGCCTTGATTTGAAAATGACGATGTTTAGTTAGTTCAAATGTGCTTAGAGAGAGAGCCAAGCACCAATTCCTTGCAGTCGGAGGTTAGACCGGTCGGGAAAAGGCGTTACACAAAAAGTAAAATAAATAAGTGATTGGATAAATGGCATGAGTAATATGGGGGATCAATGATTATATGACAGGACTGTTTTGACAAAGATTTCGAGTTTATCTACAAATCCAAGTTATCTACCAAAGCAGCGGAAGTCTCCTTATCTTCCTCCATGCGGGCAGAGGCTTTTTTTCTCGGAGCAGACAAATCCCTCCCTTATGGCGTCAAGGTCAACTTCAGGGTAGTGCGACTTCACGATAGCCAATGCCTAGTTGGTGCAGTTTGTCGCAGCTTCCTTTATGAGAGCCTTCAGCTGTTTGGGAGCATTATGTAATCGAGCCATCACGACATCTGCGTTGGCAGGCAACTCTTCTTCGGGATGAAGGAATTTGAGTACCGGTGCAGCTGCCCTTAGAGTCTTGTTTCGCAGCTCGACGACGGACTTCACCTTTTCATCAAAGACCTCAAGTTGTGCCTTCGTTTTTATTTGATAAGTTGCAAATCAGTAGGGTAAGATGGCACATCTATGACACAAGGAGACCTAGGTAATGGAAGGCTTGGGTTGAAGGGCTTGCCTTTTAATTCCTGAGCCACCTTCTCGGCCTAAACGTTCACAAGAAAAGCTTCTTCCTCCAGAGCCTTTTGCTTTTCCTCTAGAGCTTTCTGCTTTTCTTTTAAAGTTGTCTGCTCTTCGTGAAGGGAAGCCAAGGCTTCGTCACGTCGTGGAGAGAGATCGATAATGTAAATTCTCAAGGTTAGCAATGAACATAGCACCAGTCAGATGGGCACTTACTCCGAATGGTGTTAGCTTCTTCTATGTGGTAGTATCGCAGTTCGGCAACTTCCCTGCGGAGCTTCTCAATTTCGCCACGATATTTTGACTTTTGCATATAAGGCGCATTGTCAAATTCTTCTTTCGACCTTAATTGCTCGCTGTCTTTCTAAAGACACTAGGACTTCTATGCGGTTTGCTTGCCCAGGTCCTAGGAAGAGACAAAGGAGATGTTCAAAAGCGTTTCAATCATGATAATGCCCAAGATGTGAAGGTGGTTTACCTCAAACACTCTGGAGCTGAACTCCGTCATGTTCTGTAGAATTTTCCACTCTTCTGCCTCTTTGGCATCGTTTACCTCGTAGCCTTCCATCTCCTCCTTCCATTTTACACAGAGGGGAGGAGTGCAGGCAGGAGCAGCAGGGCGAGGGATCTCCTTGATTTCTTGTTCTGAGCTTCTTGGAGCCGGGACTGGGATAGGACCCTTAGCCTCGAAGGCTTGAGGAATGCCCTTGGGCGGTGAAGTAGTTGGTGGAGGAGCTGCGTGTTGGACTAACTCCTTAGCCAGGGCTGGTTCGGCCTGAGAACTCGGAGGTGGAGGAGTATCGGCTGCGGTGGCCGGTACTTTCGCACTTGATTGCTCATGGGGATACCCGGGGTGGGATTCCTATGGGTGGAAGAAGACGTCAAAGATGCAACTTCGATAAAATAGCTGAAAAAGGGAAGAGTTACGAGGGTAAACTTTTGTGACACTTTAATCTTAAGGCTTACGCCTTTCCGAGTGGCGTGCTCGACCGGTATTGAGCTGGAGGGCCCTCCTGGCTCTGATGCAGCTTCTAGATTAGCAAGCGGAGGCGATGAGGGGCTTGGAGCTCGCTTAGCGGGAGTAGCGCCCGACTTTGGGTTTTAGCGGCACCGATGCAGAAGTGGTGTATCATCCTCTTCATCGTCTTCATCCGAATCCCAAAAGATAATCCCTTTTCCCTTTTTGGCTGGAGGAGAGTCAACCGAGTCCTCTGCAGGACGCTGAGGCATTGCATCTTTACGGCCAGGGGCTTCGGGGACCCAATGAACTGAGAAGAATGCCGCACGATCCAACAGAAGGTTTAAGCTGGATCAGACATGGCGGAATTTTTGATATCAATCGGAATTGGAAGAGGGGGAGTTCTTTGCTTATTGTTGGAGGCGGATTCGATAGCTGGTAAGGACCTGGGCAGTCAGAGTTTTCAATGAGCGTGCCTAGGGCAAAGAGATCGGCTTCTCAAGCGATCAGAGTCTTTTGGGGAAGTTTATCTTCACCTTCCCTAGTGGAATTATTGATCCCTGAATATTCAAATCCAAGGTGAACGCGCTCCTTCAAAGGTTGGACACTCCAACTACTCCTACGCCGGCCAGCCCCCAAGCTTTTAAATCCCCAAGGAGGGGAAGCAATTCTCTACGTTGGCTATCTTCGCTCTCGGAGAGAGGGGAGGACCAAGAAGGGAGGACTACGGGACAATTTTCAGTGAAGACAGGAAGGACTGGCTGGAGGCTGGCGCAATAAAACCATTCGGCATGCCAGCCCTTGTTCGATGTCTTGATGCGGAGATCACAGTAAAATTTCTTGGCCCCTTCTCGCAGATGGAAGCTAGCACCACCTCCCATGGCTTTGGGGCCTGTTTTGATCGGGAAAGGTTTGAGAAGATAGAGAGCCCGGAAGAGATCAAAGTGGGGCGATATCCCAGGATACGCCTCGCAGATGTGAGCAAAAACAACGATTTGAAAGATGGAGTTGGGATTGGGGTGAGTCAGCTCAATTTCATAGAAATGCAGAAGACTCCTAAGGAAAAAGGAGCAAGGAAGGCCGAGGCCGCTAAGGAAGAAGGACTCAAAAACCATCACCTCGTCAGAACGAGGGGTAGGAAAGGACTCACCGGCGGCGGCACGCCATGAAATCAGTTCCTCCAAGGGGAGCACGCCGGCGGACACGAGCTTCTGGAGCCACCGATCAGTATGGTAATGGACTTCATCCATTTTTTGGATTTCTTGATCGCCCTTGTGGCAGCAGGGGATGATGGAGCCATGAGTTGATCGAGATTGGTGGCGGCGGAGTGTGTGACGGGAGAAAACCCTAACAACGGAGTTCACTGGATAGAATGAAACTGCGACTGCGAAAATGGGCGGGGTAGAGCGGTTCGCTCCGTTGTTCCGAAAATTAAAGGGCCGTGAAACATATTTTGGGCCGGGCCATAGCTAGAATTGAAGCGTGGCTCTTTTGATGGATGTGAAATCGAATCACTCGGATATGCCGGCCGCTATTCACGCAAAAGAGCGGCCAAGTGCTGAGTGGTAGATTGAGATCTGGCTTGGCCTACTTGTTTGGACGAAGACAAAACCAGTCGGGATTCAACAGCTATGATAATCAAAGCAGTTCAGATGGCCAAGAGTTCTTTGTTACTAAACAGCTCTTAGGTTGATTACATAAGGTTTTGTAGCGTAGCACAATGAGGTAAGGCTCGTTGCTGACTTTCAAAGGATCAAAAGAAAAACATAAAGGAAGACTGCCTAGAACCATCCGTCAATTGGATGCACACTGGATATAGTTGTGGGAATCCACGAACCAGAAGGCGAATGGCCTCCTAGGCTTGGATTTCTGCGCTTGCCTCCTGCCACTGTCTCCAGAGGTCCTCCCAGCCATCAAGTTCTTCGCCTTGATTTTCCATGGTTGAAGAAGAGAAGAAGCTAAGTATTTCACAAAAGGGAAAAATTTTCAGTGGCTAGATGCGGTTCTATACGCTGCTATGAGTTTTTATACACAAGGAATACGAAGAGACTTGGCTCCGAACCCGTTTGAATATAGTGAAGCCATCATGATGACTGGACGGGGGTGGGTGTGAATTAGGTTCCCGATGGTGGCGAGCGACGCTTCGGCTAGGTAAAAAAGGCACGAAGACTCTTCGCATTCCCCAAATGGGCTCAGGCCCAATCTGTTTAAGCAAAGGTCAACCCCCTTAATAGGCTTTCTCGACAACACGTTACAAATAGTGGCAGTATATTGTTGACATGGAGCCTAATTTGGCCTCGGTACACCCTTGAGAGCATATGATCGGAAGCGCCACCCATTAGAAAATATCTCATGGCATACCCCATGTTGGGTCACTAGCCAACTTTGCACGTTTATGGTTGGGTGTTGATGAGGCTTGGATACTGTTTCGGAGGAATGCCCCTGGTGGGTAGCTTGTTATATGTCGCAGCCTGGAAATAAAATGTCTCTCGGCCAAACTTTATCCAAACGGTTCGGACAGGTGTCACTCGGCTGAAAATGCGTCCCATGCTGGGCCAAGTGCTGATTTTTGCAAGACAGAATCGGGCGTTTGATGCTGTATACATCCTAATGCGCAAAATGCAGTATACTGCAAGACGGGTACGGTGATTGCGTGGCTTAGGGTACGCCACATGTTGGGCCGATTGCTGTTTTGACAAAGTGAGAATGGGTGCCGAGTACTCAAATCAATGGAATACACCATTAAGAGCAGAGTGGCGTGCCTCACAATACTGGCCGATTGCCAAAACCTTGGTATCACCGAGTTGGGGATAGCTCTCAAATTGTAACTTATGATCTCTTAAGTTCTTCACAATCTCCTTTCAGATTACAGGAATGATTAGGCGAACCAATCGGCGAGACATCTGACTCGATTGCAAAGCACTCGGGTGCTACTGTGCACTACATGGGCCTCGGGTATCTTCACAGAAGGCCCAAGAAGTAGGTAACAGGGGTGCCCCAAATCGACTGGAAGAGGATAGGAACCACTCGGGATACATCTAACTTGGACACCAAGGATAGTCCCAAGGATAGAGTATGATTCAATTTGATTAGGGGATTTGTATTTGTAAACACCGGTGCGTATACGTGCTAGACATTCTAGCGATAAGGCTCGGTAACTTTCTGACCAACCTTATCGGATTAGTCATACGACTTTCTCGCTGACCTGACTCATATGCACATGATGCAATAATATTATCTCATCTGTAATCCTCTTACCATAAATCTTCAACATTGAGCAATGTAAATAACATAATGATCGGTTTACATCACACAGTTACAAAAACCAAACACTCATCCATATCGCAAGGACGAGCACAGAGCATTAAACCACTTAGCCATATATTATCTAACAAATATTAGTTTAACATATACTTGCCTCAGTTACCCGGTGAAGATGAGGGATGTTGCAGATGTGCCAATCCTGACCCTGAAAGCACTCCACCTACAATTCAATCATGCATCCACTCAATATGTATTCAACATAATCACTCGTCCACTAGTGCTAACCATCGACCAACCCTCTAGCAAAGAATAATAGTTACGCCAAGGAGACCCTCGTCCGTCCAAGGTTCCACCAAGACCTAAAACCAGGCAGCAGCAAGGCGGAAGCCATATCTCTTAAACGGCTTGGCCAAATTGAGCGTTCTGGGACTCTACGAAAATCCAAAAGCGTCATACACGTTCTTTTCCATAGGATCGAGGTTCAAATCCAAAAGGATTCAACCCAAAAATCCGTCGAAGCTCGCTGCAAAATATCACGTAACTAAACTCTTAAACATTTAGTTGATTGTTCCCCAAAATCTATCAACCCAAGCCTCAAATCAACCAATTCATCATACCCATGCAAGAATAACAAAGGAAATCGCATCAATCCGTTACCCAAGAGTAGATCAGAGAGGATCAAGCAAAGCCCTAGCTTCTTCTCCAATAGTCGGCTTCCACCTTCCTCCTCTTCTCTAACTGGTCGGCCCCCTCCTTCTTCCTCCTTTTCTCTTCCCACCGCAACCCCTTTCTTCCTCTACTCCTCCCCACCTCCCCCTGCCACCAATCTGCCCCTAGGGCGGCCATGGCTTGGGCAGAGCAGGGCAACACGAGTAGAGAAGGCAGAGCCAGGCGACGGCGGCGACGGGCGCGCGCCGGCGCCGGCGATGGCAACGGGCAGCTGTGGCGGCCTCTGCAAGCAGTAGGGTGCAGGGGCCGTGGGGATCGATCCCCTTGGCTACTGTCCTTAACAGGTGGGGCGCAATGGGCTGGGCTGGCCAGCGCCGTTTCTTTTTTTGTTTTTGTAATAATACACCAACCATATTCACTTCATTCCAATCCCTTCCCGAGATTCATGCCCTTTATTTCTTACCATCTTCAGCAGCATCCCTTCGAAGAAATTTGCGAAGAAAATGGAGAGAGAATCTCGTTCTAAAGGCAATGCACGAAGAAATTTCTTCTGATGAGAACCGCGACGAGATTTTGGTGGAGCATCGGAATTTCTTTGCGAAGGGAATTTAGCCCCTGAAGAGACTCCTCTGGAGATGGTCTAACGTTAGTTAATAGACAACATTGGTAAGACTTATTTGACACTT
Source organism: Raddia distichophylla (assembly GCA_005191435.1). Classification (NCBI taxonomy): domain Eukaryota; kingdom Viridiplantae; phylum Streptophyta; class Magnoliopsida; order Poales; family Poaceae; genus Raddia; species Raddia distichophylla. The sequence continues at coordinate 3,162,970 of SPJY01015242.1, read as the reverse complement.
GCTACCAACACCACGTGCTTGTAAAATATTGATTCGAGTTATTAGCTAAGTGCATTTACCTTTTCGTCTGTTATATTGCAGAGATTGTTTGTCTTGGAAGATCCTGTATAGATTATTTGAGTATTTGACTAAAACAGAATAAAAGGGCAAGTAAAGAATAATTACAGCTAAACATAAGTGCCTGACAAACCCTATTATGATTCATCAAGCTTTAATAGACAGCTACATTGGAGTATCAACATATCACATGCTCACAGTTCATATCACGACTCGTTTATTCATGAACAGGACATTACTGAAGTGAACTGATGAAGGAAGTTGGATCCGGAGGTGTGGGAATCTGGACTGCTCCATCAAGCATTTGTGTAACCTTGAGCATGGTTGGGCGCATCATTGGCTCCTCCTGGAGGCACCACAGTGCCACAGCCACAAAGCGCTCCACCTTTTTTATGTTGAAGATCGCCTCATCATCTCCGTCCACAAGCAAGTCAATCCTTCCACTCCTGTAACAATCGTTTGCCCAGTAAGTTAGTATCGTCTGCTCCTCATCGGCAATCTCCAGGTCTACATTCCGCCTGCAACACACTAGCTCCAGGAGGATAACCCCAAAGCTGTAAACATCAACTTTGGAAGTAATCCCTATGTTCTTGAACCATTCAGGGGCAACGTAACCTCGAGTGCCCCGAATGCCAGTGTTTGTCTGAGTCTGATTTGCCCGGAGAAGCTTTGCTAGGCCAAAGTCTGAAATCTTTGCCCCAAAGTTTTCATCGAGAAGGATGTTCTGTGGTTTTATGTCGCAGTGGATGATCTGTTTGCTGCACTCCTCATGTAGGTAGAGCAGCCCACGTGCTACCCCAAGCGCGACTTGAACGCGGAGGTTCCAGTGTGGCTGAGTACCGCTGAATAGGAATTCATTGAGAGAGCCATTGGCCATAAACTCATACACCAGCAACCTTTCAGTTCCCTCGTTGCAGAAACCAAGCAGCCTGACCAAATTCTTGTGAAACGTCTGTCCAATGGTTTGCACTTCCACCATAAACTCCTTTTCAGTCTCTTGCTCAAGCTTTTGAATCTTCTTGACGGCAATGCTGGTCCCAAGTTCATCTTGCAGCTGTCCTTTATACACAATTCCAGATGCGCCACTGCCTAGCACCTCTTGGAAACTACAGGTTGCCCTTTCCAGCTCGCAGTAAGTGAAAGCCTTCAGCGGCAATCCAGAATTACTTGATGGTTCTGATGACTTGATTTTCTTTCTCGAGGTGACACTATAGTAGGTACCAAAAATCAGAATAGTGATAAGGATAAAGTTTACCATTACAGAGCTTCCAAGAAGTAAGGAACCCCCAATAATCCAATACTTCTTGTCCTTGTTCCATTTGCTTGAGCCACTGTTGAGCTGCGACTGTGAATTGTTGCTTCTAGGTACCTTGAGAAGAACAGTCCTCTGGACGTTGTCCCCCATATTCCCATTTGATAGTGGGAGCTTCTTCTTCCAGCAGGTGTTTGAGTTCCGGTGAAACACGGCCATGGCGCAGAAACAATCAATCACACACAGCCTCCGGCAGTCGGTCTCATCAATGGGGCTGTACTGTTCATAGTCGGATAGAGGCCAATCAACACCATCGATCAGCCTCATCTCGAACTGTGCCACTGCTGCTGTCTCATCTAGATCACAGCTCTGTGGCTCGAAGTCTGGCCTGCACCCTCTGTACTTCCTCTCCTCATCGAAGAACTTGTACCGTGTTGGGCATTGGCAGCTCGTCTTATTCTTGGTTCCATCTAAGGTGCAGTAGCTGTTGAATCCGCATGCACCACTGCCCACCTGCGTTATTACCGCACTGCAGATATTCTGGGGAAGCGAGTTCACCGCTGTCCATGCCTGACTCCACAGCCTGGTAGCCTTCAAGCTCTTCGGGTACACATACTGCCTGAACATTCCATCTGGATCAAGAGTGGCACGATGGAAGAAGTCGCTCGTGTTCACCCCTGAAAAAGTGATGTTCATCTGCGTGCCATTCAACAAGGTGAAGTATATCCTGCCAGTTTCGTTGAACACCAGCTCTGAGCCTGAGCCATTCTTTAACGTGTTCGTGGCCCAGTATGCATCGTACAGGAATCCGGAAGGAACAGCAACTGGATAGAGCACAAGATTCCCATCAGTCTGCACACTCAGAAGAAATCGGCCATTGGAGTAGTCCGTGTCCATAAGACGGCTGCGCACCGTCTTCCCTTTGGGGAGCACTTGCGTCGGCAGGATGGTATCAGCTGGTAGATCGAAGGTCTCCCACTTGGTTGTGCCGTCTGCACCAAAAAGCTTGAAGTTACCTGTGTTGAGCATCCCGGCATAGCCCACGCCGGTGACCCGGGGGTTCCAGACCTCGTCGTCGGCGGCGTTGCGGAGCGAGAGCACGCCATCGGTGAGCTTTAGCACGGAGCTGGATAGCACCTGCACTGGTGCTGTATCTTGCAAGCCAGTGCTGTTCTTCGCGTACCAAGCAACGGTCTTCTCTGCTATCTTGTTGAACCAGATGGCGAGTAGGTAGGAGGAGTTCCCCTCGATAGGGTAGAAGCCAAATGCAAAGTCGCCGGACGGCGAGATCCATAAGGTGTTTGGCCCCTGGGGTGTCAGGGAGGAGCCCAAGGTGATGTTTAGCTGCGCTTGAGCGGACGAGGTGCTCATCAGCAGCAGGAAGAAAAAGAAGGACTGGAGGAAGCACAATGGAAGACGAGGTGCCATTGCGATTTGGCACTTCTGTGTTCGTACCGATAATAACAAGGCTGTGCACCTTGGGGAATGGCTTTTATCATCAGTCTTCACTCTTCACACGTCATCACTTTGGAGTTGTGCAAAACAAAAGAAACATCTAGCTACCTGCAGCCTTTTCCCGGTCTTGACCTGGAAGTCTACTCAGTCATATGGGAAGAGCCCAACTTCTAGAAAGGTTGCTTCATGATGTCATTGCAGTAGCAGAAACAGGATGTCCTATGAATCGAATTTACGGTTTAAATTAAAATTAAAAACTATCGTTGAAAATTTATTATTTTTATAGAAACCAAACGATATAGTAGTATTTTGATATTTTGTTGGATTTTAAGTAGTTTTTCTCAGTTTATAAAATATTGTTTTAATTATTTTAAACTCTACTGGGCTTTTTTTGAGAAGTCATAACTTTTTTATATTATAAATTTTAGCTAGTTTCACCTAGTTTCATAGTATTATAAGTTTTAAGTGTGTACCAGCATGTGAGGCTGAGATTGAATTGATCAATTATTATCACTAGACTTTTCAACACGATTTTCGGTCAGCAAGACCGTTCCACGTTAGTAGTTCAAATGTCCTTATCATGCACACATGTCTTCACCATGCCTTGTTATGCACGCAGATCTTCTATATGTTTCGCCATCACCTGCGGAAAGACGAGGACCTTGTTTGTTTTGGTTTAAATTAAATTTAATTAAATTAAGTTAAATTTTTAAGAAATAATATAATACTTTTTAGTATTTTTATTAAGTTTTAAATAGTTCTTTTCAATGTTTGTAAAATAATTTTGTCATCATTTTTTTTACTCTTTTAAACTGTTTGGTTGCATGCATCACAAAAGTTTTGCATCTAGAGATACAAAAGTAGAGTGTTTGGCTATCTTCTCACCCATCTGTACTAAACTCTACAGATGTAATTACCTCCTTTAGGTCAAGCTCTGAAGATATGGTCCAATTGGGCGTTTCCCCCATAGCCAGCCTCGCGGGATGCAATTGAGCACATCGCGCGACTCCGCAAGCCCCTATTGCACCCAACCAAACATCTTCTTTTCTCAACTTAATTTAGTTTGTGTAAATAATCAAACAAATCTCTTACATCCCACCAACGTGCATCTCATCAGCTTGACTGAGATAGTACGAGGCAGGGTCACTTGAGAAGGCAACCAAATAGACTACTTAAGAGGTTTTTTCAGGGGTCACGTCTTTCTGATTTAAAGTTTTGTCATTTTTCAACCAAAACTAACGAGGTCAAGATTTAGGTGTGTTGACTTTGTTGAACTCGAAGCAAGAGAAAGCAGGAAATGTGTGTTCGTGAATACCGTGTTTTTCTCTATCCCAGCTGGACAGTTAAATTGGTGTTGAGAAAAATAAGTTTGGTCGGCTTATGCGGTTAAATCAACCCAGCTTTATTTTCTCTTTTTCAAACAAAAAGCTGTGTCCTAGCCGCGGCCTCCATTAGCGTTTTTTTTAAAAAAAAGAAAGGAAAACCTACAAACTGTTGCTATTCTGTTCTGATTTGTATTAAATTGTCCTGTGATTACGAATGTTGCATTCTGACTTGTCACGGCCTCTGACAAGTCTTTGATGACTCCATGCAGCAGGTCTCGAGAGTATATTCATTGCACCCGCGCCTGCATTGAAAGGTACTTCTGCTCCACTCCACTAGCATAAATAGGTTCTGCTGACTACAAATTCTATTTCTACCGGCATATATAGTTGTCGCACTTGCAGTGGCGGAGCCAGGACTTTTGAGGAGCCTGGACACGATGTAAACTAGCGCATGGACTGCTAAAGAGCGGTAACACATCATGCATATACTCCCTCCGTTCCAAATTATAGGTCGTTTGACTTTTTTTAAAAAAAGAAAGGAAAACCTACAAACTGTTGTTATTCTTCTCACAGTCCTGTTCCGATTTGTATTTAATTGTCCTGTGATTACGAATGTTGCATTCTGACTTGTCATGGCCTCTGACGAAATAATTGCTTTTTTGCCACTCTATCAGATGACCTCTCACCATTTTGCCACTCTGTGTCTATTACATATGGGTCCATCTGTGTGTATGACAGTGGGTCAGAGTGTCAAAATGGTAAGGGCCAATGTTGAGGGTGGTAAAAAAGCAATTCCCCGCCTCTCACAAGTCTTTGATGACTCCATGCTTACGGGATGTGTACTCTGGGTACCACATCAGATTAGCATGGCAGAGGAAAATGAGAAAAAAACCGATTTTGTAATCCCAATGGACGTGTATTGTTATATTAAAATGGTATTTGAGTTGAAAAATACTGGCCCAACTTATTATCAAGCTGTGCATATCTCCTTCCGGCCCAAGATTGGAAAACCTGGAAGTGTACGCCGACGACCTGGTGTTGAAGTCTAAAAAGCGAGGGGTGCTCAGCGGCCTGTAAGAGAGCTTCGTCAATCTTCGCAATTACGGCCTGAAGCTTAACCTTGATAAGTGTGTGTTCGGCAGACCATCGGAAAAGTTGTTAGGGTTTCTCGTATCCAGCTAGAGCATTGAGGCCCCTAACAAGATCGCAGCCATCGAACGCATGTAGCCGCCGACTCGTCTCAAGCATGTGCAGTGCATCACTGGTTGTCTGGCATCCCATTGTTTAAGCTGCTGAAGAAGATCATCTATTTCGAGTGGACTCAAGAAGTGCAGCAAGCATTTGAAGATTTAAAGAAGTATCTGTCCTCCCCGCAAGTGCTGGTCCCTGCTGAGCCATGTGAGCCGCTACTTCTCTATGTTGTGGCCACTCCGGCGATGGTGAGTGTCGTGCTGGTGGCAGATAGGGAAGCCGTCCATAGGTCGGTCTATTACGTCAACAAGTTCCTGCAAGATGCGGAGATCAGATATCCGTAGGCTTAGAAGATGTTGTATGTTGTTTTGGTGGCATCTTGGAAGCCGCAACACTACTTCTAGGATTGGGAGATCACAGTGTTCATTGCTTATCCCCTCCGAGAAATTCTGCATGACCGAGAAGCACAAGGCCGTGTCGCCAAGTGAGCGGTGGAGATAGGGAAATTCTACCTTAAGTTCTCCCCACAAAGCAACGAAAAGTCAAGTGCTGGCGGACTTCATCGCTGAGTGGTCGTCGGCTAGTCCCGAAGCTGAAGGGGAGCCCAAGCCATCATCCTATACCTTGTTCTTCGACGGATCTTTCAAGTTCAAGGGCGCGGGGGCAGGGGCTTTCCTGGTCTCTCCGACCGGGAATACCCTCTAGTACTTGGTGGTCCTCAACTTCAAGGTCACCAACAACATCACAAAATATGAAGGGCTGCTCATGGGGCTGCACACAGCTGCCTCGCTGTGCATCCGGCGTCTTCACATCAAATGCAACTCTCTACTGGTTGTCAACCAGGCGCGGAAGGAATTCTAGTGCGTTGACCACACTATGGCGTCGTACCTCGCTGGAGTGAGGAAATTGGAGAACTGCTTCGACGGGTTGGAGTACATCCACATCCCACAGCGTGACAACCACCTGGCGGACGGGCTGTCACAGCTTGCCTCATCACGAACACCTTCTCCGGTCGGAGTCTTTGAAGAAAGGCTTTCGCAACAATCCGTTGCGGCTCCCAAATCTGGTGGGGACGACGGTGCGACTGCTCCAGCTTCTGTTTCAGGGAAGAACTGCAGCGCCATTTCTGAGGAGGCACTTGTGGAAACGCTAGGCCAGACGGCGTACACAAGCGATCACCATTTGGTTGCCACATTTGGCCAGGAAAGACGGTGGATGGATCTGATCCTATCTTTCCTGTGAGACCAGGTGATCCCAAACGATGATGCGTCAGCCGAAAAGATTGCGCATAAGGCCAAGCGCTACACCCTGGTATTGCCGGGGTGGAAACGAAATTCTTTGAAAGTGCATCACTCCGGAAGAGGGGAGCAGCCTGCTCTCTAATATTAATTCTTGGGGGCGAGTGCAGGAGGCACATGTTCAGTCGCACTTTGGTTGGTGAGGTATACCATCTGCAGTTCTATTAGCCTACTATTGGCAGTCGTTAAAGTCCAATTTAATACGCCAACATACGCCAACTTTCTAGTTATTTGGGGGAAAATCAGTGTTCATAGATGCATTTATTTAAACTGATCAATTTTCATAAGTTTTGATGAGTTTTTGTCTTCATGAATAAAGTAGGAGAAAATGGAGCTGAACCGAGCAAACAGTGCTGGGAAACGGGTAGGCTACGCGAGCACAAAATCAAAATTTTCTACCACAATTCACTCAAGATCACATGCGAGTAGGGGATTACAGATTGTTACCCTTAACACGCCGATGCAGCTAAAGCAGATGCGCATGCGTAGAGGAAGTAGACGTACACGTCCCAACCACCATGGAGTTCTCGCCTATGCTCGTCAGTTGTTCGCCGGTGCTCGCCAAGTGTTCGCCGATGCCCGCCAAGTGTTCGCCGGTGCTCACCGAGTGCTAGCTGGTGCTCGCCGATGATTCAACCGAACAGTGCGACCGCCTACGGCAACGCCTCTAGTGGTATCCACACGTACCGAGTAGGAACACCACACGGGGTGTGCTAGCACCTCGCCGTGTGTCTAGGGTTTCTAGGGAGCAGGAGAGGCGCATAACAGCTATGCATGGTGAAGGCTTTTCTCATCTAATACGCCGCCCTCACGGCTTCGGCCCGTTAGGGATCTATCTCCTACGCGGATCATATCCACACATAAACCCATTAAACAGTTCCAACCTATGAGCCGTTAGGTTCAATGCAAGTCGGCTGTGGATCCGGCAACCCATTTCTGATCCACCAATCAATAGTGGCACCTAGCAGTATGTATTGACCCCCGAATGCACAGAATCAATATTCGGATGAACCTTGATACACTCACATACCGATCCCTTTGCCACACGATACCAGTCAAGCTCAAGGTGAGATGCGCGCCACCCTTATTGATAGCTTGACCACTTCACTCAACAGTGTAATGGATACAAACCATGACTAACTCCTTAGTCATATTAGCACGGCCGTGCGCTTTTCCAATCCATCCACACGAGGGGCCCAGAGGTATCTCTCCTGTCATCGAGGAGGGGCAAATTCCATTTTGATCATCACACCCCTGGCTATGTATCGTGGCATACCCAGTAGTCACCTTTTTAACTACTCTGTTATGGTGTAGAGTTTGATGACACCAAAGCATACGAGTCAACATGCTGGACATCCATGACAATCTCAGGTCTAAGGACCATATAGGCGTACCACTCGAAACTATACGCTGATGACACTACACTACAAGCCGACGTAAATAGCATAAAAGCCGACGTAAATACCTATTTACGTCGGCATGCCGACGTAAATAAGCCGACGTAAATAGGGCGACGTAAATAACGATATTTACGTCGGCGGCCGACGTAAATAACTGTTATTTATGTCGGCCCCATGGCCAACGTAAAAACTTCTCATCGAGTAGGGGCGTCGCCGTGGCTCACATATTTACGTCGGCCACGGCCGTCATAAATATATTTGTACTATTTACGTTGGCCCAAGCTGACGTAAATACGGCCTCCACACTCCACACCAATACGGCCTCCAGCTTGGCCGATCTAAAAACATGCTCGGCGCGGCACGGGAAAGGGCCATGTGGCATCTACGGTATTTACGTCGGCCAGGCTGGCCGACATAAATACTGGAGCATTCCAGCAACCAATTTTTCCTGCAACCCTAATTTTCAAATTTTCATTCCACATTACACATTTCCAATCCACATTCAATATTTCCAATAGGACATTTCAACACATTCCAATCCACACATTCGCACAATTCAACACGTTCGCACAATTCAAAACGTTCGCACAATTTGACACGTCAACACATTCAATTCACAGGTTCCAATCGATATTTTCAATTCACAAGTTCACATACAAGTTCCAATCCACAACTTCGCATAATTCAACACGTCATTCGCACAAGTTCAACACATCAACACATGTGCATATATTAAAAGATAGTTCACAACATAACCTAGCTTGGAGGAGTATTATTAAACTGATGTCCGCTACCAGCATCGCCTCCTGAGCCCAGGTAGTCTCCTACGGTCGGCGGGGTCCTCGAAGAAGAAGCGCCTCCAACATTGGCGTCTGGAGGAGCCACCAAACACTAAATTACAATGTAGTGTTAGAATTTCTAAGTTACACAACCATGCACATACAAAAGTTTAAATTTGATACATACCGTAATGGAAGATTGTTGTGTAAATATAGGTGGAGGCCGGAATGGAGGAAGACTTAATGGCGTTCCAAACTGTTATGTCATATATGTCTAAAAATAATTTTAACCATTTTAAGATCAAAATAGTGAATTGCATGTATTAGGAAATGATTATGAATATGAAGTAAAATTTCTAGTTATTAGGTTAACAATTAACTATAATTGCCCTATTTTATTAACATAAAGCAGTAATATATGCAATTCAAACAAGGCATCAGGAGCACCATAATTTTGTAATTTTCATTAGTTTGAAGTAGAAATGAGCAATGGTTTAAAATGAACAATATTACCTATATAGCTTCCTGTTGCTCTGCCTGCCATGAAACGAAGTATTCTTGTTGTTGCCTCATCTGCTCCTGTAGTTGGCCCTCGCGTGCAGCTTGCTGGGCAGCCTGTTGCCTCAACTGCTCCTGTAATAGTTGGGTCTCACGAGCGCTCGACCCACTACCTTGCGAAGAAGCCGAGGATCTTGCTGAACTTAAAACAGACGAACTATCTAGGACGCCATTAAACATGGAGAATCTACCATGTTTCTTGCCACCTCCACTACTATATAGAGCCACAGGATCGACATCTTCCCTTCTCCAGTCGTACTCAGCCCTATGAGCATCGGCCATCACTTGCCCATAAGAAGCCTGCACAACATATCAATGCATTAGAATATAATAAAGAGTTCACTTCAGTTAGAAAACAATTATACTAACCAGGCTCTGTGTCGCCTTGTCACTGCATAGCTGGTCTGGCTGTGTTGGATCAAATCCAAGGTGACCTCCAATATAGGCTTCAACCTCAGTAGGTTGAGACCCACTTTGAGCTTCCTATAGAACAACATTAGTCAACATATGGTATATTAGTCAACATTAGTAAACTAAACTAATAAAATATCGACAATGACCTATAACATACGGCACCGTAAGAAACTTACCATACGTCGCGCAAGACGAAGATGTCCATTGGCTCCGTACCGCTGAGATACCCTTGGGCCCGCCTCCCTGTTACCCCTCTTCTTGTTTGAATTCTGAACAAAGTCAGGCGAAGCCCAGTATTGGCTAAGAGCTTGCCATGCTTCAGGGCATTTGTTGAACCAAGGCAACATCACTTCTGGCCAACGATACTGATCTTCCGGAAGGTAGATTTTCGATGCACCAAGCTTCTTACTCATATCTTGATGTAGCACCCTCTTATAATACAAACTCACCGCCTGGATACGAGCCTGGTACATCATCTCCTTCATCGTCCTGGTTGCTGCGTTCTCAAAAACATATCTGGCCTTCTCTTGTAGAGACTATTCCTGATCACTTGGCAAACGCTATCTCTCCTTCATAGAAAATGGATAAATTAGTTAGACATTAATTGTATATATAGAAAAATTCAATAAGAACAGAGAATTTACAGACTTACCCAAAAGTCCACCCACACTCGTTGGGCAACATTCCCATGCATCCCATCTGTAGCAACCTTGTAATGAGCCCACTTTAGGGTTGGCACCGTTGCACCGTTGATCACCACTAGGCCAGGATAATGGTAACGCAAAAGAGAACCCAGCGTACCATTCACCTGCCTTATACAGTTCGTGCCTGTCCATTCTACATCTATCCATTGCCTACAAATAGTGTTACACGGCTTAACATAACTGTAGAAAATAATTAATGTACAAATTGTAGAATGCTTACTTACCAATCACCATGTGGCAGGATAACTCTGCGTGCCTGAGGAACTGCTACCGGGGGAATCTGATTAGTCCCTCTGTATCTGGAACGAAAACAGAATATTAGCTGAATTCCACAAAATTATTTATATTTACTAAACATCTATACATGCTTGCCACCTGAAGGCAGGAGCATCCAATCCCTCAGCACTAGCGTTATCCTCCTCTTCGTCCCCCTCCGCACTCTCTTCAGCCTCCCCCCTCCCTCAGCCTCCTCCCCTCCCTCAGCCTCCTCCATAGCCTCCCCTCCCTCCTCCATAGCATCCTCCCCTCCCTCCTCCACAGCCTCCTCCACAACCTCCCTAGTTTCCCTGGGCTCCTGAAAATTAATTGATGAAAAAATTAGTGCATATGCATATTAAAAAATTGAAGACAACATAATTAAAATTATACATACAAACTGTAGGCCTCCTGAGTGACCCCCTCGAACTCCTGCAGAGCGACCCCCTCTATGCACCTCCTGAGTGACCTCCTCTAGGCAGCTCTCGAACTGCCTCTGCCTGCTCTGCTGATAACTGGATCCTCTAAAAAGTGATTCTTGACTCTTCGATGAAGACCCATCCTTTTTTTAGATTTTCCTGTATGCCGAAAAAATGATTTCATCATGTTTTATAAAAACTATATTAGTATATAAACATGTGTAAAACATCAAAAATAGATAAATAAATAGGTGCAACATTTGTACTTTTCAGAAGTAATCAGCGTCAAAAGGTTCATGTACACCGGCTCTACGTTGTCCTTTTTCTAGAACATCTTGAGATGCACGACGTCGCTTTTTCCTTCTAACATTCTCCACAATAACATCTCTTTGTAGCCTCGGTGTTAGACGAAAGAAACGTAGAACCTTCATTGGTGTATCACTTGTCACTACATTTCCTTCTACATCCATTGTTTGTACAAATCTAGACTTTCCACAAACTGAACAGTTTTCTTTGCAGCATTACTCTTCCAGAATAACATACAATTGTTAACACATGCATCTATCTTCTCATAAGGTATCCCTAAACCAGCCAAAATCTTTTTCGAGTAGTACATATCTTTTGGCAACTTGTGGTTTTCCGGGATAACATCATAAATCAATTTGACCAAATCATTGTAACACCCTTGAGAGAAGCCATACTTTGATTTTATATTCATAAGTTGTGTCAGAAACGAAAGGGCTGACACCTTGGTGCCCTCATGTAAAGGCTTATCTGAAACATCTAAGAGCCTAAAAAATTTCTCGGCTTCTATGGTCGGTGCATCCTCATGACGATCAGATTCATCCTCCGGATCATTCTGAAATTGCCAACCCAAGTCCTGAACCATCTCTTCCATCCTATCACCCCCTCTATCAGTAGTATCATCTTCATAAGAGACATCTATCGCACGTGACTCACCATGTTCATACCATGTGAGGTAATTCGGCATGAAGCCAAATTTTGCAAAGGTGGCCGGCCATCACAGATTTTGTCACTCGGGCAAAAAGATGACACTTAACACTTAGACACTTCGCTACCCTGCCAGGAGGATCTTGGGAGAAAACCTTATCCAGAAAACTTTGTGCGTTAACTTTCCATTCTTGAGTGTGCTTCATACCATTATCCCAACCATCGTACATCCATCTACGGTCTTCAACGATCTTTGTTAGTACTAAATGCAACAATACATGAAAAAAGAGCTAATGATCCTAATAGGAGTTCTAGGCAAAGATAGGTCCTAGACTCACCCAGGGATGGACGGGTTAGCACAGTTTGTCGTGGCATGTGGTGCGATCTGAATGAAATTTCGGCAGCGTAACCCCACTGTTCTGCGAATGCACGCCTGATACTTGTGCATCGGAGAACAACGAGGTTACGCAGCTGAAATTCCGTTCAGATCGCACCACATGCCATGACAAACCGTGCGAACGCGTCCATCCCCAGGCTGTCCAATAGCATGGACAATTCAGGAGCGACACATATCACAATTCAATATGATTGGTGCCGCTCCTAAATGGGTGACGTATAGGTTGGGTTGACTTGTGTTTCAAAAACTTGTTTATTTCAGATTATTTACATCATGACAACAATACAATAAAACATACAATTGCCAAAATTAACCCTAAACCTAAAATAATGCTCACCGACAAATAAGGTTTGACCAGAGGACACTACTACTTGAATAACTAGCTATGAACATTTATATAAATCTTCTATTATTATTATAGTTATTCATGCGAATTGATAAAGGAAAACTATAATTATTATGCTGATTATAACCTTTTATGTAAGGAATAAAATTAAGACATTAACGAAACTAATAAATGTTTTATCTACATAGTAATTAAGGAATAAAATTAAGGCGGAGGCCCGGCGGCGGCGATGCGGCAGCGAGGGGCGGCGGCGCAGCAAGGGGCGAGGGGCGGCGGCAAAGTACTTGCACAGTTAGCAGCTAGGTCAATTTGATGCGGAGCGGTGGGCCCCACCAGTATTTACATCATCCACGGCCGACGTAAATAATGCAGCCCCTATTTACGTTGGCCAGGCCGACGTAAATAGCCCACTGGCCAACGTAAATACTGCGATCAGGAGCCCTCCGCCGCGCTAAGTCCGAAATCGCTTATTTACGTCGGCCTGATATTTACGTCGGCTAGGGCGGGCCAACGTAAATACTGCCTGTTTTTACGTCGGGTTTCTTCCAGCCGACGTAAATTGTTTTGGCCGACGTAAATACTTCGGATTCCTGTAGTGCTATAAGAGATAACAATCTCACAGTCTCGGAGTGGGTCTGCCCGAATACCCATGTTCTATAACATATGTCCATTCTATTGGTATGATATCTCCATATCTATGGTATGTGAAACATTACCATCAACCAATACGTATGCTGATCAAATCATAACCACTCCTCGTAATGATATGGATCAGGGACGCGTATAGAATAATGTCATTTAACAATGTGTTTCACAATCAAGTCTACACAATGGACAAAGTCATGATATTTATTCGGGGAACCGATAAAAAATGTTATCATATGTACATGAACAAAGACGTGGTACAATGATCACTATAATTGATCTAGGGCATATCCCTTTCAAACAGGCCGATCGGACGACCAACCCTTGGTCACCCGGCCAGCCTTGGTACCCACTCCAGCTCTGTTTTCAACCCAAGCGCCAAGAAACCAAACAAGGAGTGATCCCTAGCGTCCATGCACGTCGGTTTGATAAAATGGTTACGGTTTCATAACATTTAGATCACTTGGCATACAAGGAAATGAATTTTATGAATCCAACTGCCAAAGTTGACTTCAACGAATCGTCTACACCATCAAAGCAGCACCCTAGAAGAAATCCACGGCCGGGATGGACCGAAGGTGGGTCGGCAGACCTACCTAGGTCTGCCCCCCTTGGATTCCCTCTCGGATTCCCCTTCGGCTGGTATGGAGTTGACACTTGTCCCATGGTGTGCATGCTCCCCATTGGCTACATATGGCTATGAAAGGTCCCCTCATCTCACTTGTATCACACACAACACACCACAACACTTCCACTCATTTGGAGTCACTCTTCACTTGTTAAATTAGTTAGTTGAGTTGAGTCGAGCTGAAGCTCGTAGTTCTGGAATCGTCTTCGGGAATTCAGGTAATAGCTCTTGTATCCTTTCCCTTTTGTAAGACTTTACTTTTATAATATAAGTGTCTTTAATTATCTGAGCTGAGCATATTCATACTAAGTGGGGAGTCTGAATTACTAGAGTGGATCATTAAGTTCATATGGTTCCGAATCTGGGTTCATTCTGATATGCTTATAATAGCCTAAGTATTGAACTTGGATCGCCTTACTAGGATCCGGGGATAAGTGATTGGATTTAGTAGCAGACGTGGTGTCTAAGACTATCTCTGACTTGGTTTACACCCATTCCAACGTACTTTATGGTAGGCGGTAGGTGGTGACAGCCCTATCCATCTGAGACTTATCTCACGCGTAATCCACTGTGTTAGTAAGTGGACCAGTGGGCCCAATCGGGGGTGGTCATAACCATTTGGTGTTCTTAACTGATAGCGGGTGGCAGTGAATCGGTCGAGCTCCAACGAAGTTATTAAAACAAACTACCAAACTCATATATGCTATCTCAACCTGATAATCCATTGAACTATTGAGTAACTTTATACTCTTCTCGTTGTTCTCCCAACTATCTGCCTATCTTATCTTTTTATACTTCTGTGTGTGTCATTGGTCCTATTATATTATTTATTCTTACCCCCGTTATCGGAATTTCCTGTTGCCCGTGGATTATGTGGTACTCGACATGGAGGTAGACACCAAGATACCTCACATTCTTGGGAGACCATTATTGAGCACGACAAATGTGACCACAACGTTGGTGCAGGAGAGATTCAACTCAACATAAATGGCCGAGATGAAGTCTTCACATTGAAACCAAGATTTGAGCAATGCTCACAGGTACGCACTTTTTATGTTAAAAATCCTATAATTGTGCAGAGGAAAGTGGAGGCTTTACCCAAACCTCATGTGGATAGTCTCATTGCAACAATGAGGAGAACTCTCCTACTATTGGACGAGCCTTTACAGCGTCCTTATTGGAAGGAGAGCAACTACAAAGGGGCGAAGAAGTCCCAAACCAAGGAACGGAAGCAACATGTGGTCGAGAATTCGGAGCCGCAAGAGAAGGTCAACGTCACTCGAAAATATCAAGCAAAACAACTGTGGTGTAAGAAAGAAATCCATAGAACCGTGACAAACAACTCCGGTTGCGGAAACTCTTTAAGAAGAATGAGGTAAGGAGACGGTCCAACTCGAGGACCACATAAATTTCGAGTTCTCACTGGGAGGTAAGCTGGAACTTATCTTTGCATTCATAATTAATTTCCTACATTTTTCCACTGCATATTATATTTTCACCCTTGCATTTACCCTACACTTATGAAACAAAAAAAGATGAGGGGCCGGTTGACCCCAAATGGTCGGCCAACCCACCACGGTTGGCCGACATAGATTTTCACCCAAATGGTCGGCCAACCCACCACGGTTGGCCGACATAGATTTTCACCCACTGCATATTAGTTTCAACTGTTGCCTAAATCTTGAATATTATTAATTTCATATCTTGCCTAGATTTAGGGGGAGCTTATCATTAACTATCTATTGTTTGCACCTTTCTTAATATGCAATGTCCTCCTAAATAATTTTTCTTAATTGTTGAAATGGGAGAATTTAATAATTTAAATATTTTTTACTTTTTGGATGATTAATGCCAAAACGGGGAGAAATGATGTATTATCAATTGCCCCGTATATGTTGTGCTTTTGTTTAAAAGGAAAATTGACATAAGCATTAATGATTTTTACTCTCTTATTGTCATCTATTATAATTGATAATATGTTTGTCATAAATCACCAAAAAGGGGGAGATTGTATGTGCAAGTGACCTTGTGTGATTTTGGTGATAATGACAAACACATGTAGTGACAATGTTTGGTTTAATGCTTAATGACATACTCAAATATGCTTATTGTTGTGAGTTTAATATGATTATTGTCAAGATTGCTTTAGTCCCATCATATTTAGAGGAAAATCATATATGTCAAGTGGACAAACTATTCATTATAAAAGGTACCTCTTATGCTAATCATTTCAATAAGACTAACACACTTGATTGTTTATCTTCCGTAGTCTCATTATGCAAATAAAATGGATTGCTAATTAAGGTATGCAACTCTTTTGTGTAAGCACATGTTATTTTTTATTAGTTTTATGCTCGTCATATCTTGTCATATTTATTTGAGCATAAATATATTATAAACATGTTGCTATATTTGAGGCGTTCTGAAACCGGACCTTTCAGCACACGTGGTTGTACGACCCGTTTGTTGCTGATAAAAACTGGTCTTCTAGACGAGTTCTATAATGGTTGGATGGAACAACTTCATCCACATCACGGAAAAAGGTTTGCGCCTTCTAACCTTTTAATTTCTATGTACTCTACACATTCTAGATAATGGAACTAGATACTCATTTAGATTTGTTAATGAAACATTTGAGTGCTAATTGCATGATCTATCATGAGATGCAGAGTCACACCTGATAGGCTAAAAGGTTTTAACCATGATGATTTCTGATTAGCTATCTCTTGCAAGGAATATACAAATACACCCCACATGAATGAAATAGGTGATCCCACTCTTAGATTAATGCACCGATGGCTTGATATGGTGATTAATTCTAGACATGATATGCGTACTGTGCGCCTGGATCAGCTATAATACCTTTATGCTATGGTAAATATAAAAATCTATAAATCCAACAGCAAGCATGGTATTGCACTAGCAAGAGATGAGAAACATGTTAGGTGACATAGATTGCACTTCTCTTGTCACCCGCATCGCGTAAAGTTTGTGGATTTTAGAGAATGATGAAGTGTCCTTCTTAGGGACACCATTCCCATTAGTAGGGAAGAACAAGTTCACTCTAGGGCATATTTTGAGGATAGATGAATCTGAGACCTTGATGCGCACGGGGTTGGCCCGATCTTCTGGTGAGGAACGATACGTCGGTTTGGTGTACAGCGAAGTAGATGGATCGGCTACTAACCACGAGATCAGCAACCAAGCAATCGCAACGTCACCTCGCTGAACCGATCAACCAAGTCGAAACCCGATCGATCCTAGAACCTGCTACAACCGAGAACAAGTAAGAACAAGATGATAACTTATAAATCAACTCATGAGAGGGTGAGGTTCTGTTTCTCGTCACGGGTGGTCTAGTCGACACACGCGAACACGAGAAGGGACGCACAAGGGGTCAACCAAAACACAACAAAACCTAAGTGTAAAAGAGAGGCACCGGCCACATATATAGCTGCGGCCAGGGGATGTAGGATGGCCAAAACAGGGGCACCCACCAAAACCCTAAGTTACATGGGCCATAGGCCCAAAAATATGGTGACGCAGCACCCTGAAATTGTGGCCCGTGAAATTCTTCTGCATTTTCCCGTTGCTCTGGACCGAATCTGGAGGTGGCGCTAGATCCATTGGAAAGCTTATGTCCTAAGCTTTCCAACGAGTGGTCACACGCTGAAATCGGAGTTCGGGAGCCCGATTTGTGCCCGTTTTAAGTTGGCGTGCTGCTGGATGGCCGAACCGGGTTGTTTGGCATCTTGGGCCTCCATGTGGGCTTTCCTTTATTTGTCGAGGCCTCGTGAGTTTTGGACTTGTTGCGCCGCTTCTTCGGAGAGGGCTTGAAAGGTTGGGCTTTATGATTAAGGCCCCTTGGCGACGATGATGGAGCAGAGTCGGTCGTCGTTGGAGCGGTCGAAGAGGAAGGAGGGGCAGCGGTCACACTGATCGTATCCACGCTGGCGATGTCCTCATCATCCTCCCCTTCTTAAATTGGAGTCGTCCTCGACTCCTCCTTATGCTCCTGCAAAATGTTAGTGACAATAGGGGGCAAAGAAACATGTGTGTCCAATGCAATATCAGGGGAGGTCACAGTTTTATCTAAATGAACTACCTCCTTTATCTTTGTTTCGGTGTTTTGTGCATTGCAAACAATTTTATCACCCTCCTGTTCATGTTTTTGAGCTCTCTTCTGTTTATCTTTAATTATTTCAGCAGGACTCATAGGTTTCAAAACCATTTTCTTTCCATTAAACATGAAAGTATATTGATTGGTCCTACCATAGTGAATAGCATCAACATCATATAACCAAGGTCTACCTAACAAAAGTGAACATGATTCCATAGGTATGACATCACAATAGACATGATCATGGTATGAACCAATGGAGACAGGAACTCGCACAGTTTGTGTTACCTCAACCTTACCATTTGTGTTGAACCATTCCATCGAGTAAGGTTGCTGAAGTGGAGTCATGGTCAAGCCAAGCTTCTCGACCATATGTAGACTTGCAAGGTTGCTACAGTTGCCTCCGTCAATGATGACATGCACCGCATGTTCTTGTACAACAAACTTAGTTTGAAATAAATTGTTGCGTTGATTTTGACTTGCATGCTCCGGTGGTGCACTAAGTACATGTTGAGACATAAGGCTCATGTATTTGTCCGTCATTGCGGCCCTCAGGTGCACATCATCTTGTTCATTCTTGCCTGTAGGGTTAGTCGCAGGAATAGCAAGCACATTATTATCTTTACTAAATGAAGTACACTTACTATCCTTCTTTTCAGGTGATGCAGACTTCAATTCTTTTCTTAATGGTGTCTTCTCATCCTTGGTCGAAGGAATAGTCCCATACTCGACCTTTCCAACTTTATGTTCCCAACTTCGCCATCTTTCCTCGAAGTCATGACTGATTTTCCGCATGTATTTCTTAATTGCTGGCGGAATGCTTGGATCATCCTCGAAGTAGTAGAGGTCATCGTTTTTTCGTGAACCTGTCATTATTAGTAGTAGACAAGAAAATACACAAAGGGGTGTATAACCTATCTACTAATAGGAGCTGAAATTGACAAGTCTTCACTCTCAAAGCTCTCACCAAGCTCTTACAAGTTCTTACCCTGCAGCTTGTCAAGATCAATCAGTGGATGGCGGTAATCTGCACTCAGGGGTGACAAAGCGATTGCAAGGTACTTTTCCTGTAGGTTAGTAGTATGTGGAGCTTGGACAGGTTCAATATGTAGCAAGGAATATGCAATATCGAAAACAGAATAGCAAAGCTGAAGAAATATCCAAAGTAATTGTCAAAGTTGCTGGCCTAAACTCGTCCTTAGACCTAGCTCAAGCAAGCAAAACGAATAACACAACACTTTAGATACAAAAGAATGCAAGCACTTCTGATTTCTTTCTTTCTTTCTTTTCCTTGCTTTTTTTTTTCTCTTTTTGCTTTTTTTTCCTCTTTGTGCGGCTTTTTTTTTATGCACTTGCCTTTTTTCACCTTTTCTTTAAATATCAATAGTGCCGCACAATAGAAATTACAAGATATATACACCAACACTCAAATTTCTCCTGCTGGAAAAACAGATCTACTAATTCAGAAAATTCCAATGCAGTTTTCGTGTCTTTAGAGGCCTCAAACACGAAAACTCACAACAACAAAGTTGTAGATCTTCTCTTCCTGATCAATTTGCATATATGGAAGTTCTAATTTGGATAATGGATCTAGGAGATATGGGCCCCGCAATACAGACTGCTCAGACAAATCCGAGACACATACAGAAACAATTCCAACGCGAATTTGGATTTGAAGATGGCGTTTCTGGAACTTGGTGCAATGGACAAAGTTGTAGAGAATTTTCGGGGCTACAATTTAGGCTATAAAATTATCCAGATCGGAAAAGATATGATGGAGATATTGCCTCTGGAATAACAGATCCGAAATAACTGCGAACCAAATCAACTCGAATTCTTTCGGTGTTCGGGTTTGATGTCAACAAAACGGATGAACTTCACGGCTAAGGACTAAATCTAAACCAGCAACAAGACTATAACCATGGACACAAATTCAACAAAGCGAAACTGAAAACGAAAATTGCGAAGGCACAAAGTGGCTTGGACGGCGGACGTGATGACGAACTCAAATCTTTTTTGTGGGGCAATTTTCTGGACTCTAGGACAAATAAGAACAGATCTAAAACAAGATAAGGGGTGTTCTCACCAGGCAACCGTCGCTCTGATACCACTTGATGCGCACGGGGGTCGGCCCGATCTTCTGGTGAGGAACGATACGTCGGTTTAGTGTACAGCGAAGTAGATGGATCGGCTACCAACCACGAGATCAGCAACCAAGCAATCGCAACGTCACCTCGCTGAACCGATCAACCAAGTCGAAACCCGATCGATCCTTGAACCTGCTGCAACCGAGAACAAGCAAGAACAAGATGATAACTGATAAATCTCAACTCATGAGAGGGTGAGGTTCTGTTTCTCGTCACGGGTGGTCTAGTCGACACACGCGAACACGAGGAGGGACGCACAAGGGGTCAACCAAAACACAACAAAACCTAAGTGTAAAAGAGAGGCACCGGCCACATATATAGCTGCGGCCAGGGGGTGTAGGGCGGCCAAAACAGGGGCACCCACCAAAACCCTAAGTTACATGGGCCATAGGCCCAAAAATATGGTGACGCAGCACCCTGAAATTGTGGCCCGTGAAATTCTTCTGCATTTTCCCGTTGCTCTGGACCGAATCTGGAGGTGGCGCTAGATCCATTGGAAAGCTTGTCTCCTAAGCTTTCCAACGAGTGGTCACACGCTGAAATCGGAGTTCGGGAGCCCGATTTGTGCCCGTTTGAAGTTGGCGTGCTGCTGGATGGCCGAACCGGGTTGTTTGGCATCTTGGGCCTCCATGTGGGCTTTCCTTTATTTGTCGAGGCCTCGTGAGTTTTGGACTTGTTGCGCTGCTTCTTCGGAGAGGGCTTGAAAGGTTGGGCTTTATGATTAAGGCCCCTTGGCGACGATGATGGAGCAGAGTCGGTCGTCGTTGGAGCGGTTGAAGAGGAAGGAGGGGCAGCGGTCACACTGATCGTATCCACGCTGGCGATGTCCTCATCGGACCTACTATACGAGATTTCTTGGAACCTCGGCCGAGGTCCGCTTGCCTAATTCAAGGCAATGCCTCTATGATGCCCAAAATCTAACCCTCAACTTTAGTGCCATGGAGCCCCCTACACATAGCATCTCTGGGCCAGTGACGCATAGTCGCGCACGCCGCCAGCGAGCTGAGCACTTTCACGAGCAGCACGATTAACCCGAGCACAACAAGCCTCACCACAATCCGTGGATGGGAGCCGCCGCAACGCCTCATCAGTTTAGCCCTAGCGATGGGTGGGATCAGTGTAACCCCCAAGCCTACAGGTACTCACCACAAAGTTTTAAGGGATGTGGCACTCACCAACACGAAGCTGGGAGCTCGTGGCAACATGAAGTTGGAGGGTCTCATTACCCGTATGACCAAGGTCGCACTATAGGACGCAAAGGGCTATCATCGGCCCGATACCTTTTCTATTTCAAGCCTTTTGCACGAGAACTCCACACTAAAGGAGAAAGAGTGAATACACTAGTTGATAACATGGGCAACGTTCGTCAAACGCTTGGCCGTCACACTAGGAAACACGAGGAGATGGCCAAAAACCTTCGAGCCAACACTGACGCAGTAACAGCTGGGGCCAACGCTTTGATGGCTTAGTTTCAGAACATCGGTTTTGACCCCCACTCTCTCGCATTTGCCTTACTATTGCCACTGTTGCTGCTAGAGCCTTGCCAGATTATCTAGCCTGTTTCGCTTGTCCTATTGCCCTGCCTTACCTGTCGTCCTGGCATAAAAATTGAGTTTGCTTAGTTGCATTCGTCATTTGCATATAACTAAAAAGACCAAAAACAATTCCCTCCGAATAAAAGTACGAAGATTTTTACCCAATGAGATGATGAAAAATTTCTTTATCTTATTCTCTAAATACTAGGTTTACAATCTTGTACTCTTGTTTATTTTGACATTTATTGGTATAAGTTATGATTTTTCCTAGTCTTTATCCAGTGGGTGTTGACTTTCGTAATCCAATTTTAAGTTGTTGTCAGATATGATATAACTAAGATAAGAGCTTAGTTGCTCATATCTCTAGTAATGAAAAGTCTCGAAAATGTTTTATTTTAAAAAAATAAAAATATTTTGAAACATGTTCCTCATTGGGATTTTCTTCCTACCAAAGCCAAAAGTACTAAGCCTATAATTTAGCCACTTATGGTTGTGTTGAGTTTTGTCGAAACTTGTGACCTTACGGAGTGGTGACTTTTCAAAACTGGTCATTTCCTTTCGCGTATCCTTTTTAATTGCTAGCCTTTTTCATATCTGGCTATGCTAGATTACACACTGTAATAAAGAATCCATTTTGCCAGGTATTCCTCCACCAATCAACTGAGTCAAGTTCTTCAATGTGTCCACTCTATACCTACATATACTGTATATTACATAAAAGACTTTCAAGTTATCATGAGTCATCCCTCAATTTTTATAGAAAAAAAATCAAGAGAAATTCATGCTCTCCCTGAAAAAAAGGGAAAAAAAGAAAGAGTTGATATTAAACTCTCCAAAAATATATAATAAAGATGGATTTGCTGATAATAAAGAAGGCATGTAGACTGTATCCTTAAAAACAAGATCCGATGTGATGGACTCATCAGTACCTCACATCCTTGCACTTGTGTTTCTTCATTCCTTTGGTGTGAGTCAATTCTCTTCATCACGCCTGAACATTATGTCTCTAATGACCGGAAGTAGCACGATCTTCATTAGATCCAATTTTTGACTTGACAAAATTATACAGCCTAAATATTCCAGTTATACCCCTACCTTGAGCTCCACATAAACCTCTAAAATATAGGGATTAGAATTGGCCTTAGGCCTGGGTGAGGATGAATAAGATACCACTTGAGCGATTTGAGAGTACCAATAGAGGAACCAAAATTTCAAAAAATAAAGAAAAGATTTTTCGAGACCTATTCTGAACAAGGGTAAGCTAACATTGCTCTATCTTGGTTGTTCTATTTTTCAACTGCCTAATACGAGGTAACCTTTTGGAAACCCCACAGGTATAAGTACTAGGTTGATATAAACTTGTACGAGTTTATGTTAACAAATAACAAAGAGTATTATCTGGTACTCTTAATAAAGTGTAAGTTGGGAGATGTGTTGGCAGTCGTTAAAGTCCAATTTCATACGCCGACATACGCCAACTTTTCGGTTATTTGGGGGAAAATCGGTGTTTATACATTCATTTTATTGAAACTAATAAATTTTCATAAGTTTTGGTGAGTTTTTATCTTCATGAATAAAGTGGGGGAAAAGGAGCGGAACTGGGCGACTAGGCCGGTCGGCCGAACCACCCTAGGTCGGCCGGCCAGCCTTGGTGCCCACTCCAGCTCTGTTTCCAACCCAAGCGCGAGAAAACAAACCAAGGAGTAATCCCTAGTGTTCATGCACATCGGCTTGATCAAATGGCTGCGGTTCCATCACACAAGGAAATGAATTTTACCGAATCCAAGTATCAAAACTGACTTCAAGGAATCATCTACACCGTCAAGGGAGCATCCTAGAAGAAATCCACGGCCGAGAGAGGCCGAAGGTGGGTCGGCCAACCCACCTAGGTCGGCCAACCCCATTGGATCCCCTCTTGGATTCCCTTCGGTTGGTGTGGAGGTGACACTATCCTATGGGGTAGAAGTTCCCCATTGGTTATGCATGGCTATAAAATGACCCCCTCACCTCACTCGTATCACTTTGGAGTCACTCTTCCCTTGTTAAAGTAGTTAGTTTGGGAGTTAGAGTTGAGTCGAGTTGAAGCTCAGAGTTCCGGAATCGTCTTCAGGAATTCGGGTAATAGCTCTTGTATCATTTCCCTTTTGTAAGACTTTGCTTTTATAATATAAGTGCCTTTCATTACCTGAGCTTAGCATATTCATATTAAGTGGGAAGTGTGAATTACTAGAGCGGTTGATTAAGTTTATCTGATTCCGAGTTTGAGTTCATTTAAAATGCTTAGAATAGCCTAAGTATTGAACTTGGATCGCTTTCCTAGGATCCGGGAAGGAGTGATCGGATTTAGTAGCAGACGTGATGTCTGAGATTATCTCTGGCTTTGTTTACACTCATTCCAACGTACTTTGTGGTAGGTGTTAGGTGGTGACAACCCTATCCATCGAAGATTTATGTCACACGTAATCCACTGCGTTAGGAACTAGACCAGTAGGGCCCAATCGGCGGTGGTTCTAACCATTCGGTGTTCTTAACTGATAGCGGGTGGTAGTGAATCGACCGAGCTCCATTGAAGTTCTTAAAACAAACCACCAAAGTCATATCTACTAGCTCAACCTGATAATCGATTGCACTATTAAGGAGCATTTTACTCTTCTCGTTGTTCTCCCAACTATCTGCCTAGCTTGTCTTTTTATACTCCTCTGTGCGTGTGTCACCGGTCCTATTATATTATTTATTCTTACCCTCGTTAACTAGTTGGCTGTTATCTTAAATAATATAGATAGTTACAATTATCCTTCTCCCTCGTCCCCTATGGATTTGATACCCTGGAATACTCCCAGGTGAAAATGACAAGCGATATCCGTCCGCTTACGGATTATTTCTGAGAGCGTAATAATCACCAACACCTACTGCCCTCCAGCATGATAGTTCTATGTCAAGAAGATCCACGGACTGGCCCAGGCGCTGCAAACCATCCCCATCCCGCTCTCTTGGCCGTTCGCGGTTTGTGGGCTGGATATCCTAGGTCCGTTCCCGCAGGCTACAGGAGGCTATGCCCTGTTTGTCATCGTCAACAAGTTTACCAAGTGGGTTGAAGCTGAAATAGGACGCTCTGTCATGGCATCAGCATCAATTAGGTTCATGCGGGGAATTTCGTGTGTTTTGGTTTTGCCAAACGGATCTTAACTGACAATAGCACCCAGTTCGCCAGTGCGACCTTCCGGGATTTCTGCAGAAAGATAGGCACCAAGGTATGCTTTCCATCAGTGGCCCACCCGTGGAGCAACGGCCAAGCGGAGCATGCCAATGCGTTGATTTTGAGAGGCCTCAAGACAAGGGCGTTCGATCGGCTACACAAGCGCGGGAAGCGCTGGGTGGAGTAGGTCCTGTTGGTGCTGTGGTCACTCCGTATCACACCCAGCCGGGCCACAGCGGAAACACCTTTCTTTTCGGTGTATGGCACGGAGGCCGTCCTACCATCTGAGCTATCCTTGGGCTCACCACGCACGGTGGTGTTCAAAGAAGAAGTTTAGGATGCCCGACGGTAAGAAGAGGTCACCTTCTTGTAGGAGGTCCATGATCGAGCAGCCTTGCACGCTGCCCGTTACCAACAAAGCCTCATAAGGTACCACGCTACATGGATTTAGGAGAGGACACTAGCAGTGGGCGACCTTGTTCTGCGAAGAGTTCAGGTGCAGGCAGATCGCAACGAACTGTCTCTCTAGTGGAAGGGCCCCTTTAAGGTGGTCTTAGTTTCTTGTCCCGGGTAGGTTAAGTTGGCCATGGAGGATGGTCGTGTGCTCTCCAATTCATGGAATATGGAGCAGCTCCGCAAATTTTACCCTTACAAACTGTAAGTACTCTGTAGTTGTTTAGACCAGCTAGCGGGTAGTTCTGTTTACCCCCTAGCTGGTCGGGGGCTATATGTATAGTCCTTGTTTTTAGTTTTTAAGCGAGCCTTGCGGCTGTTTTTCCCGCTCCAAGTTTGTGCCTTTAGCGACCTTTTTGTCTGGGTGTTGCCAGCGTTAGCTTCGTACGGTTGTCATGCGTACTTGTAACCTAATAGTTCCCTGTCGGCAAAGAGTAGGTGACCAACATCCTCATTGGACAAGGAAGGGCGATTACGTGACTTGTTTGGCACAGTGCGCAGTGTGGGTAGGGCACCTTGTGCCACCGTGGGCACCGCTGGAAAATGACCACCTCTAAAGACCTGCAGCCTTAACTGTGCGGCATTGTAGTCTAACCCAAAGGGGCTGCAAGTGTACAGGCTTAAATGGTGATAGAAAAACGATAACTAGGTACACGTCCCCTGGCAACATCACGACAAAGTGTTAAAACTTGGTCTTTTTGACATGGCTTTCTGGCAATGTTTCAGATCGTGTTAGAAGGAAGCCAGCACCCCAGGGAGGTCCCGGGGGCTACTTTTAGTGTGTACGACACTAGGGTGCCCTCTTTACCACTGTCAGGTAAGACCCACAGAAAGGTTAGAAGAAAAGAGGTCAGGTGGGACCAACCTGAGCAGGAGGGTGTACAGATTCCGCAACCAAGTGTCGTCCAGTACACGTGGCGGCCCGACGAGCAGGTGGTCGACCAAGCCCAGGCGCCGGGCAGCCATGACACGTGGTGGCCCGACAAGCAAGCGGACGGGCACTCACATAGGTAGAGTGGAGGGAGCATGGTACCCGCAGTCAGGGATAAAGGACGAAGGTTTGAGGAAGCTTCTGTTCGAAGGATTTCTCTGGGACACACCAACTCTAGGCCATTTAGGAACAGGCGGTTTGATGTGGCGCATGGGGCATCTGACGGCATGATTTCCCCCGCCTCACTAGTGACGTAAGCTAAACTGTGGTCGTCCTGTCTGCATAATCTAGGGCGTGGTAGTGAGGCACTTGGGATAAGTGAGATGCTCTGTCCCATCCAACTTGTCTGTTTTCCAGAATGATGATAGTGGAGCGGGAAGGAGGCGCGGACTAAGAGACTGGAAGAGTAATGGGTATAGTGACCGGACCAATAAATGTATTTTTCCTTTCCCTTTACCCAAGCCAGCCTCTATGTATTTGTGAGACCCATGTGGAGGGTCCCCTTGGGTGATGATGAATATATATGACAAGGGTGAATTTGAGACGGTTTTAAAGTTGTCCTGTTGAGGATTGTTGGATTTTGCTAAGATTTTGGATTAGTCCCGTACTGTTCAGTCGTGCTAACTACGTTTTGGCACGGTGTTTTTGGTTTTGAGCACGGGATTCAATGTTGATTATCGTATGTGATGCAAGTATCGGCGGGTACGTGGCTGACGCTTTGCGGGGACAGCTGGAGGCTGGTGCGTCCGAAGGCGTGCAGGCGACCGGGTTCATTGATCTAGTGGTCACATGAAGTGATGTACTCGAGAAGCTTTGCCATGGCAAGGAGTCTAGGATAGCTGGAGGCTGGCACATCGATTACTTGGTAGAGAAGTTGATCTGACCGGTGGGCCCAGGCGTGGGATGATGACCGAGGAAATTTGGAGGATATTTCCCAAGGAATATGTGGAAAGTATTCCTCTATGGGAGTGTGTTGTTTAATGCGTGGGTTGTACACCACTCATCCTCGAATGAAGGGTGAAGAGGGGCTCTAGGGTTTAGGGCATCTTACCTTTGGCCTATAAATAGAGGGGGAGGGGAGCACCTCCTCCTCATCCACCTTGGAGCTGAAAATATCAAAAATAGAGAGGACGGGTTGGGTTTTTTTTGGTTGGCACTTATAGTGGTTGTGGCCACAAGGACTGTGGCTTGTAATCTCCCAACTTTTATGCAATGAAATCCGTCTTCTCCATGAACATCCTGTTTGGAGATGAATCTTGATGATGAATCTTCATGATTTCTTGCTGGGTGATCTATGATGCCCTGAGGTTGCTAATATGATTTGACACAATCTTTGCTACCATATGGGAGGCAAGAGATCAAGTTCTTAATTTGTTGTGAATCTGACCAGAAACTTTCCTGCGCGCAACAGTCAGTATTTGATTTTTAGGCAAATCTAGAAAACTTATTTTGGGGTGATTCCACTTGAAAATGATGCATGACTTATGTATCCATCTATGGTAAAATTTGCATGGCACTGGTTTCCAGGATAGAGAGCTATGAGGTGAATACCGAGCCACAAACTTCCATATTTGTCTTCTTGACAGTTCTTGATATTTGTTTTTCGTATTCTCTGTGGATGGAATTGTATGCTTAAATTTGGATGGAAGCATCATGACTCACCCACCTAGGTGTAGAAAAAATTTGAAAAATTCTGGAGCCTCCTATGGGCAGGAACCTTCCTCTCCTTCCAAGACAAGTTTCCGGAAATCTACCTTTTATTTTTGATAAAGCAACTTTAGTGGTTTGAATGCTTTGTCTTGTGTCTAATTGTCTTAGCTGGTTGAGGAGGTGGAAAGTACCTCTTTGCTTTACACATGATGTGGCACTTAAAATTTGAATTCCATCACGGTTCGACTACCAACACGAAGCTGTTTGGTGTGGCGTATTGTAAAAAGAAAGCGGCAAAATTTATTGGCGTATATTCACCCCCTCTAACCGTCTAGCTCGGGTCTTTAGTATTTAATGTTGGGGGTGCATCTGTAAGGGGGAGAGGTCCCTCTATTGAATCAGTAGACAGAATCAGCAAGAGCTCAAGCTGGACTATAGGGCTATTACCCACTCTAGGGCCTGAACCAGGGTTAACCTCATGTGTTCTTAGGGATTCTTGTTCTGTTCTAAACCGATGAGGAAAGAGAGGTGATCTAACTATGCAAACCCACACTGCCAAATACTATATTAGTCCCCGAGAAATATGTTGATCGACTGAAATACGCCGATAATGCGGCAATCAACAAATCGTTTAGTGGTGTCAAAACCTACGGATGATACCTGGACCATCTAATGGTTGCCGTTGACAAGGATCGGGCCAGAAGTGTTGATTGGGTCGACGATATGACCAGCAAAGACAACGCAAAGCAGATGCGGCATCGGAGCTCGCAATCAGACTGGCCACCAGACCTGTCGAGATGGCCAGAGAGATCGGAGGGTGGCGGTATCGTGGCATTGGCGATACTACAAGATGTTGCACTAGTGGCAACGTCATGGCACTGCTGTCAGTTACCGTGTCATGGATGTTCGTCCAAGGTGTAGCACGTTGTCGTGTGAGGAGAGCGTGCGGTAACACATTGTGAGGCTTGCTCGAGGGCTCATCGATCGAATCAGGAGGTGCTGGAATATTCCAGGGAATTGTTTGGCGGCCAATGTACGTCCTCGGTGTTCCCAAATGTGGTTGTGCATTGATTTCCCACTGTTGAGGCACGTGGCCGGGCCGTACGAGGCGACGAGGCAACGCCACGGCACTGCTGTCGGTTACTGTGTTGTGGACATTTGGCCAGGGTGAAGCATATTGCCGTGTGTGGAGAGCATGCGGTGGCCAGCTGGGAGGCGGGCTCGAGGGCTTCGAAATTTTTTTGGCGGCTGGTGACGTCCTCTGTAGACCCCCACAGCAGGTGCGCAATGATTTTCCCACTGCTGAGGCATGTGGGTTGGGCGAGGCGACGAGGCGGTGGCCCAGAGGTGGCGACCAGCGGCAGCCCAAAGCGGTGATGCAGCACAGCCCTGGTGTGGTGCGACACTGTGTCTACTATGGCCCAGACACACCGGTGCACGCGGCCCACGCGGGGCTGGAGCTCAGGCCAAAGCAGGTGTTCTAGGAGGTTGTTGATGTTATGTCCGTGATGTCGGGTGGTTCTGGCAGTATAGCTAGCGATTGTAATGATAAGAACAAGTAGTTGGCGCAGGTGGAATCGTACGTAGGTCGACAGGACGAAGCTAACGGGAATCAATTTTAGCTTGGTGATGAGGGTCAAGGATTTGCTGGTGCTGTAAGGAATCGTGACGGCTCTCAGGGAAACAAAGCCAAAGAAGGTAGGAATCAACGGCTGGGAGGAGATGCAGTTGTAGACAACCACCACCATATGGCTATGTCGCTCAAATCAATTCATGTATAATGTCATGGAGTTTGCAACACCAAGTGAGATTTGGATCAAGCTGTCGAGTCTATTCATGTCCAAGACTCAGACTAGTAAGTTATATCTGAAATAAAAATTATATGGGTTTATGATGCAAGAAGGGGCGGATCTGAAGGAGCACGTTAATGTTTTCAATCAATTGGTCACTAATCTAGGCCAGCTAGATGTGAAGATTGACGATGAAGACAAGGCCATAATCTTGCTATGTTTGTTACCTTCGTCATATGAGCACTTGGTTACAACACTAACGTATGGCAAGGATAGCATCAAGACTAAGGATATCATGTCAGCTTTACTTTCTCATGAAATGAGGAAGAACCTTAGCCTCATGCTTTGTTAGTCAGGAGTATTCTAGATGGCGGTAAAAAGACTAGAAAGAAGAACCACAGGAAGAGCAGAGTAGTGCGTTGTTTCAAGTGTGGTGAGTAGGGACATGTGAAGCGGGACTGTACGACAAAGGAAGAAAAAAGTGCAAACTTGTCAAAGGCTAGTGACTCGGAAAGTAATACGAAGATACTCTCGGTATCAGATACTAAGTCCATTGAAGTGTGGATGTTAGATTTTGGAATCTCTCATCATGTGAAAACAAGGTGGAGTGGTTCACTTCGTATGAGGCTGGTGATTTTGGCTTCGCCTATGTGGGTGATGGATGGGTTACCGTGTTGTCGATGTGGGTGATATCGAGATCAAGACACACGATGGAGTGGAGCATGTACTTCAAGTGTGAAGCATGTCATAGGGCTTACAGGGAATCTAATTTCGCTTGATATCTTGCATGAAGATGGGATGATGTTCCAATCTGGGGAAGATAGAAAGACTATTAAGATCATAAAAGATGGGGAGACTGTATTGATTGGAGAGAGACTGGTGTCTCATCTTTATGAGGTAAGAGGGGGTACTATTGCAGGTGGAGGCACTGAGTTGCAGTTGGCAACTTCAGTTCCAAGTGGCGTTGGGTCCAAGGTCAAGTCGGGCTCGTTGAGCAGCTCGACGTGAGTTGTGAAGCAGTCAATCAGAGTCCAGGTACATCGGTTCACACAAGACGTACAATGACATCAAGGTGACGGACGTCATATTTGTCAAGGTGGAGTTTGATATAAGTTGGTGTCGAATATGTGTACGAGTAGTTTACATGGATGTTGTGTTGTGAAAGGTAAGATAGGTTAGAGTAGAAGTCAAACCCTTGTCTAGCCTCCACTATAAAATGGGAGCTGATCCTGATGTAATCATTGAACGACTTTGTAGCGGCTTAGGCTCGTCGGAGGTCGTGGCCGGCTTATGGCCATGACCCATGGCAGACAGCTGCGTTGTTGGGGAGGAGCGCCCATAATCATTGCCCTTGGCAGGTGAACTATCTTACCAAATATTGTGCCTTCGATGTCGTTTCTAGATCGCACCACGTCCGATTTCTGTAACAATTACTAGATAAAAAGCATCATGCTGCAAGTTGCTTCATAAAATTTGATGATTTAGAATTTAAATAGTACAGTCTGCCAGCATAAACTGGTATTTACTAACATGAAGCGGGTACAGTCAGCACTTTCCATCCCATGTTTCCTTTATAAATCAAATATTCAATGGAGTTTTTTAACATGCACCCAATTGTTTTTTATCATGGATCTAATCTAATTCAATTATGTTTATGAGAACTCACCCACTTTCTTTGACTTTCCGATAACTATTTCTATTTTCAATGGCTTATCCCCAATGTGCAAGTGCATGAATGCACGACCATGTGTGATAGTTGCCGGCTTTGCAAAAAGAAGGCCACCGCCCTCGTCGATGCCTGCCGCCGTTAGCTGCAACCTGAGGTCTTCATCGACAACTAGATCGATCGACTAGCGCACGGCCGCAGTGGCCGTGCTGGCTGAAGACGCATGGCGGTGCCGGTCGACAGGGGAACGCACGGGCGTCGGCGGCCACCGGGGGGCGTGCAGCGAGTGACGAGAGCGTGGCCATGGCCGCCACAGGAACGTGCGGTGGCGGGTGGCGGCGAGCGCATGGCGGCGGTCGGGGACGCGCAGCGGCGGGCGACGGCGAGAGAGCGGCCAAGGACGCGCACAGAGCGGTGTATGTTGGCGAGCGCGCGGCGGCAGCCGAGCATGTGCAACAGTGTGCGTCGACGAGCGTGCGTCATATCATCTTACGGACACCTACATTAGCCATACGATGGACGATACATGATCAATAATGCTCTTACCCCGATGGGGGTTGAGAAAAAGTACACTAGAGGCCCCCATATCCTATTTCTTCAGTACTTGGGTTGAAATTCTATGCAGACACTAAATTACATATAATCTATGATTTACTTGATGAAAATATTACCATTTTCACGTGTGTGTGTGTGTGTGTATATATATATATTAATACAGAGATAAATAATGAAACAGATCTGATAAATAATTAAATGTAGCAATTTTTGTTATTTTTATATAGCTTATATGTTATGATAATTTATATCAACTTTTTTGTGGGTTTTAGTAGTCCTTCCAAAGATGCTAAAACTATTTTTAATTATTTTTTAATAATCTTTAGACATCTTTTTGAGTGTTCTCAAATTTTCTACAGTAATACGTCAACGCAATGATACGCTGAAAAGAACAAGACCTAAATAGGAGCGTATCATAGATACACGTGAACGAGCAGCACACGTATGTCCCGCTGATGGAGACGCAAAAACACCAACAAGGAATGCGTACGGTGTATCCTAGCCACTCAACTGGACGCCGTG
This sequence comes from Raddia distichophylla, assembly GCA_005191435.1. Classification (NCBI taxonomy): domain Eukaryota; kingdom Viridiplantae; phylum Streptophyta; class Magnoliopsida; order Poales; family Poaceae; genus Raddia; species Raddia distichophylla. The sequence goes on along the minus strand of SPJY01015242.1, from coordinate 3,130,331 downwards.
GGTGCTAGTGTTGACGTTGGGGACGACATTGCCGATGTTGCTGTTGTCGACGATGACGTTCGCGCCGGTGAAGACATCGCCGTGGATTAGGTGGAGAAGCATGCGGCGAAGGCGAGCAGTCACGCTGAAGTGCTTCCTAAAAACCTTATTCGCCCTACCCAGTGCCGGAGCTCTTGGGCGATTGGTTCTAGAGACCTCTTCTCTCCCGCTTGTCGGTCCACGTGGACCGCGGGATGTGACAGCCTAACGATGGCAGCACAAGAATAGAGAGAGGCAACTTACAAAGAGACTCGACCCTAACTTAGGGCTAAGACTTTTTCCAATTATTGTCGGACGCATTTTGGAGGATGTGTCGAGTTGCTTAAATAGGGGTTGAGAGAAAGTCTCTCCCACAAATAGCAAACATACACTTCCACCAGATGAGCCTTTGAGATTTAATTAGATTATCTTTAAATATACTGGGGCAAGCCCATATGTTCTAACATTAATAACTAGGGGTGAAAACGGGTCGGGTACTACCCGGCAGGTATCCGACCCGGCTCATGGTGGTAAGCAAATAGGTGGAGCATTTTTCTAACCGTCAAATTTAAGGTCGGGTTCGGGTAATATCCGAATTTTTTTGAACGGGTTCGGGTCGGATATGGTATACAAGCTACCCGGCGGATTTGGTTCGGGTTCGGGTACCCGATGGTTTGAAAAATCCGGGTACCCGGCAACAGCTGCTGCGTTGCTGCTGCTATCCGCGGCTGCGCATGACCATCACTGTAAATCAGAAACGAGAATCATGCATCGCTTTGCCTACTGGTATACACATCCCATTGAGTTGAGCTGTAGCTTATCTAATTCGGCGGTGGAAATGTCAAATGTACATAAAATAGTTAGTTCTCCAACACCAAACATTTTACGAGCCTTTCGCTATCTTTCTCTACCACGATGAACATATAGTGTGTTTGTTTATTTTTATTATATGCTTGAATTTTATATAATTTATACATGACCCGATGTACCCGGTAACCGATTTTTACCGTCCGTACAATATCCGATACCCGTTTTTTATCCGACCGTAAATACCCGTAACCGTAACCGTATCCAACCCGATTTTGAGCTACCCATATCCGATCCGACACCCGAAAAAATAAATTAGAGTAGGATACGATATGACCTAGTACCCGACCGTTCCCGACCCGTTTCCACCCCTATTAATAACTATTCTTCACAAGTTCAGGCCTTCAGGACTCCCTTGACCACAATGTTCATTACCCTTCGGTAGATAGCTATATCCAAATTTATACACCATAAATCATACATTGATCAAAACTAATTGAACATGCAGGAGGGACATTATGAATGTGAACTGACGTAGGAAGAAGGATCAGGAGGCAGTGTGGCGATTGGAACTGCTGCATCAAGCATTTGTGTCACCTTCAGCATTGTAGGGCGCTACAAGCCTCCAAGTCACCGTATATTAAAGAAACTTTTAAAGTATAGTGTAAATTGTGAAAGAAATTTAATGTGAAGAATAGGGTGAGTAAGTAATAGTGAAATGAAGTGAAGGAATAGAACGTTTGGTACGGAAGCTAAGGTTTCCTAACGGCACTGCCACGGAATAACGTGCAACACGGTCGGGCTCCATGTGAAGGAGAAACCGGCCACTGGAATAGTCTGTGGCGCCGATGAGCCGGCTGCGGAGGGCCATCCCACAGGAGAGAGCTTGTGTGGGCAGGATGGCATCTGCTGAGTAATCAAAGGTTTGCCATGCATCTTGTACTGCTGTCTACGGCAGCAAGCACAAAGTTACTGGAATCATGCACGCCGGCGTTAGCTGCGCCAGTGTTTTGGTTCCACACCTCTGTGCCAGCGGGATCACGCACGTAGCGAGAGCACCCCGCGGTGAGCTGGACTGCTCACTACTGCGGATCGCCCTAAGCCAAGCGGCTCGTAAGGCCTGTGCAAGCGGTTTTAGGCTCGTAAGGGCATATGCAAGCGGTTTCAAATAAGAACCAGTGATTCCAAATAAGGCCAACTTGTGATACGAACCGCTTACAGTGGGCTATCTCTGCAAGCGGTTCTGTAACACCCCGGTTCCTCGAGAACCCAGAATGCTACTAACTCTCCAAAATCTATAAAATTTCGACAGCATCTCCTTTGTTTATATGGACATCCACGACAGGCAATTTATATCCAAAGAATATATAACCATTTTCCAACAGCCGCTAACCATAAAAGGAGCTACAACAAAAACTATAACTCCCAATTATACAAGTCGATCAACTACTAAGTAAATTTCATAGTTTCACTAATTATGATGTGAGGTAGTGAGTGCTCAAGTCCAGATTCTATTTTCCCATCCCCATGCATGATTGACATCACCTGTACCTAAAAACCAAATAAAAGTAAGGGTGAGTATCGGAGAATACTCAGCAAAGTATATGTATAAACAATTAGAACAATAAAGTAACAATGAGAAATCCATCCATTCTCAAATCATACCAACACTCCACACTTTTCTCTGTTCATGCGAATCAAATCATACCAACACTCCACACTTTCCTCTGTTCATGCAATGCAATGCACATGCACATGTCTCCTCCAGAGCACTCCGGACTAGTCACTTTCGACTTTCTCACCGACCGAAACGGACTAGTCAAAAGTGACTTTCTCACCGACCTGGCTCATATGCAGTATGATGCAATAATGCTCTTATGACATGCAACCGACTCCATAACTCTATCACATATAGCACAAACAACATAATTCAACCACAGGTCGTGATCAGACACAAAGCATTAAATCAACAAGCCACATTCAACCAACCGGCTATATGTTTAACATATACTTGCCTTTCAACCAAGCATGATGCGTTGTCGACGTCGATTCCATACATCCACCTATATATATAGAGCATAAAAATCAATCTCAAAAGAACGCTATCTATAAGAGCAACAAAGATAATCTACACCATGCCAACAATCGCTCTCCCCCGAAATAGCCCATCTAGGAACAATAGACCCTTAAAGACAGAAACTAACTTTCGGACAGCAAACACTAAAATCATCATCACCAGAACTTATCACAATCGCCTTTTCGAAAATCATGGGAATTAAGAATAAAAGAGGCATCACCTAGTTGACACAATCTCATATACCCGAGATACGGTCCATCGATGTTTTTGTTATCAGCTCTGTAGAACCTATCCAACTTTACCCATATAACAGCTTCGTATATGGTTGGATGCTCAATGTGCCATTTTTATTCAATAAAACACAAGGTTTTGCAACATACCACATATGGTGTAGATATTGAGAAAATAACACCAACAATGCTGATCTCCGCACAATCACCACGATAACCTTGCTAGTGACTCACTTGCTCAAGCATTGCGGAAAACCGCGCAAGCATTGCGAAAACACCAAGGCAATTCCCCGCCCTCCTAGTCATCGTGGTAACCATGCTAATGACTTGAGCCTACACATTTTCATTTTTATCCACAATTCATTTCCATATCAATAAACCACTTTATCATATGAACAATGATTTCTATTCTACTTTTTGGAATACACATAAATAGTTTTCCTATTCTAGAGTTTGTAAGGTTTAATCATTTTTAGGAGTGCTTTTAGCAGTGGAGTTTGGATTATCTATGCTAAATAAAATGAGAGAATGTAAACAGTTCAAGTAAGGGAATTTCTATAAATAAATAACTAGAAGGTAATGTAATAAATAAATAAATAACTGACAATTAGGAATTCCAAAGTGCATCAAAGGATAGGAAAATCTGCCTTTGTCGAGGATTGACTCGGATTCTAACAAGTTTTCCGGATAGCCTTCCTCAGGAATTCCCAAAGTATTTAATTAAGTATCTAACGAAGATAAAGAAAATAAATTCAATAAATATGTAATTTTAAGATTTTAACATGAATGCATAAAATATAATGCAGGGGATATGGTTTGGCTGAGAGGGTGATGGTTTGTATATTTTCGAAGAAGGAAGGATTTGTTTTTGTTTGGACAGCATTTTGGGAGTTCTCCGGGTAGCAAGATTTATGCACGTGTCTGTGGATTAAATTTAGTGTGGATCAACAAATTTCCACAGGTCGGGGTCGACGACAACCACGTTGCCGGAGTTCCGAGATGGAAATTGTTGAGTGTATAAGGTGATTGGAAAAATATTTTTAATAATGTATTTGCGCTAATAATAACTTTTAGGATTTTTGAAAATTTTAGAAATCATTTTTTTGAATTTGTAAACGATAAAGAAGAAGAAATGATTTTATTTAAGCTTATTTAATTGATAAAAATGGGGTTTAATAATTTTATTAAATTATTTAGTATTTGTATGATTTTATTAATTTATTGAGTAGCATTACTAGGTGATTTTAAAAGAAAAAGGAAGAAAAACAGAAGGGGTGGGTTTCGGTTGGGCCTTGGCCCATGGGAAACTAAGAGAGGGCTCTGGCTGACAGATGGGCCCCATGTGGTAGTGAGAGGGAGAGAGGGTATCGGAGGAGAGGCTTACTTGGGGAAGGCGGCGCCGGTGAGCGGTGGCCGAAGACGGCGAGGTGATGGCCAGAGAAGATGCCTATAGGGACAGTGATCTTGATGGTGGTGGTGGTGCTCAGTAGCGAGGGAGGCGACCGGGCGGCGAGGTTGGGCGGTGGTGCTCAAAGATGGCGGCGAAGGAGGGAGCTCCGATGATTGCCGGTGGGAGATGGTGATGAGGGAGGAGTGGCTTGAAGATGTTGAACACCAGGGATGACCTATTTATATGCTGGGATGAGCGGCGAAGGCCAGAGTTGGAGGCCGTGGGTTCGCATGAACTGCGGCGAGCAATTCCAGTAGAGAGGCGGAGTCCAGGGGGCGCCGACGAGGGGGAAATGTGGGCTGCTACGTGGCGAAGCCGTATAGGCTAAAGCCGATGTCTGGAAGGCTCGGGAATGGTCATGAGGGGTGATTCCGGCGAGCTGTACGGTGGAGACGGCGTCATCATCGACAATTTCAGAGGAGGCGATGCATTCAGAAAAGAAAGAAACGACGTGCGCCGTTGGATTATACTTGAGGATCTATGGGCGCCGTTGGATCTTCGGGATGAAGGGGTACGGTGGGCATGACGTGGCCTTTTCAGAAGCGTTGGATTTCGGCGAAGAAATCCTATCATTTGACAACAACTTAAGGGATTCGGTGGGCTGGAGCCTGGTGACGTCGAAAGCGCATTCCGGAAAAGGAAAGCGTAGACCAGAGGATTTCCAGGTTAGGAAAGGTTTAAAAGAGATTTCAGAAATTTCTTTAAGCTTTAGAATTTTCTAGAAATCTGAAAAATATGAATAAACTTCTAAAAATCCAGAAAAATGAGAATATTTTTAATATGTGAAAATAATTTATATTTTCTGGGATTTAGTTTTGTCTAAAAATATAAGATATTATTTCTTTAATGGTAAAATTATGGAATGGTCTAGGAAAATAATAATTATTTGGGAGATGTCTTAGGGACATGTTTTTATGATTTTGCGAAAACATTGCATGTCAAAATTGGGAAATTTGGGGTATGTTATAGACTTAACCCCTTAAAAGAATCTCGTCCCCGAGATTTACTCCTATGAAAGGTGGGGAAATTTTTCTAAGACGTCGGATTTCTTTTCCTAGGTACCTTCTTCTGGTATATGATATTTCCATTTTATCTTGCAATATCTAATAGTTCGATTATGCAATCTCTTTTCTGTTTCTTTGATTATGACTTCTGGTTGTTCTTCATACGTTAGGTCTGATCCAATCTCGAATATCGTATATTTGAATATTCTCATTGGGTTTCCTTAGGCATTTTCTTAACTGAGAAACATGAAATACAAGATGTAAATCTTTCAATTCTGACGGTTGCTCTTTTTGATAGGCTACTTTTCCTCTTCTAACTTGAATTTTATAAGGTCCGATGTATCGAGGAGCTAATTTCCCTTTGATTTGAATTCTTTGTACTCCTTTCATAGGGGAGATTTTTATATAAACCATATCTCCAATTTCAAAGGCGAAGTCCTTTCTCCTATTGTCGGAGTAACTTTTCTGTCGATTTTGTGCTATTCTTAATTTTTCTCTAATAATCTTGACATGGTTTTCTGAATTTTGGACTATATGTGGTCCTAATAGTTGCTTATCTCCAGTCTCAGTCAATTTAAAGGCGTTATGCACCTCCTTCCATAAAAAGCCTCATAAGGGGATATTCCTATGCTAGATTGAAAACTATTGTTATAAGTAAATTTTGCAAAAGGAAGACAAATGTCCAAGTAGCTCCATAAACTAGGACACATGCTCTTAACATACCCTAATGTATTTGATTTATTTACTCTTTCAGTTTGTCTTCCTGTTTGGGGACGATAAGCTGAACTAAATGCTAATTGGGTTCCCATTGCATTATGTAAATGTTTCCAAAAGTTTGAAGTGAACTGGAAACCTCTATCTGAAAATATTTTCTTCGGTACTCCATGCAGGGGTACTATCTTTGTAATATAAAGTTCAGCTAACTGACTTCCACCATAAGTAGTTTTTATGGGTAAATAGAGAGCAACTTTAGTAAGATGGTCCAATATGACCCATATTGCATCATAGCCTGACTTGGTTTTGGGAAGTCCAGCTATAAAGTCCATGCCAATTTCATCCCATTTCCACTTGGTGATAGGTAAAGGTTGTAGTAGTCTTGATTGTTTTTCATGATCAGCCTTGATTTTCTGATAGACGTCACATGAGTTTACGTGCTCAGCTATATCCTTCTTCATATTTTTCCACCAGAACGTTTGTTTTAAATCTTGGTACATTTTTGTACTACCTTGATGAATAGAAAAGAGGGATTAATGTGCCTCTTGGAGAATTAACCCCTTTATTTATTTTGAATTTGGCACACAAATTCGTTTTCTAAACCTTATAAGGCCAGTTTCATCTACTTCAATGTCCTTATTTTTGGGATTTTCCAATTCTTTTATTAGTTCAAGCGTTTTCTTGGGATTCCTTTATTTTTCTTTCAAGATATGACTGGAGTTCAAGAACAGATAACATTCCAGCTTCCACGAATTCCAATTGAAATTTTTGGATTTCTTTTCTAAGCTCTGGATGGCAATCCTATAATATAGCCTTATTACAATGTGCTTTTCTGCTTAGGGCATCAGCAACTACATTAGCCTTGCCGAGCTGATATTGGATATCCAAGTCATAATCTTTTACTAATTCCAACCATCTTCTTTGTCTTAAATTGAGGTTTGGCTGCGTAAAGAAATATTTTAGACTCTTATGGTCGGAATATATTTGACACCTTTTTCTCAAAAGATAGTGTCTCCAAATTTTTAATGTATGAACCACAACTGCTAATTCCAAATCATGGGTAGTGTAATTTAGTTCATGCGGTTTGAGTTGTCTTGATACATAGCATACTACTTTCCCTTCTTGCATAAGGACACAACCTAATCCATTTTTGGAGGCGTCACAATAAATCTGAAATTCCTTATTTGTATGTGGGAGAGCTAAGATCAGGGCAAAAGTTAACTTGGCCTTTAGAGTTTCAAAGGCTTTCTCACACTTGTTAGTCCATTGATAAGGGTTAACTTTTTTTAACAAGTGTGTGAGGGGTCTGTAAATTTTTGAAAATCCTTCAATAAATCTTCGATAATAGCCAGCTAGTGCAGGGAAACTTCTTATCTTTGTCATGCATGTTGGAGGTTCCAATCAATTACTGCTTTAACTGTTTTAGGATCAACTTGCATTCCTTCAGCAATAATTATATGTCCAAGAAAAGATATTTCACTCATCCAAAATTTACACTTATTAAACTTGGCATATAACTTATTCTCTCTCAATTTTTCTAAAGCCAAGGTTAAGTGTTTTTCATGTTCTTCACTAATTTTTTGAATATATCAGAATATCATCGCTAAATATTATAATAAGTTCATCGAGATATTCCATATATGTTTTATTCATGGCATTCATGAAGAAGGTTGGAGCATTAGTTACTCCAAACGACATTATGGTAAATTGGAAAAGTTCATATCTGGTTGTAAATGCTGTTTTTGGTCGATCTTCCTTTTTGACATTAATTTGGTGATATCCATATCTGAGGTCTATTTTGAAAAATACATTTGCTCCTTTTAATTGGTCAAAAAGGTCATCTATCCTTGGTAATGGATATTTATTTTTGACAGCATTGAGAGCTCTATAGTCAACGCACATTCTTCGGGTACCATCCATTTTATCAACAAATACTACTAGGGATGCCCAATCATAGGAATTTGATTCAATAAAACCTTTATCCTTTAATTCCCTAAGTTGCTTCTTCATTTCATCCAGATCCGGGATTCCCATTTTATAGTGATGTTGGGCTGTTGGTTTGCTTCCTGGTTTGAGTTCAATGGAAAATTTATATCCTCTATCTCGGGGTGGTTCAGGTAATTCTTCGAGAAAGACATTAGAGAACTGGTTAACTATTTGAATAGTATTTATTCCTAGAACAGGCATATGGCAGATGGATTTTTGAAACTGATTTCTAAGGGTGGGTGTTGAGACCCATGTGGAGGGTACCCCGATTTGATGATGAATATATGTGACAAGATGGAATTTGAAGTGTTTTTGATGAATATTAAATGGTGCATTTGTGGAAATTGCCGTGGAAATGGAACCGTACCATTGTGCTGAGCTTTGGCTAGGTAATAGTTTTGATCGGACGTGGTCTGGTGCAATTTGTTAAGTTGACACGTGGTGTGTTAGGGTTTACTAATTGTGGTGTCACGAATGGATTATGATGTTGGTAGTTTTGTGATGGACTAACCTTATAGGTGAGGTAAGGTGTTTTGGTTTCGTGTGTGTTCGCCTCAATGATGCAGGTATCGGCGGGTATGTGGCTGAAGCTTCGCGGGGACAGTTGGAGGCTGGTGCGTCCGAAGGCGTGCAGGCGACCGGGTTTGATGACTTGGAGATCACATGAGGTAGTGTACTCGAGAAGCTTAGCCATGGCAAGGAATCCAAGGCAGCTGAAGGCTGTAGTGTTGGTAACCTGGTGGTGAAGTTGATACGATAGGTGGGCCCAGGCGTGGGCTGGCGACCAAGCAAGTTACGAAGATATTTTCTGAAGAAATATGTGGAGAATATTCCCTCTCGGTAGTGTGTCTTGTAGTGCGTTAATTTTACACCACTCATCCTCAAATGAAGGGTGGAGATGGGCTCTAGGATTTAGGGCATCTCAGCCTTGGGCTATAAATAGAAGGGGAGGGGAGCACCTCCTCCTCATCCCCTTAGAGCTGAAAATTTCAGAAATAGAGAGGGTGAATTGGGTGTGTGGGCACCTAGAGTGGTTGTGACCACATGGAGTGTGGTTTGTAATCCCCAACTTCTATGCAATGAAATCTCTCATCTTCATAAACATCTTGTGTTGATTTGCTCCAAGCTATTATTGCTTTTGTTTCCCCTTTTTGAAGCTCTTATTTGAAGATGAGTCTTGTTGATTTCTTGCTGGCTCTTGATGGTCTATAATGTCTTGAAGATGCTAATATGATTTGCCACACTTTTTGCAACCATATGAGAGGCAAGATATCAAGTTCTTGACTTGCTGGAAATCTGTCTAGAAACTATCATCCGCGCAGTAGTGTGTGTTTGAATTTTAGAAAAATCTAGACAAATCATTTTTGTATGATTCAACATGGAAAAGTTTCGTGACTTACATATCTATCAACACAAAAATGTTCAAGTCATGGAGATTCTTGGTTTGGCTGCAGTGAGGTGAAAATCGAGCCCTCAATTTTTTGGACGAGATTCTGGCAGGCTGTAGTGTTTAAAATTTCCTGATTTTTGAGCAAGAAGTCTTGATCAGAGTTTTGGTGGAGTGCTTCGCGACTCATGGTTCAATAGAGAGAACAATTCCCATGATTTTTGGAGCAACAGAAAGCCATCATCTCTCTGCTACAAGTGAGAACAATTTCTGAAGAATCAACTTTTGTTTTTTTGAAAGTGGCTTTAGTGATTTGGCTTGATGTGCTTTATTAAAGCATGATTTGAATTGATTCTGTTTTGTTTGGTCACTTGACAACCAGGATTGTGACTTAAAATCCCCTCATATTTTCATGGGGCATACATAGCTGTCGCGGTGTTTATATTTTGAAAACCGGTAAGTTTAAGGAGCTCCGTCCGATGAAAAATTTTTAGGTCTCCCACTCACCCCTCTCTGGTCACCGTAATGGTTTTACAACTGGTATCGGAGCAAGGTTGTGTTTCTTTAGTAAGATTTTCACCGATCTTTTGAAACCTTTTCTGTTGCCTTGAGTTATGGCGGATAAGTATTCCACCAAACCCCCTGTGTTCTTCGGAGTCGATTTTCCGTATTGGAAGACAACATTTGGCTAAAACATTTGGCTAAAAGTTAAGAATCCTTATGTGGTTCCCGAGGAGGTTATGATCCTTAATCAATCGGATGACGAGCTTAATGCGAAAGATCAAAACTACATCATTCAAGGCCTTAGCCGAGGGGAGTATGAGCGTGTTGCTCACATCACATCGGCTCACACCATCTGGGCTACCCTCCAAGCTTACCATGAGGGGACTGACCAGATCATGGTGGTGAGGCAGAATCAGCACAAGAGAGAGTACAACCGATTTGCACAAAATACTGATGAAACGCGGGATGCTTATTTCAGTTGGTTCACAAAGATTCTGAGTGAACTCCGTTCGGTGGGCACAACCAATACTGATTCGGAGAAAGCTAGAAACTTTCTCTCTGCTTTAGATTTGAAGGTCTGGGACATGAAGGTGACCGCCATCCGGCAGGCAGCTGATCTCTTGAAGCTGACTTTGGATGGGCTCTACTTGAATCTCAAGACTCATGAACTTGACCATATTGCAAGAGAGTCGTGTCCTATGTTCACAGCCTTGATCGCTAACCCTTCTGGTTCTTCTTCCGTTGGTGTGGGTTTCTCTTTTTCTGCTCTCTGCGAGCTGTCCAATGATCAGATTCCAGAGGAGCAACTTGCGCTGTTAGCAAGAAAATTCTCTCATGCTTACAGGTGGGTGACCGAGCGCAGACGGGGCATCCTGAGGTGCTTTGGGTGTGGTAGCCTCAACCACATCAAGCTCAACTGCCCCAATCTTGGAGGAGCAGACAAGAACGACTACACTGCGCTAGCCCGTAGCAACTTCATCAACAAGAACCGCAACTTCAACGGTGGCAAGGATGAGAAAGAAGAACAATCCCAAGCTGGCCAAGGGACATTGTCTAGTCGAGAAGGTTTTGGCCGCTCTGGATGAGGCCAACCTCTTCGACAAAGATGACGAGCGATCGGACGATGGAGATGACGGGCAACCGGAGAACGACAACGCCGACTACAGTGGCATGTGCTTCATGGAAGATGAGAACGACGACTCCGAGTTGTACAGTAACTCCGATGATTAGGTAGGTCCCACCTACAACCAGCTCACTGAGGCATTCCTCAAGCTGGATGATAAACTTGCTAAGAGTAGATCTAGGTGTAAGGGACTTGAGGAGGAAGTAGCTTATCTGAACTCTAAGGTTGCTAATGTGAAAGCCCAGATGTGCTCTTGCCCTCCTCCAGTTGACTCTGATAGCTGGAAGGAGTGCGATAAGTTAACTCAAGAATAGCTTGCGCTTGAAACTCTACATGGGAGTGTGGTTACAGATTTTGATTTGCTTAGGGGGAGTCATGTCAGTGTGCTTTCAGAACTAGATGAAATTAGAGAAGCTTTACTTGTTTCTATCTCCGTTCTTGAAATAGAACCTACTTGGATGATTGATCCTTCCATGATTTGTCCTGATCCTGCTGCACACACTACACCTGAGGACCCTGTCAGCCCAGATGCGGGTTGTAGAGATCATGTTTCACCTAATGACATACTCAGCTTAGATGAGACTTGTAGCTTCCACTATGTTGATGCTACATGCCAAGATTCACCTTCTGAATGTTAGAAAACATGAACTTGCGATCTAAAATCTCTAAGTTGGACAATGCCTCGCTTTTTTCATCTTTCTGTGAACGTTATGAAGAGCTTGATGGAGAGTTGGCTAGTGTCTATCAGGATATGAGTGCTAGATTTCAGGGTAGACTAACAGAGGTTCAGAATGCCGAGTGCGTTTCCTGTCAGGCTCTCAAGAGCGAAGTCAAGGTGTTTAGCGACAGGTGTCGTAATGCTTTGGGTAAGGCAGATGAACATGATTCTTCTGACTCTTCCCTTTCTTGCGAGCTTTGTCCCAGCTTCATCAGGAGTGTGAGTACCTTATGAGCACTCTTGATAAATTTGTTGGGGGCAAGAGGAAGCTAAACTTGATTCTTGACAAAAGTAAGATTTCAACGGTAAAGGTCTTGGGTATGATTGGCTTGAACATATGGGAAAAGAGTGGTTCTTAGGGAAAGGGTTTCTGATAGCACTGTCTTTAGGTCTGCTGGGGTAATCAATGAGAGTCCTATTGTGAGGCCAGTCCAAGCTGCTGTGTCTGAGAGTCCACCTAAGAAGGATAGTTCCACTGTTGCTCCGGCCCCTGGGAGAGGCAAAGGAGTAATTTTCACTTTCTGTGATAGGATATGACATACTGAGAAGGACCGCTTCTGTCATGTGAAGAAGACACGTGAGGAGCGTAGGAAAGCGGTCAAGATCCAAGACCCTCCTAAGTCACCCGCACCTAGGGTAGCTTCTCCTCAGGATAGAACCGTGGGTAGACGGCCAGGACATGGAGCCCAATGTTCTGGTGATTATCCTGTTGTCAGTCTGGGCCGTGAGCAGCGTCGTCCTCAAGGTGTGCCTCCTGTTAGCAACAGAGGTGCTCGTCCGCGACGCGAGTTGCCAACTCCATGGTGGAGGACTGGTAATAGGAACAAAGGCAGGAAATGTGGACAGGATGCATCTGCCTCGGTTCAACGGCAGAATGCTCCACATCTGGCGCAGGGACGTGCTCCTACTAGAGGAGTTAACCTAGTTTGGTTAGAGTCCGTTCGTTTGGGTCGCGTGACTCAGTATTGGGTTCCAAAGACAGCTCTTTTGTTTCCCAATGCTGAGCCACGTTTCTTTACTCGTTGACTCAGGCACGTCGGGCTGGGAAAGGGGACTTGTGGATCATCGATTCTGACTGTTTTCGTTACATGACTGGACACTCGTTGGTTCTCCTCCCTAGTCTGTGAGCCCCAGGGTGAGAAAATCACTTTTGGGGATGCTTCTTCAGGCCGTGTGCTCGCCCGAGGCTCTATACAGGTTAGTGACTAGGTTATCCTTAAAGATGTGGCCCTTGTCAGCGAGCTTCGCTATAACTTGCTTTCAGTTTCTCAGCTGACTGACGAGGGTTTTGATGTTCACTTTAAGCAGAATATAAATTGCATTCTTGATTCTTCTAGGTGTTTTGTTTGCGGGATTCACAGATTTGGTAGAGTTTTTTGTGTTGATTTTCAATCTTTAGTTGGCTCTTATCATTGTTTGATTGCTTCAGAGTCTCGTGACCTCTCCTTTTAGCAAAGAAGATTGGGTCACATTGGTTTTGATCACTTGACCAGAGTTAGCAGCCAGGATAATTTGTGGTTTGCCCAAACTCAAGATGGTCAATGACACAGTTTGTGCTCCTTGCTGCCATGGAAGAATGGTTACCGCTGCTCACCCACCAGTCACCAAGATGATGACTGATGCATCGGGGCAATTGGTCCATATGGATACTGTTGGTCCTTCCCGAATGCAGTCCGTGGGTGGCAAGTGGTATGTGCTGGTTCTGGTCGATGATTTTTCACGGTACTCTTGGGTTCACTTTATGGTGACCATGGATTAAACATTTGGTCATTTTCGATCCTTAGATTGTCAGTTGAGTTCCTAGGAGCGCTTCGCGCAATCCGTTAAGACAATGGCACAGAATTCAAGAATGCACATTTCGAAAGTTTTTGTTCTGATTCTGGTGTTGAGCATCAATTCTCTTCTCCGCATGGCGCCGAACAAAATGGCGTTGTGGAGAGAAAGAATCGTACTTTGGTAGAGATGTCTAGGACTATGTTTGATGAATATTCTACTCCTAGGTATTTGGGCTGAGGCTGTTTTTACAGCTTCATATGTTTCAATCAGGGTGTTTTTGATATCCAAGTTGCATCGCACATCCTACGAGCTTCGATATAGGCGCAAGCTTAGTGTATCACATTTTAGGGTGTTTGGATGTAAGTGCTTTATTTTGATGTCTGCAAATTTGGAGAAATTTAAATCTCGATCTTCAGATGACATTTTTCTTGGTTATACAGCTTTTGCGGTTAATTAGCGCGTCTATGATAGTACGAGGCGTAGGATAGTGGAGACTTGCGAGGTTACCTTTGATGAGGCTATTCTAGGGGCAAGGCCACATATCTCAGGATCCGACTTGTCATTTGAGGCTATCATTGTTGAGGAGGGAGTCGTTGGAGATGACGGTTCTACGGAGCCTGACATCGACTTAACTCCACCGGTGGCACCACCTACTTCCAATGCTGTTTCTCAGGATCACCCCTTACTTTCTGCTTCTACTCAGCTCTCACAATATGCTTCTAGGCTCTCACCTATAGAATCTTCGCCCGGTGGCTTTGAGCCTACCTCTCCTGTTCCTAAGGTAGATGCCACTTCTAGGGCTCCTCAACACATCCAAAAAGACCATCCCCTGAGCCGATGATCGGTGATTTTACCGAGAGGATGGTAACCTGATCAAAGTCAGGGCTCACTCACCTTTACTTGTCTGCTGCTTTCGTTGCTTCCTTTGAGTAGAAGGATGTCACCCATGCTCTTTCTTATCCCTCATGGGTGAATGCAATGCATGAAGAGTTGGAAAATTTTGAGAGGAATAAGGTCTGACAGCTTGTCGAACGCCCTAAAGGACATAATATAATAGGTACTAAATGGGTGTTCAAGAACAATTAGAGTGAGGATGGGGTAGTGGTTAAGAATAAGGCTATGTTGGTCGCTTAAGGTTTCACTCAAATCGATGGGATAAATTTTGATGAGACCTATGCTCCTGTCGCTAGACATGATTCCATCAGGATTCTTGCTGCATTTATGGCATCCAACAATTTCAAGTTGTTTCAAATAGATGTCAGAAGTGTTTTTCTAAATGGATATATTAAGGAGGAAGTATATGTTAAGCAACCTTTTGGGTTTGAGAATTCAAGGTATCCTAATCATGTATACAAGCTTGACAAAGCTCTATATGGGCTAAACCAAGCACCCAGGGACAGGTATGAGAGACTGAAAACTTACCTGTTGAGCAATGGGTTTGTGATGTGTAAGGTAGATCAGCCCTTGTTTACCGGTAGGATTAGTGTAGATTTCATCTTGGTGCAAGTCTATGTGGATTACATAATCTTTGGTGGTTCATCCCCTGCTCTTGTTTCTGAGTTCTCGGAGGTGATGAGCTCGGAATTTGAGATGAGCATGATTGGGGAACTTAATTTCTTCTTAGGCTTCCAATTTAGACAGACACCGGAGGGCACTTTTCTACACCAAAGCAAATACACCAAAGACTTGTTGAGTTGGTTTGCGATGTCTGATTTTGCAAGCTGATCTCAACTCCGATGGCGACCACCACATCCTTAGGGTCTGATGAAAATGATGAACTAGTCGACCAGAAGGAGTATCGTAGTATGATCGACTCCTTGCTCTAACTCACCTCTTCCCAGCTGGATGTACAGTTTGATGTATGTCTTTGTGTCCGCTTTCAGGCTTCACCTAGAGTGTCTCACCTTCAGATGGTGTAGAGGATTTTTCGCTATCTCTGTGCGACTGTAGACTTTGCCCTTTGGTTTTCTGCTTCCTCTTGTCTACCTCTCAGATCTTTCTCAGATGCGGACTTCACTGGCAGTAGGATAGACAGGAAAAACACTTTTGGCACTTGCCAATTTCTTAGCACTTCTCTTGTTTCTTGGTCCTCTAGGAAGCAGTCGAGTGTAGCTCAGTCCACTGCTGAGGCTGAGTACGTTGCTGCTGTTAGCTGTTGCAGTCAGGTGATCTGGTTGTGCTCTACTTTGAAGAATTTTGGGTTGGTTCAAGCAAGTGTGCCACTACTCTGTGACAACACCTCTGCAATCAACATTGCTAAAAACCCAGTGCAACACTCTATGACAAAGCATATTGATCTGAGATATCACTTCCTTAGAGACCATGTCGAGAAGGGTGATATAGTCTTGCAGTTTGTGAACACTGATCACCAACTGGCTGATATCTTCACCAAGCCGCTGGACAAGGATAGTTTTGAGGCTCTTCGGGGAGATCTTGGGGCGGTAAGCTTAGCGATACTATCTTGAGAGGGACCTATTTTTTTTGTACTATATGTAATATATCTTTATTGCTTTTCCTGCATTGCATCTAGGGTGCATTTGGGCTTGGTTAGCTGTATTAGGCTGTCAGCAAATTCTTTACTTAGACTTCTGGCATGCTTTGGCACGGACCTCTCATCTCGTGCTTAGATTGCTATCATGCGTAATAGATAGTTTTCTCACCTCTGGCTAAATAGAATTCTCACAGTCTTATAGGTTTATCAGATGCACTCTGGATAGATAAGGTCTGTGTCGAGTCTCTAGTATTTGAGGTATAGTGCTGTCTTCCCATGTAAGATGCGTGGGGTAGATGAGACGAGTCTGAGCGTGAGTGTTTTTCTGATCTTGCCTTGATCTTTTTGAAAGATCTGGTGCGTTCTTTGGTTTTCAGCTCCTTATTCATTGTTAATGTTTTTCCATGCACATTCTTTTGTGATGAAACTGTTGACTCACTTGTTGAGGGGGAGTTTTCGGGAAACTTTGCATTAGCATATAGACTTCCTTTTGCTTTGGAGCTTTGCCTATTATGCTTTTGAATTTAGGCTTTACAAGATGCCGAGACTATTCACATTTCAGCTTGTTCTAGCTCGTTCAATTGGTCTCTAGTTCAAAAATGATATTGCTTTTGGTTTTTCCAAAAACATTGATGTGACATGAGATTTTCACTTTCTAAATGTTGTTGCTTGACGTTTGCAGTCTTTTTTCAGTCATCCTTGCAACTTGGTGAAATCTTTTGTTAGCCAAATCTTTCTCCTGTAAATTGAAAAACAAAAAAATATGCAATTTCAAGTTTTGGAGAGTTTTCACCGGTTATCCTTGACGAGATGGCTTGCCATTGCACACAAGAGATATGAACTTGGAAGGGAATAAGATAGCCAAGACGTGTGATTCCTTCAGTGTAATGCTGGGCAGCGTCGGTCATTTGCATGAGGCCAGAGGCTCTCCCGCCTAAATTCAATCAAAAATGCAAAAACACACACAGGAGGATAGTGACCTTGTAGGCCATTTGCAGTGATCCTTGGGATGTGCCTTGCTAACAATTGCTTTCTTTGAACCTGTGGATGCATCAAAATATTTGCAAAAAAAGAAAAATGCTAGTTTGTTGAGCTGTCGATTTGAAGCTACTTTGCTTTCAAAAGGTTGCATGTGGTGTTCTATCAAAGCCGTCTTGATGCCTTGTTAGGTGACGATATTTGGATTGTGATTTTGTAAGCCACATCTTCCAGTATGAAAAATTGATTTACTAGCTTCTCTTGATCTTGTGAGCACCAAACTAAAATTGCATTGCTGCGATCATCTTTTTCATGTTTTTCACGTTCAAATGGATAATTTTCAAAACTCCCTAGGACTTGCATTTGCATTTGTATCATGCCTATTCCCTCAAATTTCTTAATGTCTATATTGCCAAAAGAGGGAGAATTGAAAAAACATCAATATGCATTTCTTGAAAAAGGAGGATAATTTCTTGGGAAGTTTTGACTTCCACGACTTGGAGATTTTGAACACATGTGTTCCTATCTTTTGCTCCAAATGTGATTCGACATTTTCAACAAGCCAAGTTCGACAAATCCAAAAACTTTAAAATATTTTTTAAGGGTTTGTCAATATATTCATCAAGGGGGAGTGTTAAGACCCATATGGAGGGTACCCCGGTTTGATGATGAATATATGTGACAAGATAGAATTTGAAGTGTTTTGATGAATGTTAAATGGTGCATTTGTGAAAATTGCCGTGGAATTGGAACCAGACCATTGTGCCGAGCTTGGGCTCGGTAATAATTTTGATCAGACGTGTTCCGGTGGAATTTGTTAAGTTGACACGTGGTGGTATAGTGCTTGCTAATTGTGGTGTCACGAATTGATTATGATGCTGGTAATTTTGCGATGGATTAATCTTGTAGGTGAGGTAAGGTGTGTTGGTTTCGTGTGTGTTCACCTGAGTGATGCAGGTATGAGGCTGGTGCGTCTGGAGGCATGCAGGCGACCGGGTTCGATGACTTGGCGGTCACATGAGGTGTACTCAAGAAGCTTAGCCATGTAAAGGAATCTGAGGTAGCTGGATGATGTGGCATCGGTAACCTGGTGGCGAAGTTATCTGACCGGTGGGCCTAGGCGTGGGCTGGCGACCGAGCAAGCTACAAAGATATTTCCTAAAGGAATATGTGGAGAATATTCCCTCTAGGGAGTGTCTTGTAGTGTGTGAGTTGTACACCACTCATCCTCAAATGAAGGGTGGAGATGGGCTCTACGATTTAGGGTATCTCACCCTTAGGCTATAAATAGAGGGGGAGGAGAGCACCTGATCCTCATCCCCTTAGAGCTAAAAATTTTAGAAATAGAGAGGGTGAGTTGGGTGTGTGCGGGTAACACCTAGAGTGCTTGAGACCATATGAAGTGTGGTTTGTAATCCCTTAACTTCTATACAATCAAATCTCTCATCTTTATAAACATCTTGTGTTCATTTGGTCCAAGTTCTTCTTACTTTTGTTTTCCCTTTTTGGAGCACTTATTTGGAGATGAGTCTTCGTGATTTCTTGCTGGTTCTTGATGGTCAATGATGCCATGAGGTTGCTAATATGATTTGCCACACTTTTTGCAACCGTATGAGAGGGAAAAGATTAAGTTCTTGACTTGCTGCAAATCTGTTCAGAAACTTTCATCCGCGCAACAGTCAGTGTTTGAATTTTACAAAACTCTAGAAAATTTATTTTTGAGTGATTCCACTTAGAGAAGTTCCTTGACTTATATATCTATGAACACAAAAGTTTTCAAGTCATGGAGATTCTTGGTTTGGGTGCAATGAGGTGAAAACCGAGCCACAAATTTTCTGTACGAGATTTTTGGCAGGCTGTAGTGTTTGAATTTTCCTGATTTTTCTGCAAGGAGTCTTCAGTAGATTTTTGGTGGAGTGCTTCACAACTCATGGTGAATAATTTGCTTTTGCTTTTATGAAAGTGGCTTTAGTTATTTGGCTTGATGTGCTTTATTAAAGCATGATTTGAATTGATTCTATTTTATTTCGACACTTGACAACCTGGATTGTAACTGAAAAATCCCCTTATATTTTTTCATGGGTCTTATCCGTGCACTGTTGGGGTATACATAGTTATCACGGTGTTTGAGGAGCACCGTCCGATAAAAAATTTTCAGGCTCCCATTCACCCCCCTCTAGTCATTGTAATGGTTTTATAGTAGGCTCCATCTGGTATTTAATGGTTTGATTGGATGGAGTGGTTAGAGTCAAGGTTTTGGTCTCACGATGTAATTTCATTTATTTAGACAAAGCCAATCCATTCATATTATAAGATCTAATCCTTTTAAATCAATAATTAGAAGATTGGCTGAGAATTTTTCTTGCTTTATTTGGACTTCTATATTCTCACACCTTTGGGAAACCAAAATTTTACTCCGGGTGAGTGGATATGGCAGGGTATTTTTAAAGGAATAACTTTAATCCAATAGAGTTGGACAAATAATTTTGAGATAAATGAATGGGATGCACGGGAATCGAAAAGTATAACTGGAGGATTTAATTGAACTGTAAAGTTACATGTAATAACATCCGATGCATTTTCAGCACTGCAGAAACATAATTTACTAGCCCTTGGGGGTTAATTTCTTGCAACAAATCTAGTTGGTTTTCCTCCCTTGATGGGTACAATCTTCTGGCTTGGCTTAGGTTTCCTTACTTCAATATGGAAAAAGTCTATATTACACCGTGAATTATTACCCTTCGTCTATATACCCCTTGAATTACAAAACCAGGCATTCTAGCCCACAAAACCGTGAAACTAGGGCAAATAACCCCTGAGGCAGTTTTGAACAGCGGTATCACGATCTTGATACCGCTCCCTGCAAAACAATAGCCACTCCCTTCTATCAAGGCGATATTTCGGCCCCCGTAACGGCCGAGTGGGCGACCCTTCGGCCCCCGCGTCGCCCTGTACTGGGCGGCTCGGGCGGCGACGCTCCCCCCAACCAAGCCACCTCCACCGGCGCCCTCGCCGGCCGCCACCGCCGGCGGCTTGCCATGGCGGCGGTGGCCCTCCCTCCCCTCCCCTCCCCTCCCCACCTCTCCTCCCTCCCCTTCCTTCCTTGCGGCGGCGCGCGGGCGGCCTCGCGGCGGCGGTGGCTCGTCTTCCTCGCGGCGGCGGCGGCGCGCGGGCGGCCTCGTGGCGGCGGTGGTTCGTCCTCCTCGCGGCGGCTCGTCCGTCTCGTCGCGGCTCGTCCTCCTCGCGGCTGCGGCGGCGCGCGGGCGGCCTCGCGGAGGCGCGTAATAACTTCTTATAGCATACATTATACGAAGTTATACGAATATCCCAGTTCATTACTGCCATTACCAACCTGGCAGGCGGCGCCGCGGCTCCGGCGGTGCTGCCCGTATGGAAAAGGGAGCTCCTAATGGCACGAGCTCCGCCGCGCATCACGCGCATCAGCCCGGCGTACGAATCCTTCCTGCGTCTCTCATCCTCGACGACGGCCGCCGACGCCGTCTCCTCGACGTCGTTGCTGTCGACAACGCCGCTCGAGAGCATGGAGGTGAGGTCCTTCGTCTTGGGCCCAAGGGAAACGGCCGCCTGCGAAGCCACCTCCCTGCCCCCATGCGTCCCAGCGCCGCCACGACCACCTTCGAGCTCCTCACGTGTGTGATGTGGCGCTGCCAGACGATCGCCATGGGCTACGGGCCTGGACAGAGAGTGT
>SPJY01015242.1:3051368-3104949 GCA_005191435.1 Raddia distichophylla | reverse complement strand
AATATCCTGAGCGCATTTAGTCATGAAAGTCAATTGTCTTCTTAAGCCAAGATTAATAATTCTTGTGAAAAACATGAAAAAAAAGTGCTAGTGACATGTTTGGTTTCTTTCTTTGTACGTTTCAGACAAAAAGTCCTTTCATAGACAAACTTAGGGTTTGTGAGCCAAGGTAAGACCGGCTCGGGATCATGGGACCCTTTTCTATCAGATAGGAGGGGCTCTTGTACAAAATAGACTTCTAAGTAATAACCCTATAGAATCTATCTATATAAAGAGGCAATCGTGTCAGGAAAAAGGTTTTTCTTTGGCCAAAGGGTACTTCGAACTTGGAACGAGAATGAAGAGATTAACGAGACTTCTTTCTCTTTTGAGTTTTTTTGGCTTCACACTAGGCCTTGTTTGTTTTAGCTTAAATTAAATTTGTTATTTTTATGTAAGCTAAATAATGTAATATTATTTTCATAATTTTTAGAGCTCTTTAAAACATCCTTTGAGAATTCTCAAATTTGATACAGTAAAACTCAACTCAAATTTAATCTGAATCAAACAAGGCCCAAACTGAAAGCCCAAGTCGTAATAACTTCGTATAGCATACATTATACGAAGTTATACGAAGAGCCTAACCCTAACCGTAGAAGTGTAGAACGGTAAAAGCCCTTGCTTGTGCCGCTGCCGCCTGCCTCGCTTGTGACGTTGTGCCCGGTTGCCGGTGAGATGCCCTTGCCGAGTTGCCGTTGAGGCGAGCAGCCGAGCAGGGGACGAGGCGACGAGCGATCTGCGAGACTGCGATCTTGAGTTCTTGATGCGGCGGCCGCCCGTGGACGCGGAAATCCGGGAGACCAAGAGGCACCGACTCAGTGACTCACCGTATACCGTATACATCAATAGACAATACGTGAATACCTGAAAGCTAGCAGCTAGCTCGTGGCCTCGTGCACAGCACAAGTGCTGGCCGTGGGCTTGATGCCGTGAGCACAAGTGCCAGCTTGGGCAGTTGGGCTTTTGTTTCACCTGGGCTGGCCCAAATGAACCTTCCCAACTCCCTGTACTCTACCTAATAGGTAAGTGGCTGCAAAATTTTAAGCCTGGGCCGAGGCCCAACCAGCCCAGGTGGTGCATCCGCCCCTGACGAGAAGCCTTAGTCATCAAGCCTCTCAATGTATCAACACGCCACCAGGCAACGCCTGCCCGATGCGTCACCTACCATCTGGGTAACCGAACGTTTATGAGCAACGAACTGAAAGATATGGAACACCATAAGGTATTTCACTGTCCAGAAAAGATAGAACCCAATCTCCGACAAGAGGTTATCCACAGGAGTATACTGCACATGCAGTTCGAACTTTTCAAAGTGCTCTCAACTATTAGTGAGGTGAACGGATGTTTGCGTCCATTTTGGTATACTAGGCCTCATGTATTTTGTTAATGAGTAAATTTCTTCAAATTGCATACACGCTCTCGCGAAACTAGCAGCAAATCATATACTTAAGAAACATTTTCTCGGAGCCCCTTTTTTAGAAAACAATGCTTCTCCCCCAGCTTCACGGTACCGAGAAGTAATCCGGGCCAAAAATTTGCCATATTAAATAAATTTTTTCATATTATATTAGCTCGTGTCCGAGCATGTTTTCCTATCTTCTCCAGGACATCTTGCGTTAAAATTGCGTCAATCTCTTCCAAATCACAACCCACAAGCAAGCGCCACTGGTCGTCTCGATGACCTATTCTACCTTGATTACCTTAGCCTAGTTCCAGAAGTATATCCAGTTGTGGGGACATCTTCGTCACCTAGTTCTCACCAGGCACACATAATGAGATCACGTGGAACCCCAGTGCCTCTGGTACTTACTCAATTAAGTCGACTTATCTTCTACAATTCTATGAGATTGAGCGTAGATCTCCTTCGCACCCTTATTTGTCGTATAACTTCGTATAATGTATGCTATACGAAGTTATTACGGAATTAGTACCAATTTGGCATCACATACAGATCACAACTCACAATTCCACATAATTAGTAAGCGAGAAACTAAGAATTAAGAAATTCAAAAGCTTAATACTACAGAGTATAGAAAGAGGCATAGAGCCTAACCCTAACCGTAGAAGTGTAGAACGGTAAAAGCCCTTGCTTGTGCCGCTGCCGCCTGCCTCGCTTGTGACGTTGTGCCCGGTTGCCGGTGAGATGCCCTTGCCGAGTTGCCGTTGAGGCGAGCAGCCGAGCAGGGGACGAGGCGACGAGCGATCTGCGAGACTACGATCTTGAGTTCTTGATGCGGCGGCCGCCCGTGGACGCGGGAATCCGGGAGACCAAGAGGCACCGACTTATTG
This sequence comes from Raddia distichophylla, assembly GCA_005191435.1. Classification (NCBI taxonomy): domain Eukaryota; kingdom Viridiplantae; phylum Streptophyta; class Magnoliopsida; order Poales; family Poaceae; genus Raddia; species Raddia distichophylla. The sequence goes on along the minus strand of SPJY01015242.1, from coordinate 3,102,621 downwards.
ACTCACCGTATACCGTATACATCAATAGACAATACGTGAATACCTGAAAGCTAGCAGCTAGCTCGTGGCCTCGTGCACAGCACAAGTGCTGGCCGTGGGCTTGATGCCGTGAGCACAAGTGCCAGCTTGGGCAGTTGGGCTTTTGTTTCACCTGGGCTGGCCCAAATGAACCTTCCCAACTCCCTGTACTCTACCTAATAGGTAAGTGGCTGCAAAATTTTAAGCCTGGGCCGAGGCCCAACCAGCCCAGGTGGTGCATCCGCCCCTGACGAGAAGCCTTAGTCATCAAGCCTCTCAATGTATCAACACGCCACCAGGCAACGCCTGCCCGATGCGTCACCTACCATCTGGGTAACCGAACGTTTATGAGCAACGAACTGAAAGATATGGAACACCATAAGGTATTTCACTGTCCAGAAAAGATAGAACCCAATCTCCGACAAGAGGTTATCCACAGGAGTATACTGCACATGCAGTTCGAACTTTTCAAAGTGCTCTCAACTATTAGTGAGGTGAACGGATGTTTGCGTCCATTTTGGTATACTAGGCCTCATGTATTTTGTTAATGAGTAAATTTCTTCAAATTGCATACACGCTCTCGCGAAACTAGCAGCAAATCATATACTTAAGAAACATTTTCTCGGAGCCCCTTTTTTAGAAAACAATGCTTCTCCCCCAGCTTCACGGTACCGAGAAGTAATCCGGGCCAAAAATTTGCCATATTAAATAAATTTTTTCATATTATATTAGCTCGTGTCCGAGCATGTTTTCCTATCTTCTCCAGGACATCTTGCGTTAAAATTGCGTCAATCTCTTCCAAATCACAACCCACAAGCAAGCGCCACTGGTCGTCTCGATGACCTATTCTACCTTGATTACCTTAGCCTAGTTCCAGAAGTATATCCAGTTGTGGGGACATCTTCGTCACCTAGTTCTCACCAGGCACACATAATGAGATCACGTGGAACCCCAGTGCCTCTGGTACTTACTCAATTAAGTCGACTTATCTTCTACAATTCTATGAGATTGAGCGTAGATCTCCTTCGCACCCTTATTTGTCGTATAACTTCGTATAATGTATGCTATACGAAGTTATTACGGAATTAGTACCAATTTGGCATCACATACAGATCACAACTCACGATTCCACATAATTAGTAAGTGAGAAACTAAGAATTAAGAAATTCAAAAGCTTAATACTACAGAGTATAGAAAGAGGCATAGAGCCTAACCCTAACCGTAGAAGTGTAGAACGGTAAAAGCCCTTGCTTGTCGTATAACTTCGTATAATGTATGCTATACGAAGTTATTACGATAAAATCAATTTTGTAATTTTTGCAAACAAACATTGATTACCATAATTGCTAAAGTACTTGTTAAACAATAATTCATGGATAAAACATTATGTACATATATAGTACCAAAATTAGCAGTAAAATACTACACAGTTTCAGGAACATAGAAAAATTAGTTTCATAATTTTCTGATCCACTGAGAATATTTGACAAATATTTCAATCTAGAGTAATTCCGGAAAATACTGAAATTTGGGAAAATCTCTAAAAAGAAGTGGGCCGAATCCAGCCCACTTGGGCCCGCGGCCTTGCTGAGGGAAGAGGGCACGTGCCCTTCTTCTTCCTCCAGCCAGCCCTGGCAGGGGAGGGGGAGGCGCACGGGGAGGCGGCGCTCCGGCGAGGGGGCGGCTACGGCGAGTGGCGGAGGATGTCGGCGGCGGCGAGGCGACCTTGCCAGCGGCGGCGGCTCGGCGCAAGGCGACCAGAGGCGATGGGGCGGCGGTGAACAGAGGCGGCGGCGGCGGCTGTACACGGCGGCGGCGTTCCGGTGGCGCTGGGGCTTGGCGAAGTGGCCGCGCGGATTTGCAAGGACGCAGGGAAGACCGCGGTGGAGGCGGCTTGGGCTGGGAGTGCCCGCGGCGGTGGCGCGACACAGAGGCGGCGTGACGGCCATGGGGAGACGGCGGGAGCTCCGGCGACGTCGGCTCCGGCCCAATCGATTGAGGGGAAACATACTAGACGTCCTAGGGATGCTACTAGAGAGGAGGCACGAGAGATTACCAAGCGGTGGCACCGGATTCGATGTCGAGCTCGCTGGCGACGGGGAAAAACGCGGCGGCTCCGGCGAGGAATTCCAGAGACTCCAGTCAACCAAGCCTGTTGTCAAAAATAAAAAATGGTTTGTGGATGATTAAGGTAGATCATGTTGGAAGGAATTCAACGAGCAAGCTCACCCAATGCTCCAATTGAAAGAGACAATTAAAAGAGGAAGAAGAAACTCGGTTTGGGATTTTATAGCCATGAACAGGAAGTTAAAAGGGTTGATTTGTGCAGGATTAACATCACTTAAGGAGTAGTAACCGACATCACAAAGGTTTTATTTCCATCAAAACAAAGTGGAGGAAAATGGGTGGTTTTTCAATGCTTTGGCAAGCACAAGGAGTTAAAGAGTTGCTGCGCGTTGGAGAAAAGAAATGGTGCGTGCAGGTAGGAGAGAAGAGAGAGAAAGAGGAAGGAGAGAGAAAGAGGGAGATGAAGGGATGTGACTGCTCAATTTCTCCATATTGACCATTAAATTTAGTAGAAACCGATGGCATTATATCCTTCTTGATGGCCACTAAAGAAGATGAAACAATTGAAGATAAACTCCTCCATTTGCATGCATGCTGGAAGAGGAATAGAGGGCATGCGCAATGGAGAGGAGAGAGAGAGAGAGAAAATGGGATGGCAAATGAATAATAAGTGGGTCCCAAAAGAAGATGAAGAGAAATAGATGAGGAAATAATTAAATAATAGGACCAGCATAATTATCTTCAATTCTAGTAATTATTTATCAAATAATATATTTGAATAAACTCTAACTATTATTTTATAATTATCATTTTCGAACATTTGTAACCAAGGGTTATACAATTGTAGGAAAATAATTATCAAAAAGAAATTATTTAGATATAGTTTTCAAGAAGTCACCCAATATTATAAATTTTATTTTCACAAATACAATAGCCTTTGCTCATAAATAAAAATCAAACTACTTTTTATTTTTAGAGTAACATATTCGTTTTCTTGATTTAAAATTTATATGCACAAATTTTTAATTACGAAAATTCCATGCATGATTTCATTTTTATAAAAATGAGGACGTTACATCATCCGACGCGTCTGATGAGCTCATCGGATGCATCCGATGAACGCGGCTGCAGCGTGGGTGAGAGTGCACGCGACGTGTTCGACTGGTGGCCTGGCCCGGATCGGATGTGTCCGATGCCCCTGTCGGACGCGTCCGACAGTGAGGTTGCAAAATCTGCGGAGCTGGGACTTAGCCGCTGGAGAGTTTCGGTTGTGCGGGCTACGTGCATCGGACGTGTCCGATGAGCTCATCTGTAACATCCTAGCAAAATTTTCAAATTCATATATCATTCCAAAAACACATATTTCAAAAAATTCTAATAAGTTTCTTGATTAAACTTCGGTTGTTAAAGACAATAGTAGGAATTAATTTTCTTTTCTTTCCTCATCTTAATCTACCCCAATTTGCTTGATGTTGAGCCGAGCGATTTCTGCTCGGGCTCAAGGGCTTAGCGCCATTTTTCCTCCTCAGCCCTCTGACCAGTAGCAGGCCCGACAGCCCACCAGGCAAGTCGAGCCGTGGGCCGGCCCGGCACGATTAAGCGTGGGCACGGCATGACTAATTAAACGGGCCGTGTCGGGCCTAGTTTAAACGGGCCGTGCTTAAATGGGCCCATGCCAGGCCGTGCCAAGCCGTCCGTTTGGCCATCTATACTCATCAGCACATTTTAATTATTCAAACAGAAAACCCAATCAGATGTGCAGAACATAACTTACAAAGTAAAGAAGCTGCGAGTAGAAATCACTTTACAGCTTTAACATTGGTATCAAACAAGTAAAGTAAAGTAAAGTAAATCACTTTACATTTTATTTTAGCAATAACATATCATTTACTATGAATTATGCATGTCACTTGGCTTTGCAAACATCCCATGACAAGAAAATCACCTATTTATTTCGTAATTCTGTTACTACTTATAAAGAGAGGATATTTCTTCCACCTTTCTTCGTCCTCCCCCCTCCCGTGCGATCTCAACCGTCGGATCTCCTGACATCTTTTTTCGTCCGTCGCCCGGCGTTTGGTGCATGTTTCGTCAGTGTTGTGTATTATCCGTATTTCGTATTCGTATCGAAGTCGACTTCCTCACGAGTCCATACACAGCTGGTCGGTTCTCCTTCTTGATTACGTATTCTAATTGGAGAAGGAAGACCTTTACTTTCCATCTACTCCTTCTTGACCACGTATTCTAATTGGAGAAGGAAGACCTTTACTTTCCATCAACTCTACGCCCTATCAGCCATGAAATCCATTCGGATTACCAATTGAACAGCCCACCAAAATCCTAAGCATCAATTCAAGACATCTAACTCCGACCTTTCTGCCATCACGGATGTCCATACGGATTAATATAGAAGCATGTCAAATAATAAATAATAAAATAGGTCAGACAGCATACAAGCATAGTCTTAAAACCATACCAAATTACTTAAAGATAATTTCGAAATCTTGTTTTATTTCTCCCGTTGCAACGCACGGGCAATTTTGCTAGTCAATAATAAAGTAAGAAAATCAAGGGGAATTACAAGTTGCTCAAAATATAAATTGTAACTCAAGTTTAGTCTATATGGATATGGCTCAAAGAACACATAAACGAACCAAAATCAGATAAGAAATGTACACTGTAGGGTTCAACATGGCAAACAAATGGTACAGAGCAGAGACACCAGGCTGCCCCCAAAATGTTGTCAACCAGAAACAATTGATCTTCTAATAAAACCGTTAAATCTTCAAGTGCGCGTCAAAAGGTCTTATCTTGACGCCTAATACCTAAAAGGATTTGGTAGGCATTTGCAGGGGCATATACATATAGCTTAATCACCCAAATAAAGCTGTCACATCATTCATGGGTCTAACCGAAATGCGTACATCAAATTAACTAAACGACTTCATACGAGCAGGAGAGAAGGGAGGCCGTGGAGAAGCATTCACCTCGTCGTCGTCGCCGCCGCCGGAGGAGGCGTTCGCCCTAGTTCATCGGAAAGTAGGCGTGGTGCCAATTCTTCTTCTTCTTCTTCTTCTTCTTCTTCTTTACGTAGTTTTAAAGAAAAGGTAAAACAAAATAAGGGAAAAATAATATAGTACTGATGTAGAGCTATTCAACAAAATATTCGCCTGTGCCAAACATTTCAATGATAAATTATATCACGGTAAGACAATGTACTTGTCAATTTTGTCATTCCTGTAATACAGCATTGCCTTCTCTAGCATAATGTGGTCGAATTTAAATATACAATTAATTGCATACCTGATTAATAAGCCCTAAGTTCGTGCTGTAGCCTGTAAGATCGCGCTCTCATTTGTGCAGTACTGCGTTACTGCACAAGAAAGCGAGATACTTTTGTGCAGCAGTTTAACAATACCACATATACAGCATGCTTGCATCTAAGGGGGTACCAAGAAGATATATGATTTTTTTTTCTACCACGATATCACATATAGAGCATAGCAAAACCAAAATACCATATGATTCTTTAGCCTAAAAAGAAAATCTAACATACTATACATATGTGAGTTCATATACAGCATACAGACATGAAGAGAAAACCATCCACAAGTGCACTGGTATGAGGATCATATACAACATACAAACATGAAGTGTAAAGCAGCCACAAGTTAACTGTTATTAGCGATTGGAGCAGTGGCGGAGACACCGCCCGGCCAGCCTAGGCCCAGGCCCGGGCTCCGGCCCAATAGCAAGGCATAAATGCCTTCTAGGCCAGCTCATTTTTCAGCATATTTTTGGCAATTGGCCCAGGCCCAACTGGGCGGAGCCAAGGCCCAGCCACCCTGGGCCTAGGCTCCTCAGTTGGGCTGGCTCCGCCACTGGATTGGAGGTTCTCCAAGCTTTTCAAGGCTTTGCATGGCTGCTTTAGGCAATGGAATGCCAAGCCAGTGCCAATGACCAACCTTTCTTCTCCTGGGTTGATCACACCCAAATTCTATCCAAGAAAACAAAGAGCATGCAGGCCCCGAAGCAACTGAATATCAACAAGATGCAGTTGGTTTACTACTCTACTCTGATGGATAAGTAGGAGGGGTCCGAGATTACAGGGATACAACCCATATATCGCTCTTGCAGAGATTTCATACCTCCAAGGCTCCAACCCCATCTGGCAGCTCCATCCATTGTTATCAGCATGTTGATATATATTTCACACTTGAACTGACCAACGCAATCAACTCATGACTCGGTGGTGTTGAGCTGTCGGTCAAATTTTAAAAAAGATGAGTGAAGAAAAACCAGATCATTTTGACATGTCACAATAATTATTTAAGACAATCCGGTCTCTACATCTAAAGATGCATATAGCCAAACAGAATCACATAGTAAATTTACTACAGCACCACACTAACTCAAATTAAAGAGGAAAAAAGCACACTGAAGGGAAATATCAGGACATATTGTTTTCCTGTTATTAAATCTCCAGCCAAATGAAAAGACACTGTCATAACAGCAACTTCCAAAGACTGGCCTGCTTGGTAAAACATACCAACAATAAATATCTCAATAGATTACGATAGGACCAATACCACAGAGAAAACAAGGTTTTTCACGCAATGAAAAAGATAGAACTTCAGCATAAATATCGATAGTAGATAGCATCTTCATCCTTGACTGAATGCTGGTCTCCTAGAGAGAAAGAAGAGCAGCTGCAAGAGCCATCATGCTAGCGTTCTAGCTGATGGCTTCGGTGCAATCGCGGCTGTTGGTGCAGAAAGCTTCATGAACGCCATGACGCACCCTTTTCTCCTACTCGATCAACAGTTGTCATCAACACACAGTCAGTGAAAGTGCTTGGAAACAACAGAAAAACACCTGCAGGGCTTTGTTATAATTTTTTTAATTACTTTTTAGATGATTAATTTTTTTAATTATGATGATAATAGGTTAGAACACTGAATTTTGCATTCCACAGAATGGGATATTGGTAATGGTGAAATCCAAAACAATCCTTAAAAAATTGAGATAATCAGAATATATAACCGCTTGTAACTATTGCGTCAAACAAAAAGGATTTAATTGACCATTGTAACTATAACAGTAAAAGCGGAAGAATTTTTTTGAGCAAAAGTAAAAGCGGAAGAATTGATCTCCTTATAATCATGAGAGATGGTGAATATGGATAATTACAAGGAAGTGGTAGTATGAAGTGCATACCAAAGCATTCTGTCGGGTATTCACGCGAATTTAAGGGTCGGACGTTTGGGGTGAGCTGTGGCTCCCTGCATCAACGCCTGTTTGGCTTGAAGCTCTTCCTCCTCCTCTCCTGCCAATTTAATTATATCCACCTCGGCGCTCTGAAGCAAAGGGAGAACCTCTGGACGAATTACCTGATTGAAACCAATGTTGGCTGCTCTCATGAACACAAGATCGACACGAAAGCTTATCTCTTCAAGGCTTGGCATTGCAGGTGCTACGGATCTGCACTCACTGCCATGCCCGTGCCTACATTGCCTTCTGAGCGCAAGATTGAAGTGTGTTCTGAATATTACTAGCTTCTTGAAGTAGCTATAGCTATCCCCTTCCCACAAGGACCAGGAATTCTTATGAATGATCGGTGGCTTCTCCAATCACGATACAGGGTGAGGGATTGTAGCTCTGGCATCCTCCCAAGTGCTTTCATCTCCTGCTCTTGCACAACCACCACCAACACAAATAAGTGTGTGAGGTTTTGAAGAGGCGGGAAACTAATAATCCACTCCGGCATTCTAGGTAAAACCATTTGATGGAACTTCAAGTAACAGAGTTGTCGAGGGGATGACATGGTCGATGCTGCTTCTAACTGACTGCATTCTAATCTGCCCGAAATATTGACATACCGGATCTTGTCCAGATTGCCTAGATACTCCAAAAAAGTCCTCCCCAGGCTCCCATCGTTCTCATCCCCAGCTTTGTAATTTTCTTGAGCAAAATCCCTATCTTTGAAATTGATATGGAGCAGCCTCAGGTCCTTCAGTTTGCTCAGCTCCTTGATAAATCTTGCAGGCTGGCCATTGTACCCCATTTGTAGCTCTTGCAGGGACGTCAGTTTTCCAATCCAGTCCAACACACTTTCATTGAAATCGGAATAGAAACTACAACGCAGAAAAAGCAACTGTGTTAGCAGGCTGATGCTGGATGGCAATTCATCTATTCCAGCTGTCAAGTCCAGTGCCTGCAAATGCTTCGGTTTACTATTTCTTTTGGGATTTCACCACCGAAATATGAATCTTTCAGTCCAAGGTACCTCAGGTGACATGAATTCCCAAAATGTGTGAGGTCCAAATTACAACCTTCCATATTTAGCACACGTAATGGTCCCAAATTTCGATGTGCTGCAATATACTTTCTTCCACGATAACCAAAAGCGAAAAGTGATCTCACATGTTCCAAGGCCATGCCAGCAAGAGGACTATGCTCTAGCATTGTATTCCTTTGAACAGATAACCTACGAATACATGCTTTGCTCTGCAGGAGTATTCCTTGCTTTCCATAATCCAAACTTTCCAGAATTTTTATGGAGTTTTCATATAAGAAATATAATTAATAATTTTTAAATAAAGCTTGGGACATTCTAATATTATTAGGATGCCACAAATTTCATATGAGAAACTCCATAAAAAATCCCTACATATAGCACTCCTACACTAGATCAGCCTACCCCAAAAATTCTGGAAAGTTTGGAGCTTATTTGATACACCTTTTGACTTTTGAGCTGTCCAGTTTGGGCCCCGTCGGAACATCTGGCCGGCCACTATATAGCCATGTTGGAACATCCGACGGGCTCCCATCTGCTCTGCGCTAGCTGATGTCTAGAGCGCCTCAGGTCGAAACTTCACAGGGATACAACCCATATATACTTATATAGCTCTTGCAGAGATTTCATACCTCCAACCCCATCTAACAGCTCCACCCATTGTCATCAGCTCGTTGATATATACTTGTCACACTTCAACTGACCAACCCAATCAACTCATGACTCGATGGTGTTGGGCTCATGGCAGAAGAAATGAAAAAAGAGAAACAAGATCATTTTGACATGTCACAATAATTATTTAAGATAATAGATATGATCCGGTCTCTACATTCAAAGATGCTTACAGCCAAACAGAATCACATAGTAAATTTATTACAGCACCACACTAACTAAAAATAAGGGGAAAAAAGCACACTAAAGAGAAATATCAGGACATATTGTTTTCCTGTTATTAAATCTCCAGCCAAATGGAAAGAACACTGTGATAACAGCAACTTCCAAAGACTGCCCTGCTTGGTGAAACATGCCACAATGAGTATCTCAACAGATTATGACAGGACCAATAGGCAATAGCACAGAATAAACAAGGTTTTCCACGCAATGAAAAAGATGAAACTTGAGCATAAATATCGATAGTAGATAGCATCTTCATCCTTGACTGAATAACTGTGCTGGCGTTCAAACTGACGGCTTCGGTGGAAGCTCGGCTGTTGGTGCAGGGAGCTTCATGAACGCCGTGCTGCACCCTTTTCTCCTGCTTGATCAACACAGAGTCAGTGGAAATGTTTGGCAAAAACAGAAAAACACATGCAGGGCTCTATAAATTTTTAATTAAGATCATAATAGGTTAGAACAATGAATTTTGGATCCCATAGAAATGGAATATTGGTAAGGCTGAAATCCAAAACAATCCTTAAAACATTGGGATAATCAGAATATATAACTGGTTGTAACTATTGTGTCAAACAAAACGAATCAACTGACCATTTTTTGTAACTATAGTTGTGGTAAAGCGGAAGAAATGATCTCCTTATAATCATGAGATTGTGAAAAAAGATGGATGATTACAAGGAGGTGGTAGTATGAACTATGAAGTGCGTACCAGAGCATGCATTATGTCGGGTATTCATACGCTGAATCGAAGGGTGGGACAGTTGGGGTGGGCGGCGGCTGGCTGCATCAACGCCTGCTTGGCTTCCTCGCTGTCCAACGCCTTCATCAGCACCTCGACTCTCTGAAGCAAAGGGAGAACCTCCGGACGAATTACATGGTCGAAACCAATGCCGGATTCTTTCATGAACCGTGCATCCATACGAAATTCAATCTCTTCAAGGCTTGGCATTGCAGGTGCTACGTGTGTACGTTGCAATCTGAAGTCAAGATCATAGTCTGTTCTGAATACTAGTAGCTTCTTGAAGCAGGTAGAGCTATCCCCTTCCGCTTCCCCGCTAGGACCAGGAGTGCTTATTAGGGATGGGGGCATCCACGGTTTGCGATACAGGTTGAGCGAACGTAGCTGTGGCATCCTCCCAAGTGCTCTCATGTCCTGCTCTTGCACAACCTCCACAAACACTGTTAAGTGGGTGAGGTTTGGAAGAGGCGACGGATTAATAATCCACTCTGGCAGTCTACCCAGAAAAATGCCATATAACCTCAAGTAGCGGAGATGTTGAGGGTACACGGTCACTGCTGCTGCTAGCTGGCCGCACTCTACTCCTTCGTTGGTCCAAATATTCACATACTGGATCTCGTGCAGATTGACTTTGTGCAGATTGACTAGAAACTCCAATCCCCGATCCGAAGAGAAGACACCGATTTTGAGCACCCTCAGGTTCCTCAGTTTCCCCAGCTCCTTCATAAATCCAGTTGTATAAATGGTGTGGATTTTTAGCTCTTGCAGGGACGTCAGTTTTCCAATACATTTCAACACATTGATGTCGGTACTGATATGAAGGCAAAGCAACTGTGTTGGCAGACTGATGCTGGATGGCAATTCTTCTATTCCAGTCAAGTCCAGTGTCCGCAAATGCTTCAGTTTTTCTACTTCTTCTAGAATTTCGACACTGACATCTGAACCTCCCAATCTAAGGTACCTCAGGTGATGTAAATTCCCCAAATGTATGAGACCACGGCTAACTTCCAATTTACAACCGTCCACATTTAGCACACGTAATCTTCCCAAATCTGGGGGTACTGCAATATGGTTCTCACGAGTGAAACCAAAAACGGAAAGTGATCTCACATGTTGCAAGTCCATGCTAGCAAGAGGACTATGCTCTAGCATTGTATTCATTTGAACAGATAACCTACGAATACATGCTTTGCTCTGCAGGAGTATTCCTTGCTCGTTATCCAGTATAGTGATAAAGTTTTCTTCACTTGATATGGAACGGACAAGATCAAGCACCATATCATGAACACGGCAACCATAACCGAACGAATAATCTCCTCGATATTCAATTGGTTGGATCAAACTTCTATTTATGAGCTCGTTATAGTATCTCTCTCCGACCTCAAATGATCCTATCCCTTGTTCCTCATGAATAAAACCTTCGGCTATCCACTTCCATATCAAACTCCGTTTATCAATGCGAGAATCTTCTGGAAACATGGTCAAATACAACAAGCAAGTCCTTAAATGACAAGGTAGGTCATAGTAGCTATAAGATAATATCATTCTAGTATTACCAATGTTATCATTTTCACTATGACCAAAACCAATAGAGTTGTATACCTTAGACCATCTCTCCAATGGTTTGCTAGCCAACAAGCTTGCTATTGTAATGGTAGCTAATGGTACCCCACCACACTTCCGAAAAACTTTGTCATATACCTCGGTAGATTGATTTTGAGGACATTCGCCGATTGATTTTGAGGACATTCGCCTCCACCAAAAGTTATTCTTGCACGCAATAGCTTTTTAGAATCCTCACGAGAAAGCGGTTGTAGCTTGTACTCGTTACCAGCAAGTTTGGCAACCTCAAGAATACGAGTAGTTGTGACTATCATGCTTCCACAACTATTATCTGCCAAGGCACATTTGATTGCTCCCCATGATTTCTTATCCCATATGTCATCAATGACGATGAAATACCTGTGTATACATAGGCACGCATGTCAGTCCAAGAGGGTTTTTCTCACCCATGCCGTTATAAAGTTATAGAAAAATCACGGTTGCTCAAAATTTAAAAAATGAACAAGTATATGTGTACCATAGAGAACTATAATTCTCCATGTCAATTCTAGGGATTAAACATGTATGGATGTGAACAAACACAAATTTGCCCACCAATTGGCTACCAAAAGTTTGTTATTGCATTTGTATGCCGCCCGGACAAAGAGGTGAATAAGCACAGGAATGTGGACAGATTTTTAGTGGCATTTATCTAAAGTCGTGACTTTGTAATGGCATGGAAACCATTGGTTATTAATTTGATTAAGTAGTTCTTTGACCTCCTTGCTGCATTTCAGTTTCAAAACTAGGTTCTCGTGCTTCTTATTGTCCAGCATTCTTCAAACAGTTTTTTTAAAATTGCTTATTTCACTTGATCCATTATAAAGTTAGGAAATATCACGGTCTAAATGACTAAATCAGGAAGACATGATTTAGCCAATTATATTTGGAGGATAGTTTGATTTTTCGTAATACTTTACAGGATTCCTAAAATATTACTATTTGTGATATTCCAGATTAAGGATTTAGCCAATCTGATTTGACCGGCACACATCTTAAACCTCAATTATATGTTACTGGTGGGGGTATAAATTTTCTGAATATTTCGTAAGATATACTAGAAAACGGTGTTACCGCTAAAATATCAGAAAAGTATGAAAGGTTTGGGGGATATATGGAGTCAACTGGACGACTGTTATGGTTGTAAATTAGAAATACAACAGTGCACAGACTAAGCAGCAATTGGTACTTGGTAGAATATAATGCAATTTATCTTTTGTACTTCTATAGATCGAAATTTAGTTTGGAGGGGATGGTAGTGGTAGCTAAAGGTGATGAGAAGCAATGTTACATGCTTTGCTCTGCAGGAGTATTCCTTGCTCGTTATCCAGTATAGTGATAAAGTTTTCTTCACTTGATATGGAACGGACAAGATCAAGCACCATATCATGAACACGGCAACCATAACCGAACGAATAATCTCCTCGATATTCAATTGGTTGGATCAAACTTCTATTTATGAGCTCGTTATAGTATCTCTCTCCGACCTCAAATGATCCTATCCCTTGTTCCTCATGAATAAAACCTTCGGCTATCCACTTCCATATCAAACTCCATTTATCAATGACAGAATCTTCTGGAAACATGGTGTTATGTGCATGTGGGTCCCAATAGGCATAGGATAGAGATGCCATGCGTGAACAGTACCGCGTGGTACTGTAGCGGTGAACAGTGCCTCGTGGTACTGTAGCACGCCGTGTTTAGTTAGGATAAGGATGAGTTAGTTTAAGTTAGATAAGATCAATATCTATTAGATAAGATTAGTTGTTTTCTTAGCATCCAAGTTAATCATCTCTATAAAAGGGATGCCATGTATCTATTTTAATTAAGAAAAGAATTAGAAAAGGTTTGGTCAAGTACCAGTCGCGCCACGCGCGGCTTATCCCCGCGCCACGCGCGGTCCCCCTGCTTGCTGCCGGCGAGATCCCCTCGCCGGTGCCCTCTCTCTCTCTCTCAAGATCTGTTCGCCACATTTGGTATCAGAGCTACCTCGACGCCATCATGACCGGCGGCGAGGGTTCCGATCCCTACGTCACCAATAGCCAGTTCATGACTGCCATGACCGATCTGACGAAGATGATACACGAAGAATTCGCCGGCGTCAAGCAACAGCTCGCCGTTAACACAGCAGCAATTGCGGAGGCGCAGAGGACGGTCGATGCGCATGCGGCGCTGATCACCACCCTGAACACGCGCCTCACACGCCATGATACTCGGATGGCGGCTCTTGAAGACCCGGGCGGCATCATGGCGCGTCGGAAGGGCCACTCCACGGCGACTGCACCTGTAGATGATGATGATGAAGAGCCACTTGTCGCTATCTCCATGGCTAGCGACGAATTGCTTGCTGCGCCCGACGTCCTACGCAAGGCGGTGGAGACATGGATCGCCGCTGAGCAAGCAAAGGTGGAGGTCGTCGCTGCTGCCGCCATCACCAACGACACTGCCACACCAACGGATCTGAAGGTGTTGGAGATCCAAGAGGTGCACGGTGTCACACGCATGCCACAGCGGCGAAGACGTCGACGGAGTTGTGCCTCAACAAGTTCCGGCGCAAGTCGTCCTAATAAGGCGCGATTTGTGGCGGGACGACGAAGGGCGACGACATCGCCGCAACGGCTCAAGGTGGGGCAGCGACCAGAGGCGTCCATGCGGCTTGCTCACCGTCCTTTCGTGGTGGCGTGGAAACAAGGGCAGCAACGGCGCCAACTTCTCCCATGGGCGCCAACTGACAGCTCGAGGACGAGCTGTCTCGTGAAGGGCGGTGCAGTTGTTATGTGCATGTGGGTCCCAATAGGCATAGGATAGAGATGCCATGCGTGAACAGTACCGCGTGGTACTGTAGCGGTGAACAGTGCCTCGTGGTACTGTAGCACGCCGTGTTTAGTTAGGATAAGGATGAGTTAGTTTAAGTTAGATAAGATCAATATCTATTAGATAAGATTAGTTGTTTTCTTAGCATCCAAGTTAATCATCTCTATAAAAGGGATGCCATGTATCTATTTTAATTAAGAAAAGAATTAGAAAAGGTTTGGTCAAGTACCAGTCGCGCCACGCGCGGCTTATCCCCGCGCCACGCGCGGCCCCCTGCTGCAGGCGAGATCCCCTCGCCGGTGTTCCCTCTCTCTCTCTCAAGATCTGTTCATCACACATGGTCAAATACGACAAGCAAGTCCTTAAATGACAAGGTAGGTCATAGTAGCTACAAGATAATATCTTTCTAATATCATCAATGTCATCATTTTCACTATGTCCAAAACCAATAGAGTTGTATACCTCAGACCAGCTCTCCCATGGTTTGCTAGCCAACAAGCTTGCTATTGTAATGATAGCTAATGGTACCCCACCACACTTCCGAAAAACTTTGTCATACACCTCAGTGTATTGATTTTGGGGACATTCTCCTTCACCAAGAGCCATTCTTGCAAGCAATAGCTTTTCAGAATCCTCACGAGAAAGTGGTTGTAGCTTGTAAACATCGTTACCAGCATATTTGGCAACGTCAAGAATATGAGTAGTTGTGACTATGATGCTTCCACAGCTATTATCTTCCAAAGCACATTTGATTTTTTTCCATGATTCCTTATTCCATATGTCATCAATGACGATGAAATACCTGCGTATACATAGGCAAGCATGTCAGTGCAAGAGGGATTTTTTCACCCATGCCAATATAAAGTTACAGAAATACCACGATTGCTAAAAATTTAAAAAATGTACAAGGATATGTGTACCATATAGAACTATAACTCTCCATGTCAATTCTAGGGATTAAACATGTATGGATATGAACAAACAGAAATTGCCCACCAATTGGCTGCCAAAAGTCTATTATCACACTTGTATGCCGCCCAGACATAGAGGTGAATAAGCACAGGAATATGGACAGATTTTCAAGTGGCATTTCTCTAAAGTCGTAACTTTGTAATGGCATGGAAACCATTAGTTAATCTTATTAAGTAGTTCTTGGATCTCTTTGCTGCATTTCACTTTCAAAATTAGGTTCTCGTGCTTCTTATTGTCCGGCATTCTTCAAACAGTTTTTCGATAATTGTTTATTTCACTTGTGCCATTATAAAGTTAGAAAATATCACAGTCTAAATCAGGAATACATGATTTAGGCAATTATATATGTGATAGACTATTTGGCAGGCGCCTACAATTTTAACCTTTGTGCAGGCGCAAAAGTTCCACCAAAATAATGTGTTTCTTCCAGTAACTGAAAAGGTGGAAAAAGGTACAAATTTAATGGAACTTTTAGCGCTGACACGATCTCACAATTTCGCTATAAAAAATAAATACATAATAAAGAAAAAATCTATAATAAAAACAATATAAATATATAATAAACAGAAAACAAAAATAAATCTATAATAAACAAAACAACAAAATAAACCTATAATAAACAAAAACAAAAATAATTTTATAATAAACATAAACAGAAAACTAAAAGTTCCACTAAATTTATACCATTCTTCCATATTTCTTTTCACTAGAATAAATGTTTTAAAAAACTGAAACTTTTAGCGCTGGTGTCTCGCGCTTGCAATAACCGGTGCTGCTGTGTGGGAGGGCAGGCGCCTACCAAATAGCATCCCGATTATATATGGATAGTTTGATTTTTCGTAATAATTTACAGGATTTCTAAATATTATTTGTGATATTCCAGATAAAGGAGTTATATGTTACTGGTGGCCGGTGGGAGTATAAAGGAGTTATTTGTGATATTCCAGATAAAGGAGTAATTTACACATCTTAAACCACAGTTCTTCATCCAAAAAAATCTTAAAGTTATATGTGACTGGTGGCTGGTGGGAGTATAAATTTTATGTACATTTTGTAAGATATACTAGAAAACAGTGTTACCGCTAAAATATCAGAAAAGCATGAAAGATTGGGGGAAATATGGAGTCAACTGGACGACTGTTATGGTTGCAAATTAGAAATACAACAATGCACAGACTAAGCAGCAATTGGTAGAATATAATGCAATTTATCTTTTGTACTACTATAGATGGAAACTTAGTTAATTAGGAGGGGAATCGTAATTAAAGCTGATAAGAAGCAATGCAGAAACTTGGGCGTACCTCTTGTTCGCGAGGAGCTTTCGGAGAACATCAATGAGCTGCCTCTCATCCAGCATCATGTTGATGTCGGTGTAGTTTTTCTTGTCAATGTCAATGATTATGTCCCTTAAAACTTTCTTCACATCAGGATTCCGACCGACGGGAACAAAAGCACAGCAATCAAAGCCCGGCTGAAGCTTGTAATAGTCATACACTGTTTTGGCAAGAGTGGTCTTGCCCAGTCCTCCGGTTCCGACAATGGAAACAGCCTTCGTCTTCCCTGATGAATCATCATCTTCAGATGACAGCATCTTGATGATGGTGTCCCTCGGCCCATCGACGCTGACGAGCTGATCTCTTTCCTTGTACATGGTGAAGACGTGAGGGTCGATGGACGTTGCGGCGGGGTTAACCGCGATGCCGTCGATTTTGTACCTGTCACGCCTCTCGGCCAACTCCCGAGCTCTCTTGTCGACCTCTTCGATGGCGCCAGCGATCTCATGGCGAGCCTTGCCCATCCTGAATAATTTGCCCATCTTGTCGATGAGCTGCTTGACCTTGCGTTGCTTGGCCACGGCGGCGTCCTCGCGGTCTTGGTCGACGCGGACGAGGAAGTCGTCGACGATGTCCTCCATGTCGTAGGAGAGCTCCCGGACTTCACTAGCCCAAAGCTTGACCTGCCCGTCCAGCTGCTCCGGCGGCACCTCCCCGACCTTGCGCAGAGAGTCCTGCATGCTCTCCAGCTCCTTTGAGAGACACTGGACTTGATTCTTGACGTTCTTCTGCAGATCATACTCCTCTTTGAGCAGGACGCCGAGCTTGGGGATGAGGCCTCCCAAGGCGCCCGTCACCAGCTCCATGCTCGACCGGGCACTCAGCCTCTGCTGCTTTGGTTGAGCATGTAGGGTAGATAAAAAAATTTTCATGATCTTTGAAAGGACTAGTAAGAGCCTCAAAAAAATTGTTACAAAGTATTAAAGTATATAGGCTATATAAAAAGATAAATTTTGCTACATTGAAATGCTATACTACACTACACTAAGCTGAAATGTACAAGCTGTTAGTCTTTCCTTCCTAGCACGCACCATACAGATTTTAATTAGCAGCACAATTAGCGGGCTGCGATCGAAAATAACACAAATGGAAGTAATTAACGTGGAAACCAATCCTCATGCCATTGGAAACAACACAAATGAAAATAATTAATACATGGAAAGCAATTGCATATAATACGGAGTAATAATTAATACATGGAAACAATATATGGAAGTAACCAACTTTATGGCTTACGTACTAACCGAAGTATTATATGCATGATTTAGAAACTAATTAATTATGTAGAGTTATTTAGCGTCATATGCATTAGAAATAGATTGGCCGGCCTCCTGTCCATTGATACCATTTACGTTTTTCACATTTCATATAAACTCTTACCGATCTAATTTCTTGTTGACAAAATAAATACTCGATTCTTGGCGAAAACATTTGAATTCTCAGTATTCTTAAATTATTTCCTGCTAGTTATGCACGATTTCTCAATAACCTAGAGATTTGCTTTTTAGATAGCCCTATTCGATTGAAATTTCAATTTTTTTTTGAATTTCAATGAGAACTAAAATTAGCTATGTCACGGGATACAAACTGAAAACAACTTAAATGTGCTGTAAATTTTACAACTTTGTTGAAAATCTAATTCACATTTGAAAGTGCATCTAGGCGCCTTTGTGGGTTTTGGTGGTAGATAACAATTAATTATAGAGCTAACCTATTTGTGATAAGAAAAAGCACAGGGATAAAGAGAGATTAACGGATTAAAATTTATGGACGTGAGCGGCTTGACGGCTTCTTGTGCATCAAGACTCGCATTTTATTTTCCTGTATTTCATTTTATTGCGTATAGAGATGCCGTATTATAAAGAAAGATGGTGCCCCTCAGCGTGCTCTAGATCGTGCCGCAGTATGCCATCCACGACGATGGAGATGGCGCAGCGGAGGGGAGAGGGAGAGAGGAGCAGTAGAGAGCATGGATTTAAATAGCGCGCTATAGCGCCGCTATAGCGCCGCTATAGCGTTTTGAGGACGCCGGCGCTACGCTTTTGCCCATTTTAACGCTATTGACGCTAAGCCCGCTATAGCGCGAAATAGCGCGCTAAACCGCGCCGCAAATAGGCCTATTTAGCGTCGCTATAGCGTTTGGGCCAAATTTTGGTGCACAGCTAAATTCTGCGCTGGCGGCCCAAATCAACCCTATGCACGGCCCAAATCCACCACCAGGAAACCTATCCCTTACCACTCCCCAGTCCCACGTTTCTTGTTTCAATCTCCCGAAACTTTGAAGGCGGCGGCGCGGGCGAGCGGTGTCGGTGGGCGGAGGTGCGGGCGAGCAGCGCGGGTGAGCGGCTACCGCGCGCGGCGGCGCTGGCGAGCGGCGTCCGCAGGTGGCTGCGTGGTTGAGCGGCGTCCGCAAGCGAGCGGCGCTCTAGGCTTTTGCTGCAGCGGCGTCCGCAGGCGAGCTCCACAAGTGACGATGTCACATGCTCAAGCAACAGAAACAGCTCCAAGTCAAACCCCAGGCAAGTGCTACGCTGCTGCAACTCTTTCTTGGTTTCTCCTACATTCCTCTGCTTTCAGCCTGAAAGAGATAGCTTATGCTAATTTGGGTGAGACACTGATTGTTGATTTAACTTCAAGTTTTGTCATACACTCATACTGTCATCTCATTGTTTTTTTTATTGCGTAAATGTGTAGATGTGGGCTTGTCAAGCACGGCATCAACAGCACAACCAACTGGTGCATTAATTGATTCAAATGACCCAGCATGGAAGCATTGCAGTTGTCCTGATGTGAGTAAGAAGCATTCTCTAAAGTGCAACTATTGCCAGAATATTTATACTGGTGGTATAACTCGAATCAAGAACCACCTTGCAAATATTCCAAAGTCCGGTGTTGCTAAGTGCACGAAAGTTCCTGCTGATGTAAAGGATGAAATGTTTCAATTGCTAACAAAGAAGAGTGATGCAAAACAAAAGAGGGCTAAGGAACTAGAAAGAGATAGAGCTGAAATAGACTTGAGTCACTCAGAGGGAGAAGGATCAGATGATGATGGTCGCAATGCTGTTGTTGTGCTAAAGACAGTGAGAGGCTCATCTACCTCCAAGAATGGCCCTATGGAGAAGTTCTGCAAACCAACACCAGAAGAGGCTCTAGCTGCAAGGAAGGGCAAAGGGGTTTCCGAGAAGGTCCAAGCAAAGATATCTACTCAGAAAAGAGAAGAGAAGAGGGATCGTGCTTGTGAGTACATCTGCCAATTTTTTTATGAAGCAAGCATTCCGCACAACACGGTCACACTTCCAAGCTTTGCACTTATGCTTGAGGCAATTGGAGACTATGGTAGAAACTTGAGAGGTCCTAGCCCATATGAGATGAGTGGCCCATTCTTGCAGAAAAGGAAGAAGAAGGTGTTGGATTCATTCAAGGCACACAAAGAATCTTGGGAACTCAATGGATGTACTGTCATGACGGATGCTTGGACAGACAAAAGAGGTAGAGGGGTCATGAATCTGGTAGTTCACAGTTCATACGGTGTGTGTTTTCTTGATTCTGTGGACTGTTCAGCCGTGAAGAAAGATGGTAAATACATCTTCGAACTTGTTGATGCGTGCATAGAAGACATTGGGGAGAAAAATACGGTTCAAGTGGTTACTGATAATGCTAGAGTAAATGAAGCAGCAGCTAGTTTGTTGAAAGCAAAGCGACCCGCCATATTTTGGAATGGCTGTGCTGCTCACTGTATTGATTTGATGCTAGAAGACATAGGTAAGCTTCCATCAGTAGATGACACAATTAGTAAGGCAAAGTCTGTGACTGTGTTTCTTTATGCTCATACAAGGGTTTTGAGCCTGATGAGGACATTCCTTACCAAAGATCTAGTTCGGTGTGGTATCACTAGATTTGCTACAGCTTATTTGAACTTGAAGAGTTTGCTTGACAATAGGAAACAATTGATGAGGCTGTTCAGATCAGACGAGCTAAATGAATTGGGGTACCTAGATAAGGTGAAGGGGAAGAAAGCTAGCAAAGCTGTACGTTCTGAAACTTTTTGGAAAGGAGTAGAGAATGCTGTCAATTTCTTTGAGCCATTGGCTAATGTGTTGAGGAGAATGGACAGTGACGTACCGGCAATGGGATTCCGTCGCCTCGGCGGGTGCGGAACCAGCGCCAGGAGTGCCCGTTGCGATGAGAATCGGCTTACGGTGGACATGCCCCTTGCGATGAGAATCGGCTTACGGTGAGTAGGACTTCGTTGGTGGCGCACTACCTTGATTTAGCCGTACTGTGAAGGTCAGTGCCGGGCAAAGGCAAGAAATCATACGCGGGTGGAGTGAATCCGTCCCCGAGCACGCGTGGAGCGTACCCGGAAAGAGAGGGATGCAGACATCGGTTTTGGTGGGGAAGCCTGGAACCTCGCCGCGACCATCACCGGAGTCTGACGTTCCCCGTTCCTGTATTTTCTGCAAAAGACAAATAAGAAACGAGCCAGCAAGGGAAAAAAGAGAGCAAGAACAGACTATAAGAAGAGCAAAGCGAGTTTTGGAAAACACGTTAAGGACGACTTACCCGCACAAGACATAATTTTTTCGGGTACGTTCCTCGATAGCGTTAGTGTCACCTCGGCAAATGCGGAACCGATGGCAGGAGTGCCCGTTGCGATGAGAATCGGCTTACGGTGGGCAGAACTCCGTTGGTGGTGCATTGCTCCGGATTACCGTGCCAGGAAGGACGTAGCATGGATAAAGAAAACGTGTGCGGGCAAGTATAGCCCCGCTGTGGCTAAGACCGCTAACCAGGGAAGGCGATCGGGACCTTAGCCACAGGCAAAACGTGCAAGGCGAAATCTTATCCGGGCATGGACCCGTGCAGTGTTGGTGTCGCCTCGGCGGGTGCGGAACCAGCGCCAGGAGTGCCCGTTGCGATGAGTATCGGCTTACGGTGGGCATGCCCGTTGCGATGAGAATTGGCTTACGGCGGACATAACTGCATCGGTGGTGCACCGTTTCGGTTAACCGGAGTTGTACAGGTCGTCGCCAGATAAAAAGACATGCTCGCACGCGGGGAGAGCTATGGGAGCGAAAGATCAACGAGGTTTTAAGAAAAACACCGCCAAGGAAAGGAATTGGAAAACTGGAAACGTACCGGGGTCGCTGATGCTCGCGGGCAGGTACTGGACGCCAATTTGTTTCGCAGATTCCTGCTGATCCGAAAGGAGTTTTGATCCAGTCCCCGAGCACGGAGCTCGTCGCGGGGACCAAACGTGCGCCTCGGGCGAAGAGCTGCCCGGCGTGAAGTGATCCAGTCCCCGAGCACGGAGCTCGTCGCAGGGACCAGACGTGCGCTCTGGGAGAAGAGCTGCCTGGTGCGAGGTAATCCAGTCCCCGAGCACGGAGCTTGTCGCGGGGACCAGATGTGCGCTCCGGGCGAAGAGCTGCCCGGCACGAGATGGTCTTGGAATCCGAGAGAATTAAACCAGCGTAAAGATTATCGGTTCCGTAATCATAGTCAATGACGAGAGTGTGATCCAAGACTATCTACGGAACGTAGCCGGAGAGTTCCGTCCCAGATCTAAAAGGCGATCGAGATCGAAGGGATCGATCCGATCTGATAGGGGACGTGACATCCTGCCCTTCTGAGTCATAGTACTGAGGAAGAGATTCCTGGTCGCTGAACGAGTTCGACATGCTCGAACAGGCTTGATCTACGTTCCTCACGGACAGCGCCAACTGTCGACGGTTGGGATATTTACCCAAGTCAACTAAGGTTCTTGAAAAAGGGAGATAGAAGACCCGCTTAAGCTATGCGAACAGCGATCAACGACGAACAGAGAGAAAGGGGTTTTTATCCTGGTTCAGGCCTCTCGGGAGAGATAATAGCCCTACGTCCAGCCTTTCTTATATATCAGAGATGATTATAAGAGGATGCCCGACGAGACGAACAAGTCTACAAGAGGATACCCGACGAGACGAACAAGTCTCGGCGAGATTATGAGTGTACAAGTGCGTAATATGCTATGATGCGAAGATTTGGTGCAAAACTCGTGCCCTCTACCCATCGTAGGGACCTTGTTCATATAGTGCTGAGCAAACCAACCTACTGAGGGATAATCGAGCCGGGCTAACCACGAGATCGTAACGAACTCATACATGCCAAATATATCCCGAGGTAGATAAGGTAAACTCCAATTATTGGGGATCACGACATCTGTTTCAATCCGAGAAACCACGTCCGGGTCTTCACGCAGCCGTGCAGAACTCTTGTTCGAGTCGGATTCAAACAGGAATACTAGGCCGTTACGCACCGTGTCGACCAGGAAACTGTTCGGCAGAATGCACATGGGCCTGATAGAACCTTCCACGGAGCTAGACCCTAGGAGGCTGTTCGGTTGGACCATCAGGGAGTGGGCCATGGCAATGAGCCGTGATTTTATCCCCGACACGGCTCACGACACGTCAAGAGCTAGCCTCAACGAAGAGTAGAAGCTTTGCTCCAAACTTCAGAAAACAAATTGGTTTGCGCCTCTTGTCTCCTTTACTCTTTGCACTATTCACTTGTGATTGTATTCGTCTGCCTATGTGAGCCATTGAGCCACAAAGTAGTCACTCGTGAATCCACGTGATAGCTTCTGCCTATAGTTGCAACAACTTCAATGCCACAGCAATTGTGCACTCTAATTCTCTAGCTATATCGGCTACTACAACGTGTCCACCATGTCAAAGGTCCGAGGAGATGGAACACCCTACCCACCGCATTCAGGTCAACGTCTTTGGCTCCATCGTCCTTGTCACCGCGCACTGTTTAGAGGTGCTAATGAGTTGGGTTTAAATGGGTGGAATGGATTGGGTTTATTGTTTTGGATGGGTTGAAATGAGGCTGATATAGCTAATGGGTTGGGCTGGGTGGGTTTTATGTTGAAATGGGTTGGCTTGGATTGGTTTGTGTTTGAAAAGGTTTGGGTTCAAATAGGTTTAACCCATGGGTCTGTATTGAATGGGTTCATATGGATTCTATATAATACCACAAAATTTTACATGTGGGCCCACCTATTCAGTTTGACCTGCCGACCTGTACAAAGTTGCATATAGATATGTAGAGTCATACAAAAAAATATAAAAGATTTTGATGATTTTCTACAGTGTGAATGCAAGGTTTTAAAAAAATTAAGGTGTTTTTATAGAAAAGTACTAAATCTACATGTGGGCCTCACCTATCCAGTTTGACCTGCCGGCTTGTACAAAATTGCTTACAGATATGTAGAGTCATGGCAAAAAATTCAAATGATTTCGATGATGTTTTATAGTGTGAACACGAGGTTTTCAAAAAAAAATAAAGTGTTTTTCTTCATGAAGTTTAGCCTTTACGTAGAATTGGGTTAAAAAATGGGTTCAAACGGATTGAGAAATCGGGTTGAACCCATATGAGAGTTGTGGGTTGGGTTAAATTGGGTTCACATATCAAATGAACTGGGTTGGCTTGAGTGGATTGGGGAGGAAACAAATAGTTTTATTAAAGGAAAAAGTCTACTTGACCCCCCTGATCATATAGTTTCTCTACTTAACCCCATGAACTATAAAACCATGTATTATACCCCCTAAACTATTAAAATCGGACAAATAACCCCCCACGGTGGTTTTGCCATGTGTTGAGACATGTGGCTACCTTCTCCGCCTGACACGTGCCAAAAACCACCTCCAAAAACCACTTGTCGGGGTTATTATTTGTCTGGTTTTGAATAGTTTAGGGGGTAGAATACTCGGTTTTATAGTTCAAGGGATTAAATAGATGGAGCTATATAGTTAATAGTTTAGGGTGTTAAGTAGACTTTTTCCTTTATTAAAATGGGTTGGGTTGTACATGGGTTGGATTTAAGGGAACTGGTTGACAGGCACCCGCAATATACCGGTTTGTGCAGGCGCCTGCACACCGTCTTAATCTCGCAGGCGCTCCTGGGTAGGGATGGCAATTTTACCCATGGGTTCGGGTACCCACGGGTACCCGACCCGATGGGTTCGGATATGGGTCTGGATTTGTACCCACGAAATGTTTCGGGTTCGGGTTCGGGTACGGTTTTCGGTTTCGGTTTCGGGTTTATTTTTACACCCATGGATACCCATGGGTACCCGAAAAAATAATAAAATTAAATATAATATAACATGGTATCATATGTTAATAATAAATATGTATTTATGAAAGGGTAAAGTATAAATATAAGTTTATTTATTTAAAGTTGATGAAATGTTAGAGTTGAAATTGATTAATGTTATGTATATTGTATTCAATATTGAGATATAGACTTATTATATATTTCGGGTTCGGGTACCCGTTCGGGTTCGGATACCCATCGGGTTCGGGTATGGGTATGGGTTTATACCCACGAAAATTTTTGGGTTCGGATTCGGGTATAGGTTTCGGGTTTCGGGTTCGGGTATGAAGAGGGTGTACCCGGAGGTACCCGACCCGATTGCCATCCCTACTGGCGGGACTCCTGACCGCGCCAGCCGTCGACACCTCCCTGCCTGCGGGCATCCGCCCACTCTGCGACTGGGACCCACGGGAGCGCAACCCGTACTTGCGTGCGTTGCCTCCCATGGAGGTTTCTGGTCCGGCGGTTCAGGTGGCCCGGGGACCCCTGCAGATCCGCGACCCTCCGCCAACGACCGCCGAAGCTCCTGCGGCCGCTGCTGCTCCTGCCGTGACGGCCGACTCTGACCGCTCTCTTGGGAAGTGCCGCCTCATCCTCTCCCTAGACGACGACGACGAACAGGGAGAGGGGAGCCCAAAAAGGCTCTGTCCTTCGGCCCCTTCCACAGGGGATTCTGCTGGAGACGCCGCCGCTCCGCAGCCGGGCGAGAGCGTGGCGACTCTTCCAGCACCAGCGCCGCCTGTGCCGGTTTCTTCCGCGCCGGCACCTCCTGTGCCGACGCCGATCGCTAAACAAAAAAAAAATAAATCTATAATAAATAATAAATAAGTCTAGAATAAAAAAATAAATTTATATTGTTTTCCCAATCCGTTACTGAAAAAAGTAAAACATTGCATGCAGAAAAAAGAGCTCATCTATTTTTTTTCAAAAAAAAAGATTGTGTATTAAAAGTGCAGCGCGGCTGTGCATGTCATGTGTCTTGTGAGTGCATGCATCTATACTCGTGTATACTACCTCCGGTCATAAAAGAAGTCGCCGCTGACTTTTGAACACAACTTTGACCTTTCGTCTTATTTAAAAATTTAGTGCAAAAATGTATAAATATAATTCATGCTCAAAGTACCATTAATGATAAAACATATAATAGTAAAATAAATGAAAATTTACATAATTTTTTAAATAAGACTAATGGTCAAAGTCGTATCAAAAAGTCAACGGTGACTTCTTTTTATGACCGAAGGTAGTACTACAGTGGTGTCAGTGCATGTGTGATTCCCTGGTACATGCTTCTCTGTAGTGTTTCGACTGCATGCTGCATGCGGGGGTACTACGAAGTGCAGTGTGCGGGCGCCTGCGCAATTCGCTCGCGCGTCGCGCAGGCTCCTGCGAAATAGCCATTGCATGGATTTAAAACCAATAGCACCCTGGCTTTGCTCCCTGATGTCCATGTCCATGCTCGGATACTCCTCCCCTACAACATGGTAAGAACACCAAATCGCCAGCTTTGGGTTTTGGGATGTTGGTCTTTGATTTCCAGGATGAAACTGTTGTTGCCATCGGCAGTCACCATTTACAGGGCGACCATACTAATTTTCAGTCGAACAAATCATCTGCAAGACGCGACCATTCACTTTCCTGGTGCCCCATCCAGGGCGAATCGGGGTGAGGGAGCACCGGATTGCGCTGGCTCTAGGGAGATTCGTGCTGAGATTTGATTGCTTGATTGTCATTCCAAGAGTGGGTAGGACAGAGAAGAGAGGAAGATAAAGATTTTGAGACTGAGAAGTGGGACCTATGTGCAAATGTTTTGATCTCAAAGACAAAGATAATAGGTCTACGTGGCAATACTATCCCACGTGAGCAGCCCCGTGGCAAAACCGCCTATGTGGTTTATTTACACCACTGCACTTAGTTCTGGGGCGGGCAAATAGTTGGTTTATCTGGTCAAAGGGATTAAGGAGGTGTTTGGTTCCACCAACCGAAATGGAATGATCAACTATCCATGGACAAACTCAACTCATTGTTTGCGCAAGGATCGTCTCATCCCACCATATTAGCTAAATTTCATTCTAAGGAATGAGTTCATTCAGCTTGATCCATCTTCAACCAAACAACAGACGAAGAAAGACTGTCACGGTTCGTCCCGATCGCTTAAACTAAACGCTTGAGGAGGAGGTAGAGCAATCCTTTCACTATAGCTAAGAAAATTAAAATTTATCTGTCCCACTACATTAATTGTTCCATCATCATGATTTACCTTAACTACAAACATCATAGGCCGTTTGATCATATCAGATGGATCTTCATCTAGCTCATCTCCGATCTGTTATACATTGCTCCGTTTGATAGCACTTATTTCATGTCAATCTGTTATCACTTATATCATTTGGATCTGAGATAATCAAGTTCAGTATTCAACAATTTACACAGAATGAAAAAAAAAACTCAAATTTTGTTTCTCTATTTTGGATAATGTTTTGTATTTTTTTCTAACACAATAATTTCACATGTACACTGACCCCGATATTTCTACCAAGTCATCCCTGGACAGATACTAGTCCAAAACTCCCAAGTCCCAACAGATCATATCTAGTATCCCACGAATGGACAGAGAACAGAATATCATCGCACAAAGTAATAACTAGAAAAGTACTTGATTACGGGCAATAGCATCCATCGACGATACATAGATTCATACGAACTATTCAAATAAAAATTCAAATATAAGAGTAGCAGCATAGCGTAAACAACGATGATAACCTCAACGCTAAATTACTCCACGAAGCTAGTAATCCCCGTCTCAGTCGAAGATCCTCTTGGTCCTAGTTGCCCCCCGCATTGGTTCCTTTCCCTGAATTTAATTATCCGTGATCCATCTAATGAGCAAACAGCTACCCAAGCAAGCATGCCTTAAATATGAATGCAGGAACAAGGGACATACGGTTGTTTTGCCAAAACATCACTTATCTACTCATTTATTTATGAAAGCATCAATTAGTTGATTAGTTAACACTTGTAATCACTGTACATGACATGAGCTTGACAAGGAACGGTCACCCAGCTCAACTGATATTCCCTGCCCTTAACATCCCATCAAGTTAATTATTTAAGGGTGAATCCTACCATGTGAAGAACTTCCTTCCCCATCCATAATCGAGGGCACGACTACCATGATAGTTTTACTCTTTAGAGTTTAAACACGCTCTCCACAAGCCTTGTCTCATCTCTAAGAGAGAAACAATACAAAACTGTTCCACTTGCTCCATCCATCCGTTGGTGCACCCTCTCTTTTGGGCACACCCCATACGGTGTGCTTTTGAGCAAGATAACGCCGTCTACCTTCAGTTATACCGTGCTAGCATACCGGATGGGGTTCGTCCCCATTTAAGCCATTGAGTCCGGTGGTAGCCTGTCACTTTTCCCGACAACCTATGAGTATATCTGTAATGGACATCACAAGGTACTAAGTCAGGGCAGAAGGCCTGCCCTGTACTATCTAGATTGGAAGAGGTATTAATAGTGTCGGTCCTAACTCCTTAAATGAGGAGGTTTCTTGACAAAACCACAGACCCGAATCCACCTCTTCTGGGCCCCCTCATGTAAACTCACGCCACAATGATTTTAGTAGATTATTATGTTAGCCTATATGTCCACCACGAAGCTACAACTCCACAATGTAAAGTTGTTAGTGGGGCCTGTCATCTACCCAACAAGATAGGCTGAGGAGAATTATAACAAGGTGAATAATTGAGGGCTAAGCATGTTAGCGAAGGACTAACACATCATAGGACACGCACACAGCTACACACTACCAATTATGCATGCAGTTCGATTAAACACAGTAAACAATAAAGTTTGGCAAACTGGGAGCAATATGCAAACTAGCTTGCCTTGAAAGAAGTAACGGTCCTGCAGGTCTCCTCCTTGATCCTCCTCGAACTTCCCGGAACCACATGTGCAAGCGGAATCTACGCATAAATGCAATAGCAATAAGGGCCAACTCACGGTAAGAGAGATAAATCAGTACAAAAATACATAAAATACTAGGAAATAATTAGGAATTTTAAGCTCTGCAATTATCTAATTTGGAGTTACGATGCTCTCTAAACAATTTGGGGAAGTTTCGGGTTAAATAGAATTCCCACAAAAAATAAAAGAGGATGAAAATCCTAATTGGGTTCAAACCCCAACTCTCAGCCCACTCCTTTCTCTCTCTCTCTCGGTAGGGCAGGTGAGGTACGACCATGAGGGCTAACAAGCGGGCCCAGTGAAATACATCTTAATTAGGGACCTTTTTGGCTTAATCCGAATTTCCGAAAGCCCAAAAATTTTAAAAAAATGTGAGATATGTACTTGGGGACTTAGATACGTGTTTCCACTGCATCGTCCCCAATTCTAAGCATGGCTATAGCTAAAATAGTCAATAGAGCCAAATAATAGTAATAATAATCGGTTTTTAATATAAAAAGTAATAAAATTGATTTTACCTTAGTTTTATTTTAAATAAAACAAGTGACTCATAATAACTTTATTAGGATGTCACATATTCCCTCAGCTTGTGCCCATGTAGAGAACTTGGGTTATGACTGATCTTATTTCGTCATTCATTGTCTTCTAAGTCCAAAACCCAACTTTAAGACAACCTAGTTTTGCTAAAAGCCTAAAACTCAACTATAATCCAAATAACAAACAATCTCATAAAAAAATATGCTTCATCTATAGCAATCCCTTCGAATAACAGTCCATTAAAATCTATTTGTCGCAGTACATTAATTATTGCATGAGCAAGATTTACCTTGCCAAACAACACAGGCCATTTGATCTTATCTGATGGATCTTCATCTTCATCTACCTTATCTCTGATCTGTTATACATTGCTCGATTTGTTAGCACTTATTCCATGTCAATCTGTTATCACTTATATCTTTTGCATTGAGAAATAAACAAGTTCAGTATTCAACAACTTACACAACAACAACAACAACAACAACAAAGCCTTTTAATACCAAACAAGTTGGGGTAAGCTAGAGTTGAAACCCAATATGAGCCTCCATCAAGAGGGGAAAGAGAGGGAAAAGAAAGGAGAAAGAAAGTAAATAAATAAATATAATGCCTTAAAAGATGATGATAATAATAATAAAGGATATAAAAGCCTATTTATGGTTCTGGCACATGAATAGCTGCTATCCAAGCGCTTCTATCGGCGGACAGAACTCTAGGTATATTCCAATCTTTCAAGTCCCTTTCTATTACCTCCTCTCATGTCAAGTTTGGCCGACCCTTACCTCTCTTCACATTATTGTCATTCCTTAAGATTCCGCTTCCAAACCATCTCAACCGATGTTGGACAATTTTTCTTCAATTGGTACTACCCCTAACCTATCACGTATATCGTCATTTCGAACTCGGTCTATTCTTGTATGCCCACAAATCCAACGTAACATACGCATCTCTGCAACACTTAACTGTTGAACATGCTTTCCTT
Source organism: Raddia distichophylla (assembly GCA_005191435.1). Taxonomy (NCBI): domain Eukaryota; kingdom Viridiplantae; phylum Streptophyta; class Magnoliopsida; order Poales; family Poaceae; genus Raddia; species Raddia distichophylla. The sequence continues at coordinate 3,072,261 of SPJY01015242.1, read as the reverse complement.
TTAGTAGGCCAACATTCTGCACCATACAACATCGCAGGTCTAATCGTCGTTCTATAGAATTTACCCTTCATCTTTTGCGGCACTCTCTTGTCATAAAGGACTCCAGATGCTTGGATCCATTTCATCCACCCCGCTTTCATTCTATGGCTAACATCTTCATCAATACCACCATCTCTCTGTATCATCGATCCCAAGTATCGAAAGGTGTCTTTCTTGGGCACTACTTGACCTTCCATACTAACATCTCCCTCCTCCTGTCCAGTAGTACCAAAGTCACATCTCATATACTCAGTTTTAGTTCTACTAAGTCTAAAACCTTTCGACTCTAGAGTCTGACGCCACAACTCTAATTTCCTATTTACTCCCGCTCGGCTTTCGTCAACTAGTACTACATCATCAGCGAAAAGCATACACCAAGGAATATCCTCTTGTATGTCCCTTGTGATCTCATCCATCACCAAGGCAGATAGATAAGGGCTCAAAGCCGACCCTTGATGTAGTCCTATTTTTATCGGGAAGTCATTTGTGTTACCGTCACTTGTTCGAACACTAGTTACAATCCTTAATGAGGGCAACATACTTTGTTGGGACCTTATGTTTGTCCAAAGCCGACCACATAACATTTCTTGGTATTTTGTTTACACAAAATGAAAATAATCTCAAGTTTTGTTTATTTATTTTGTGAGAATAATCTTTGTTTTTTTTTCTCAGACAATAATTACGTGTACACTATAAATTGCTGGTAGTGTTCTTATTTTTATTCTATCAGCTTTTCTCTATGTAGAGAACTTAGGTTATGAGTGGAGATCTTATTTGGTCATTCATCGTCTAGGAGTCAAAAATCCAGCTTTAAGACAACATTGCTTTGCTTAAACTCAACTATAATCCAAATAACACATTAATTAAAAACGTGTGTTTGTCACATTAATTCTATTGGTAGCACAAGCATGCCTTTACAATGTGCTAATCTAATAGCTTGTGAAGCCCACTTATTTGACATGCTACCTGTGTCGTGTTTTTTTTATTTAAAATGTTAAAGCATCTTATAGGAAATATAGCTCAAAGTATCTAGCACAGAGTGAGATAGCAGATATCAATGTTTACTATAATGCTTATGTTGGTGGTATGTTTCCCTTTTTCAAATAAAAAATCTAATCCAATTTTCTCATTGTTATCCAACAATTCAAAACTATATAAAGTATTAAGCATTTACTGCTCGTAAATAGACTAGTGTGTGCTGTTCTTAGTTCTGCTTATAAGAAATGTATATGTAATTTCATAAGCACATAACCATCACTCACCATCCGTTTGAGATGATCTTGCTCAAGAATCAAGGTTTCTGTTTCGTTCAGCATATGGACAATGTCTCCTATGGAGGGCCTTTCATGTTGGTCATACTCCAAACATTTCAACGCTACTTCCAGGCATTTCTTCACCTGTTGACAATATCTTTCCACAAACGATAAGTCTTTCACTGTTTCCATTAGCCTCTCCCTCCACTTTCCATGTACCTACAAATTTATAATACAAAGCTAATATGATAGATCACAAAAATTATTAAAGCAAAATTTGTACTATAAATGGCTATTGATCTCATTACAGAGACAAAAGCAAGCTTCTCTTACACGCTCGATAAACTCCTGGGATTGCCTTCCAGCATTGTTGTAGTAGTACCTGCGCCCTGTCATGATAACTGTGATTATGACACCCAAGCTGTATATGTCAGACTTGCAGGAGATTGCTTGCATTTTTATGAATTCTGGGGCCATGTATCCCCTGAACGATGCCAAAAAATTGATAGACATGGTTAGTCTGAAACATATGAAATTTGACTGTTAAGGACAAAAAGGAGTTGAGTTCAGTCAATCGAGCTCACCGTGATCTCTCAAAATTTCCTGTCGTTAGGGAGGTTAGACCTGATGGACCAATACCTGCTAACTTGGGTATCATATTCTTATCCAGCAATATATTGCGAGGTGTCAGGTCTAGATGGAGAATAGGAGCTGGCATTCCCTCGTGAAGATATCTTAGGCCCTCGCAGGTGCCCTTTATTATTTCATAGCGCGTGTACCACTGGAGTCCTGATCGCTCATCTGTGGAAGGATAATAAAGATTGCATACCCAAAAACCACAGTAAGAAATATTGTTTTCTTCAAATGCCAAATAAATAAACATTATGCCGTGCCATGCTGAGGTGTCATACCTGAAATATATTGGTCAAGGGATCCATTTTTTAAATACTCCAAGCAGAGGAACCTATGTATACCTTTTGTTTTCTGGCTGTAGCCAATCAACTGCACAATATTTTGATGCTGGACCTTCATAAGGCTTTTAATCACACTGTGAAATTCCTTCTCACCAAGTCCTAGAATGTTAAGTGACAGTTTGACAGCCATGGCTTTTCCACTTTCATGAACTCCCTATTGAATATCTGATTAGGACTATTGGTTGTTTGATCACCAGGGCATATGGATGGTATGAAAAAAGTAAATTACTTTCAATCTATTAATTATACCTTATAAACTCTTCCAGACCGACCCATGGAAAGCAGCCGACATAGAGAGAAACCATCTGTTATGCTTTCTAGCAAGTGAAATGGTACAACCCATGGTGGTTCACCGTTCTTTTCTAATTTGCACAAAAGTTCATTACACATAAGAGGTAATATGAGACTTGTATAAATATGTTTGTATAGTACAGAAACACTAGCCTTGGTTCTTGGTAGCATAACATTTTTTTGGAATGAAATAAATCTATTGTCTATCATACAATAAAAAAAGTGAAATATAAGGTATGAGAAAATGCTGTAACTGATATGACCACGCCTGGGCGGCTGTACTACCGCAAGCGCCGTGGCCATCCTTCCAATGGCGCAGCGCAAGCTGAGCAGTAGTTGTTGGGTTGTTGGTTCGCTCTTTATCCTTAGCTCGAGCTGTTAGTTTGTTGCTAGTTAATTGCAGTTTGTTAGTCGATCTTGTTAGGCTATGTGTGCTGCGAGCACTTATAAATAAAAACAGAAACTGAAAGGCACAGGTAGCTTTCTACCTGCCGCAAGTACTAGTCCAGGCGCGCCGTCGATTCCGGCCGGTGGCTCCGTACAGCCGTCTACGTCCTCACATTGGGGCGACATCGCCTTCCGGCGACGCCCTCCACCTCTCGTTCTAGGCCAGGAACACGGCTGTTCACCAGAGAACACCCATATCAACTGGTATCAGAGCCGAGCGATCCTCTCACCATGGACGAGAAGAAGACGTCCATGGCCGCGCTGTAGAAGCAGATGGCGGATTTCATCAAGGTGGCCGGCAAGCAGCTGGTTGAGAAGTCTCTGGGCGGCGGGTCTGAGAAGAGTGATGCGCGGGATCTCGCCCATGCGCCGCCTCCCAAAACCCCTGCCCTGGGCGAAGACGACGACGACGAAGATAGTAGGGCCAAGAGCCGCACGCGGCGAGCGTGAGCCGCGGCGCTGGGCTCCTCGGACCCCCCGTTATGAGCTGTCTCTCTACGACGGTACCGAAGATCCCTTGGCGTGGCTACGCCTGTGAGAGCGTTTCGCGCGGGCGCACGACGTGCCCGACTCGGAGCGCGTCGAGATGGCAGGGCTGCACCTGCGAGAAGCCCAGGACGTCCTCGACAACTGGGAGCTCGAGGACATCTCGTGGAGCGACTTCTATGCAGTATTCATGCAGCGATTCACACGACACTCTACCATGGGACCTGTTGGAGATCTGGTCAATCTTAAACAGGGAGGCACTCGTGCGGAAGAGTACGCAAAGGAGTTTAAACGGCGCCTCACTCGGGCACCGCGATTGAAGAAGACACTGCAGATCGACACGTTCACCGTCGGGTTAACCCCAACTCTGGCGGCCGACGTGAAGCTGAGCTGTGGGAAGATGCCTGGATCGCCCGTGCTGTCCAAGAGATCAATCCACCTAGGCGCCATCGACCCGCTTTCAGCCGAGGCACCGCAACGTTCACGGCGCCGTCATCAGGCACAAATTTGGCGGCGACAGGGTGGCCTGCGCGCTCCGGCTCGTCGACAACTCCAAGCGGCCATGGGCCCGGTGGATATGCTCCCTCGTCCGCCACCCAGGGCAACAACCGCGCGGCCCAACCCACAGGGTCGCAAGATTCATCAGCGGCATCCACACCCTTCCGCCGGAAGCTGACGCTTGAGGAGATGAAGGAACAAAGGGACAAGGGCCTATGTTATAATTGTGATGAGGTCTATCATCACCGACATCGTTGCAAGCGCCTATTCCATCTCGAGGTCACATGTGAGGATGAGGAAGAGACCGAACCTACTGCAAATGATGAAGAGCCGGCTCTCTCGGCTATGGCGCTGCGAGGACCCAAGGCGGGTAGCACCATGCAGGTGGTGATGTTGATGGACGGCCACCGCTTCATCGGGCTCATTGATAGCGGTAGCACTCATAACTTCTTGAGTTGCCATGCAGCCCGCCGGATTGGAGCAGCGATGACAGCAGGGCCAGGAGGTTAGGGTGGCCAATGGGGCTCACCTTCCCTGCCTGGGCCGTCTCTCCGAGGGGCGTTTCGACATCGACAACTCCTTCGTCACCCCTTTCCTCATCATTCCACTCAACGGGTTTGATGTGGTTCTGGGAGTTCAATGGCTCCAGACGATAGGTGATATCAGTTGGAATTTTGTTTCGCTGCACATGACCTTCACCAATGAGGGCAGATCCATCCAACTACAAGGAGTGGGCCGCAAGCGCGGTGTCCAGGCCTTCCATATGGCGGTGCCCTCTACCTCACCTACTGTCGAGGCAGTGCTGGACGGGTTCGCCGATCTATTCAAAGAGCCCTAAGGGCTCCCTCCATCTCGCCACAGTGACCACCGCATCTACCTCAAGGACGGGACTGACCCGGTGGTGGTAAGGCAAAAAGATCATGCTGAGATGAGATTGAGCGACAGTGCAAGGACATGCTAGCACAAGGCATTATCCGTCCGAGTCGCTCACCCTTTTCCTCGCCGATCTTGCTAGTTCGAAAGGAAGACGGCACCTGGCGGTTCTGCATGGACTACGGCGAGCTCAACAACAAGACCGTGAAGGACAAATTTCCTATTCCGGTCGTCGAAGAGCTTCTAGACGAACTCCACGGCGCCAGGCACTTCTACAAACTCGATCTCCATCCAGGCTATCACCAAGTCCGCATGGGGCCGGAGGACATTGAGAAGACAGCTTTCCATACGCATCACGGCCACTTTGAATGGCTCGTCATGGCGTTCGGCCTCTGCAACGCGCCATCTACATTTCAAGCACTGATGAACGAGGTACTGGCACCATTCCTTCGTAAATTTGTGTTAGTCTTCTTCGACGATATTTTGGTATTCAGCTCTTCACTCGAGGACCATCTTCACCACCTCAAATTGGTCCTTGAGCGTCTGCGTACACACCAGCTGTTCCTGAAGTTGTCCAAGTGCGTGTTCGCCCAACCCTCCGTCAGCTACCTCGGCCACATCATTTCGGCGGAGGGTGTGGCGACGATTCCCGATGAGGTACAAGTGGCGCGTTGACCGACGCCATCCTCCGTCTCCGATGTCCGTAGCTTCCTGGGCATGGAGGGGTACTACAGGAGATTCATTCACAAGTATGTCGCCATCGCCGAGCAGCTTACCAACCTCTTGCGGCGCCAGACGTTCTAGTGGACGGCGGAGGCAGGCCATGCCTTTGAGCTCCTGAAGGCGGCCCTTCAATTAGCACCCGTGCTTCGCCTGCCCGACTTCAACACCACCTTCATCGTCGAGTGCGACGCATCTAGCTTGGGGGTGGGCGTTGTGCTGCAGCAAGACGGCCATCCGGTGGCGTTCTATAGCCGGCGGTTGGCCGAGCGACATGCCAAACTCGCGGCCTATGAGCACGAGCTTATTGGCCTGTCCAAGGCTATTCGTCATTGGCGACCATACCAGTGGGGCCGCCCCTTCGTCGTCTGCACGGATCATGCAAGTCTCAAATACCTCCTGGAGCAAGCGCTGGTCACACCACCACAGCAACATTGGTTTAGTAAACTCATGGGTTTCGACTTTTGAGGTCGAGTATCATCCCGGCCGCACTAACTTGGTCGCTGATGCTCTATCCCGCTTGCACGACGACCAAACAGCTATCTGCACCACGCTCTCTACAACTCTGACGGCTCGGGCGAGGTGGGAAAACGAGCTCCGTCGTGACCCAGAGATCAGGCGGTGCTGCGCTCTCCTTGCACTGCCTGCGGGCTCCAAGTCATCCCCGGCTCCATCCACGTCGACATCAACTACACCATCTCCAGCAACATCAGCAGCTCCTTCGACCCAGGACGTTCCGGCCCCAGCTGCACCACCGCCCCAAGCTACTGGAGGGGATCCGGCTCCGTGTTGGACAACCAATGATGGCCTTCTCTTCTGATCCGGCCAGCTGTTTGTGCCTACGGGGTCTGCTTTGCGCCCTCAAATTTTGGCATCGATGCATGATCTCACCCATGAAGGGATTCACAAAACGCTACATCGTATCAAGCAACACTTCTATTGGGAAGGCCTCCGGCAATCTGTGGAAGACTATGTTAGAAAGTGCACCATCTGCCAACAACACAAGTCCAGTACCTTGTCACCAGCCGGCCTCCTACAACCACTACCGGTTCCGCTTCACATCAGGGCTGACATCTCAATGGATTTCGTGGTTGCGCTACCCAAATCTCAAGGCATGACTTCTCTTTTGGTTGTGGTGGATCGTCTCTCCAAATATGCTCATTTCATTGCTCTCAAGAGACCAACTACAGCCCCTGCAGTTGCAGCAGTCTTCTTCGATCAGATAGTACGACTGCATGGCATGCCTGATTCCATTGTTTCAGATCAGGATCCAGTTTTCACAAGCACATTCTGGCAAGATCTCTTCAAAAGGTGTGGCACTCGTTTACTCACCTCTTCTGCTTATCACCCCTAGACCGACGGCCAGACGAAGGTGATAAATCGGACCATCGAGATGTATCTGCGATGCTTGGTGGGCGAACATCCAACATCCTGGGTAAAATGGCTCCCTTGGGCAGAGTTCTGCTACAACTCGTCCTTACACTCCGCATTACGCATGACTCCCTTTGAGCTAGTGTATGGGCGGCCGCCACCTACTTTGGTTCCCTACAGTCATGGTGCTACTTCGGTTGATGCGGTTGATTGTCAGGTGGTGGATAGAGATGCTCTGCTCGCCCGTGCTAGAAGTCACCTTCTTTCAGCCCAAAATCGCATGAAGCAGCAGTATGACAGCCATCATCGCGAGGTCAACTTTGAGGAAGGAACTTGGGTCTGGCTTCGCCTTCAGCCTCATCGCCAGCTCTCCCTTCGACCTGCTGTCCAGCACAAGCTGTCACCAAGGTTCTTTAGGCCATATCAGATTATCAACCGCATTGGGTCAGTGGCATATTGTCTCGCCCTTCCACCGGATGCTCGACTTCATGATGTTTTTCATGTTTCTCTGCTGAAAGAGTTCCAAGGGACAGACCCCAGCTGCACCTCCACTTCCAGACGACTTGCTCAGTCCAGCTCCGGACGCCTCTCATCCTGCACCGCATCAAGTTTTGGGGCAGCGCTTCATCAAGGGCCAGCGGCAATTCCTCATTCACTGGGCAGGCAAATCTCAGGAGGATGCAACTTGGGTGGATGCTACTGAGCTGCGCCGTTCTTTTCCCGACTTCAAGCTTGAGGACAAGCTTGCGGTGGAGGGGGGAGTATTGATATGACCACGCAAGCGCCGTGGCCATCCTCCCAATGGCGTAGCGCAAGCTGAGCAGTAGTTGTTGGGTTGTCGGTTCGCTCTTTATCCTTAGCTCGAGCTGTTAGTTTGTTGCTAGTTAATTGCAGTTTGTTAGTCGATCTTGTTAGGCTGTGTGTGCTGCGAGCACTCATAAATAAAAAGAGAAACTGAAAGGCAGAGGTAGCTTTCTACCTGCCGCAAGTACTAGTCCAGGCGTGCCGTCGATTCTGGCCGGTGGCTCTGTACAACCGTCTACCTCCTCACAATAGGGTGTCGTCGCCTTCCGGCGGCGCCCTCCACCTCTCATGCAGGTTCTAGGCCAGGTACACGGCTATTCACCAGAGAACACCCGTATCAGTAACAAACATTTCCCTCAAGGGTAAACTTGTCACCGACTCACCAGCCTTAATCATGTTTAAAATTCAGTAAGATAATCCTCTGGCTGGAGGCGGTAGAGGCGGAAGTGAAGGGAAGACAAAGGCAGTCGAGCTCCCAAAGACGTGGGGAGTGAGGATTGCACTTTCTGACGCCAATAAGTGCCCATGTACGACAATCCTGAACATAGCAGGTATCATGCTCAAGGATGATACGACAACCACGATCTGTGAGCTGACCGGTAGAGACTAGTTGCATATCGAGTCCAGAAACATAAGAGACTGCAGGGATGTGAAACTTGGGGTAGAGAGAGTACCCAAGCCAGATACGTGAAGAGAAGCAACATATGTCGTCCGAATGGTGGCAGAAGGCGGAGCAGGGAACAACGAACCAAGGTGAGTGGTGTCTGATGTCATATGGAAAGAGACGCTGGAATCAAGGAACCAAGGTGAAGCACTAGTCGAGAGCTGGAGGGCAAGACTAGCGGACACAACAAGGCCAAAGGAGGAGCTTCCTAGCTGATGCTCTAATGCTCAAGGCGTCGAAGCAGCTGGTGCACAATATCTATCATAGGATCAGGGGAGGCATAAGCAGCCACAGCAACTGGGCACGACTGCAGTAGAGGAGACCTCCCTCGAGCTCAAGGTGGGTACGGGCACAGATCCGGATAGGCAAGGGCTAGGCACAACGGATCTATGCAAGGTGGAACAACTGGCATCAAATGTCGTCCCTGATGATGGTCGACGATGGTGGTTGATGTGCAATGGTCACGTGGCTTGGGTGGAGCAGGGCCACGACACCGGTGCTGTGCAGCCATGAGGCGGGCTCGGCGCTGCACGACCTTGGAGAGGAGGCACCATGCACTAACGACGGTGGTGCTGTCAGAGGCAGCATGTCCAGGGGCCATGGCGCTGTCTTGGAGGTGAGGAGGCGGCGACCAGCAGAGGAAGACGTGCGGCGTGAACCACAGAGGCGGAGACGGTGGCGTGGGCCCCACAACAGCGGTGGCCGGTGATGGCCCGCAAAAGAGGGCCACGGCGGCACAACGACGGTGGCGCGGGCCCCGGTGACAGCATGGGCCGGAGCTAGAGCAGAGGGAGACGCCCTAGAGCAAAGGGAGAAGAGGCGCCGCCGGTTAGGGTGGCTGGCGGCGGTGAGTGCTCGTGGAGGAGAGAGCTAGGGTTTGGAACCTGGCTTTTATATACCATGTCAAATGGGCAGCCAAATCTATTCCAATGGGTCAATGGGCCAAAAACACAAGGTACAAGACTAATGAAAAATAACAAAAAGAACCATATACAAGATACTATTAACAGAATCAGGGAAATAATGAGCTGATATAAAAATCAAACACCAATCACGCTTCTCAAATCATAAAACAAAATACGGTGCTGAAAGGGAGCTTCCATCGAAATGGATAAGAGTTTTAAAACTGCTGCCAAAAATTTCAGAAACGCTGGTTTCGAAATAATCTATATTGTTTTGTGATTTTCAGGATGTTACTGCAGCAATATGATTGTATTGCAGCCCTTTTCTTTGAATGATAATTGAGATACTGGAGCAAAAGAAATGAATAAGAATAACTGGGCAACTGCAATAGGAAGAACTGCTGAATAACTTTGCCCAGAATAAAAAATGAAGAATCCATACCTGCTAGCGGCATGTTTATCATCTGCTGAAGTTGAATCTTCTCTAGTTCAACATGCTGTTCACCTGATGAGCTTTTTTCATGCCTTTGATGATACTTCTCGAAAGGAAGATGTTCTTCCTCAACTGAATTCACCCATTGTAAGTTGAGTCTAGGATGAACTGGATGATTGCTAATAGTGTTCTGGAATGCCGATTCCACATCCCTCCTGGCAGATTTGTCAGCATCGGTGGCAGCTCCAATTCGTCCCACTATGTCATTTAGGTTTAAAAGGTGCTCAATTCCCACAAGCATATTGGCATACTTCTCCCCGACATGAGTATTAAAACATAGCTCGAGCCTATAAAGATTGGGCATTGCTCCTGCCTTGAAGGTCAGGCATAATACACCACATGTAAATATGAAATACTTGAGAGCTGGGAATGCCCCATCGTTGAATATAATCCTTCCAAGAGGAGCTGTCTGGACATACAATGAAAGAACTGAGAGGGAAGGTAATATTTTGAGACTATCAATATCATTTTCCGGTAGTTCTCTAACAGCAATTTTCAGGATGCACAGTTTGTGGAGTAATCCAATCCACTTGGGGAGTTTGGAAAAGATACAAATTGGTGGCAACAATTCAAGTCTCTGAAGAAAGAGTGCAGCAGAGGACATCTGATTTGAGACATCAAGGAGAACAACATTACCTACAGTACTAGGAGCCAAAGTGAGAGATTTAAGGTTACCAAGTTCCTCCAGTGAAGAAGCCAGAACTATCAGATTTCTCTTCACACGCTGATTAGACAGAGAAGTAGAACAGGTGAGATGAAGATCTTGCAGGTTCGTCAACTTGCAGAGGCCCCTTAAATTCGAGTTATCATCAAGGGAAAGATATTGCAGCGTACGTAGCGACCTCATACGGCCAATTCCATTAGGTAGACATGTCCCATCTCGAAATCTGAGATGCAACAAGCTCGGGAGATAAACAACATCATCTGGAACAGCTGATACATTTCCATCTATTTCAAGTGTTTCCAAGAATTGCAGATCTCTGACATTGGGTGGCAATTCTAGCATAATATTACTTGAGATCTTCAAATATCTCAGTAGAAACAATCTGCAAAGTCTTGTTAGATTGAAACTCGTGTGCCCATCGTAGTCACCCCAAAATTGAATAACTAGAACTCTCAGATACTTCAATTCAGCAATGGAAGGCATACACTTGAGGATTCCAAAAAAGACCAATGATCGAACTTGCGAGAGTGTTAGATCTGCTGGTTTAGTTGCATATTTGGCATTGCTAAAGTGGAGGGATAATCGATGGGCCTTGGTAGAAAGATCTGGAATTGTTTGGGAGTAATCTATTGTACTAACAAATTCCTCTTCTCTAGATTTCTGCATAATAAGATCAAGTACAATTTGGTGCACTCTATAGGACAACACCTCATCATTCTCATTAATATGGACTGGTTGGATCATCCCCCTGTTGACAAGCTCATCCAAATAGCTCTCTGCAGCTTTCTCGATGTCTTCTCTAGCTGGTGCACTTATAAAACCTTCGACTATCCATTGCTTCACTAAATCACCCTTTTGGATTATGTAGCACTCTGGGTACATACTGAGATAGAGAAGGCATGTCTTCAAATATTGAGGAAGACAATTATAGCTCAGGTTTATTATTTTCTTTACCATCTCTTCCAACGTAAGATTTATCAACTTGGAGCTTAAGCTTTTATGTACATAATCCCATAATTCCGAGTTGTTTGAATGGCTTGCTAAAAGACTAGCTACACTAATGATTGCCAGTGGCAAACCACCACATTTTCTTATGATCCTATATGAAACTTCCTTCAATCGATCAGGGCAGGAGTGTTCAGAGACAAATACTCTATGGAAGAACAATTTTGCAGAATCACTGCTGCCAAGAAGTTTCATATTGAAAAAACTATCGTAGTTATAACCACAAGATTCCATAACTACATCCTTAGTTTCTGCCATTGTTATTATTCTACTATAGCTATTGCCCTCTGGAAAAGCTTCCTTAACAATGTCCCATGTTGTTGTTTCCCATAAATCGTCAATTACAACAAAGTACCTACGGATAGGTTTCATAAGTACATTTTGTAATAACAATTTTGCAAACACGTTAGTATTACAAACATAATTTTCAATATGAACAACTTTAACACCTTTTCTAGACCTTTCAAATAGCATATATCAAGTAGGGAAAATCCTATACTTGCCACTCTTAAGATTGGTCACTACTCACTACCAATTTTCCACTCTAAAAAACTGTTAATCCTTATAATGCCATTTAGCCACTTTAGGCCTTGTTCTTTTCAGTGTTACGTAGTCTTTATTTTTGCGGTAGCAAAAGTTGAGTCCTAGAAAAGATGTCTAGACTCTAGAGAGCTTGAAAAAAAAAATAATAGTTTTAGAATATTTGAAAAGAATTACAAAAGCCTAAAAAAATCAGTACAAATTGTTGCAAGATATAGGATACATAAGAAAACAAACTTTGCTATAGTAACTACGTAACGCTGAAAAGAACAAGGCCTTAATTGCAATTAATAGATTTTATTTGTTTTCTTCAGTATAAAATCATATTATTATGTCCTTAGGAGCTTAACCATCTATTTAAATGAATTACTGAAGCTTGTGATGGACAATTTCTGCACTCGTTTGCTCTACATCACCGCCCTCAACCGTGGAGCCGCTTCCATCTCCGCCATTTGCTCCTACCACTACCATGACCCCATGCAAGGTAGCCACCGTTCCCTAGACGCAGATGCTCTGCCTTAACCACCGATTCATGGATGCTGCCCCAATGCACGTTAGATTGTATTAGGTTACTAACTTTGATATTTGAAAACGATATTTTGAAATCTCTCCTTTCATTTTTCTGAAGTTTTTTACACAACCAATGATTTGCACGTCACATGAAGCTTTTCTTTTCCGTTTAAAATCTGCTCAAGGCCAAAGCATGATTCTTTGCTGATATATGGTGAACCTTTGTTTATATTGGGAAAACTCAAGCTTGTCAGATGACATAATGATTACAAAGTCAATTATATGGCAGATTATTTATATATTATAGTAGGATTGTCTATGTAAACATATACATTGCTTGATCTCTTTATGATCATGGTCTCCGCTAATTTGTCCTAAAATATGTTGCTTAATTTCTCTTCTACCTTTGTTAACTCACATTAGATGCTAACCTGATCATGCTCTTGTTAGTTCCATCCAGATTAGGCTTAATCCTCTATGTAGCAACGAACAAATTAGGTATACATAAACAGCAAAACTGAGCAGGTCAACGGGAATGGGACAAGCATGGTGAAGAGTATGTTTAATCCTAGGGGCAAAAGAGTCTTTCCAAGTGGGGAATAGTAGTTCTGTAATTTTAACTAAAATGACTAAATGGCATTATTAACGATTGGCAAGTCTTGGGAGTGGCAACGTCCTTCGGAGTGGGTGGGAAATTAGGAATGACCGGTCTTTGGAGTGGCAAATACGAGGATTTTCTCTCTCTCTCTCTCTATTTCAGATGGATGTAAGTAATTTTAGTTAGTTAAGGAAATACAGTACCTCTTATCTTGTAGATGGTTTATAAGTTCATCAATGAGGTTTTGCACGGTAGAAGAATCAAACTGTGGCAAACGTCGTTGAATTTGAGAGAGCATGTCCAGAAGAAGCCTCCTGATGTCAGGCTTCCGCGACGCGTGAACGAAAGCCCTGCACTGGAATTGCCCTGCGACTTCGTGGTACGCCTCCATAGCAATTAGCAAGCGTGGTCTTGCCCACCCCTGCAGGCCCAACAATAGACGCCACCTTCAGCTGCGGCTCCGCTTTGTCGAGAAGCCACTCGGTAAGCTTCGCCTTGGAGTCGTCGATACCAACGAGGAAGCTGGCAGTGGCAGAGGCGCCGTACAGCGGCGGAGCCCGGCCGTGCTCGGCGGGCACGCGGCTGCAACCGGGGGCGAAATCGTCGAGCCGATACCTCTCGTGCCGCTCAATCGCCTCCCGCGCCAGAGCCCTGAGCTCCGCGATCTTGGCGATCACCGGGCGCGGCTTCGGCAGCGCCCTGGAAACCCGGGCAATCTGGAGGCGGCCTACCCTGCGGCGGCCGCGGGCGGATCTCGTCTTGGCGGCGCCATGGGCGCCGGCGTGTTTCCAGATCAAGCTGTCGACGCAGTCCTCGATGTCGTAGGAAAGCTCGCGCACCTCAGCCATCCAGTGTTTCGCCCTGTGGCTTGGGGACTCCACCGCTGACTGCTCCAGGAGGGCGGCGCTTATTTCTTCAAGATCTTCCCTCAGGAGTTCGATCCCGTCCTTCAGTGGCTTCCCCAGCCGGTGCTCCGTGCCCAGCAGCGAATTCAACTTCATGGTAAGAGGGCCCATGGCGCCCAAGGAAGAACACACCTGAGCATCCATGGCGCGTGTAACGATCCTTGACTTGGGATTGGGATCAGTAAATCGATCCAATTACAGGGCTGATTGACATAGAAATTGGGGAATTAGAAAGAGAATCAGCAGGTGGGAGGAGGAAGAAGAACAGGAGAAAGAGGTAGGAAGCCGAATCTTGTTTGGATAATAATTGATTGATTCCCTCTTATGCCGGCTTCGACGGACGCGGATCCTCTTACGTACCGCAGAGACGCAGTCGGCTTCTCCGCGTCCCTCGGATTTTGATCGATCGGCTTTCCTTTGCCACTTGCACAAAAATTAAAGCGTTTTTCTCTCTCCTCTCTACTCTCACGGGAAAGTCAGGGGATCCCAATCCGGCTTCGACCTGCAACTGAGCAAACCCAGCAGCCACTCTTTCCCGGCCGGGATCCCGACCTGATCCCGGGGATGGAATCCCACGCGGGAAATTTTCGCGGGGGCATTTGGCAACGCCATCACCCGAGGAATTTTGGCCCTACCCCGTCGAACCCTTGGGGAAATCCCCCGCAACTGCGGAGGCGCTGATTTTTTCCCTGTCTCTCTCACAACTCGCTCGCTCCCCCTCCCTATCGACTCGCTCGCCGTGCCTCTGGCTCCCTCCGTCCCCTTCCGCCGCCTCCTCCGCCTATCTCTCCACCATCGCCTCCAGCCCCCTCCGCCCCCGCCTTCGGTGAGCTCCAGATCTGTGAGGCCTCGACCCTCCGCCGCCCCTGCCTCCGACCGCCGCACCGGAGCCGCCCTGGAGCTGCCGCGCTCGCCCACCGGAGCCACTGAGCCCGCTGCGTCCTCGGCGGCCACTTCGACGCTGCCGTCGTGCACGACGACGATGGAGCCCACGCCGCGGATGGTCGAGAGCCGGTGCGCGACCAGCACCACCGTGAAGCGTTGGGCGACGTCCTCGATGGCGACCTCGAGGAGCACAACGGTGCACGGGAAGACGGCGGTGAGGCTGAGGGTAGAGACGGCGGAGGCACGGCGATGGCCAGCGAAGGCTCGGGAAGGGACAGGTAGGGGAATGGAGTAGAGAGGGAAACGGCGACCCAAGCTCCTAGCTTTCTTGGCGCTGCAGGTTGGTGGCTGCTCGGAGTGGCGTTGGGTTGGGGGAGACGAAGTGGAGGCGACCGAATGGAGTAGAAAGGGATTTTTGGAAGGATGGGGATTAGGGAAGAAGGAAGGGGGGATGGAGCAGGGAAATTAAAATGGCACAAGAATCCCTCTACGGGATCTTTTACCCAGGGTTATTTACGGAAGCACATCGTCTGACATTGAGGCACTTAAGACAGAGACACAGTTGCAGCAGATCTGACTGCCCAATCCTGATCCCATGGCTCAGCACGATTCCCACTTATCTGTCGAACCGGTACGCAGCGCAGAAGCAAATCTAGCCACCCAGACTTCATCGGACAGCTCTAAAATGTCCCCAGCTGACTGCGAAAACAGGTCACACCCAGCAACAGAAACTAAACTAAAAACATACATTTGAATTGACAAATTTACCTCTCAGATGCACACGAAAATATTGAAATGACAAAATTGGGTTTTTTTAACCATGTTTCTAACCTTTTGGCACAAACATGGAACCAACTTATATAGAAATTTGGCTGCAATTTGTACTTAATAGGAGGTAACTGAATTTGAAACTTCTGTAGACAGATAGGTAACTGAACCTGAAACTATGCATTGCAGTTTTCAGTCAATTGCAAGTGGTTCTACTCATATTCATGGATGAATGGTACTGTTTTTCATCAACACCTTATATAAAATACAAAAGACATTGCTACTAAAAGCCTTCACTGTTCATCACCATATATAAAATACAAAAGACATTGCTACTACTAGCCTTCACTCTTCAGCACCATATACAAAATATAAGATGGCATTGCTACTGCTCATCATCAACATATATGAAAGAGCATTGGTACTGGCCGTTAATAGCACCATATACAAAATATAAAGGGCATTGCCACTTGTTGTTACTAGCACCATATACAAAATATAAAGGGCATCACCACTGTTTATCATCAGCACCATACACAAAATATAAAAGGGCAATGGGTCTGCTGTAGAGATTCCCCACCAATGCTTGTTGCTGCTCCATATATATTCACGTTAGTCCTACTTTTTCACAGTGTTAATCATGCTTCTCCAACTTGTTTTGGTGTTGCTCCCTATAAAGCATATATTCAATAGTCAATAAATGAACTAAATCATCTACTGTTCTTCTCAATTTTGCTTAGATTTGAATCAACTTACCTTATTGTTTCTTCTTTGTTTGTTGTTTCTCAACCCAATTTTTCTTTCTTTTCCAGCCACCCTTTCTCGCTTCCTTTTTCTTAAGGGTAGTAGGCCATGGCATATTCTCTTGAATTATCGGTACAACAATTGTATCATTTCTTTCTGCCATCTTCTTATTGATTCTTTCTTCCATCTGCTTTTGAAAAGTATCTAAGACATTGTCAAAAAGTGAAAGAGACTTGTAGCGACGTGTAGCATCCAACTTCGGATCTTCTGAAACATCTCTCCCAACATTATCTTGAACAATTCCATGTCGTGCTTCTCTTGTCCATCGCTTCAAGACATAATGATTAGACAATTGCTTGATGTCCATCAACTCAAGAATTTTGATAGCATGGCAGCATAACAAACCACATTGCTCAAATTGTTGACAGCTACAATATAGTTTGCCGTCTTGAATAGAACCATCTACCATGTGTTCTTCTTCAACAGTGTCAGGATTATCAATCGATCTAATAGAAACAGCGTATACATTTCCATCATCCGTCAATCTTGCATAGGCTAACATAGACCTTTCATAAATAATTTGAAAGGTTTCAAAAATTTGCGGAGTGTATAATTTACTTGCTTGCACTAACATAGGAGTTCTTATTTTTATTTGGGGCAGCTTGTTTCTTGATTCATACTCTTATTTTATCTCTATGTCTCTCTTTGCTTGGACAGCCCTCTCAAAATGCGTAAAGAAATGAAGAATGTTCAACTCTGTCGTAAGATAATCCTTCAAGTGACTATTCAATCTTTCACTTAATTGAGTATTCCTCATCCCTAATGTGTAAACATTCCGCATATAGTATGCAGCCTACTTCTCCTTTATGCTCTAAATGCTATCCAATCATGACTGACTTTCTACCTTGTCTCTCATGCTAGAAAAAACTTGCTCGAATTGATTTTCATCATCATACTCATACATGCAAGCACTAAAATTAGTAAGAATATTTGTGCCATCAATCTTATGTCGACTTAAGTGCTTGATTGCATTTTACATTATATGCCAAGTGCATAAGCCATGCCATGCATAGGGGAAACAAATAGCTATAGCCTTGCTCATTGCAATATCTTGATCGGTGTAAATAGTTATATGTTGCTTTTTGGCTATGAGCTATCAAGAAAGTATCAAAGAGCCACTTAAAAGAATCAAATGTTTCATCATACATGGGTGTTGTCCTAAATATCATGGTTTCCCTGAATTGGTTGAATCCAACAAATACGCCAAATGGTCGGTCCTCCATATTTGTTCCAAAGGTGGTGTCAAAAGTAACAACATCGCCAAAGTGTGCATAATCTATTGTTATTCTTGCATCGGCCCAAAAAATGTTTGCTACTTGTTCTTCACAATCCATCTGCATAACATAGTAAAATGAAGGATTTTCTGCAACCTTGTTCTGAAAGTAATGTAATATGCCCCCGACCTCCCCATACTTCATCTCCTTTTGCCGTTTAGTGCGCAAATAATTTTTATGATCTTGACATGTATACCCAAGGTTAGATGCCCCTCCGACATGCCTACTAGCCAATTTATGAGCTGTTCTAGGTTTGATTCCTAAATTATCTGCCATTTCAATTTCTAGAGCTTATACTTGACTAATGCTTCGATGTGATGGCATTAGATGAACAGTTTCTAGGATTTGAAGCAAATGATTGTGATCGAGATCCAGATCAATTACCTTATATTTTGTCGTCACTCGATTCAAGGAAACTCCCATACGCACCTTGCAATCAGATCTTGTCTCAGCTCGAGGATTCTTGCTCAAATGATCCCTCTTGTCTTTTCCTCTCAAACCTTCCTTTGCACAAACAAATCTACAAGATGTAATTTTGCCATCCTTCTTGCTTGTGTTCCCATATCTCTTTCTAGCACTGAAACCCATTCGACCTTCGTAGTAGTTATAAAATATTTGTGCATCGTCCATACTACCAAATTCCATACCAATTTGAGGAATCCAACTAGGCACTATGTTCTCTCTGCATAAAACAGCAACACAATTATATAATAGCAACTAGGACAGCGGCAGAAAATTAGGACAAGAAATTACATAATAGCAACTAGGACAGCGACACAGCGTGTCTAGCTCTAGGCACAAGAGTTGTATCGAATGGTCGATTAACATTCCCATGGAGCAAAATCACGCAGTAAGGAACTGTATCGCCAATCCTACATCGATATGAACATAAGAAACTGTCGGCACCCGATTTACAAGATCGGATTCCACCTGCGTAAACCCGTACTAGTCCCAAGGATCATGGCTAGTACACACAGATATACAGAAACGGAACAGTGCCAACGATATTATTACAAAAGGGAACATAGTCCGGTACAAACAACATACACAACGGCTCGCAGGCCGCAAATCAGAGTACACAACGATACAAACCTAATACAACATCTAGAATTTTATTCATCCCACAGGCACGAAGGCTGTAGGAACGCGTAACCCTAATCTTCATACTCTTCGTCGGAGAACGCCTCCTCGACGTAATCCGGGTCCTCCTCCTCGGACGGCGGGCCATACTCGAATGGACCAGCTGTTGAAGTTTTGAAAAGGAGGAGGAGAAAAGGAGGGTGAGTACAAATCGTACTCGCAAGTTCGGAATTATGCAAGTACGGTTCAGTACAAGGAAGGCTTAGGATATTTTGCGGAAAGGCATTTATTAGCCTAGTTTTGGCAAAGCAATTTAGAAACAATAAATCTTAATCACTTTCTTTGGGCTCTTCTCAAACGGTTCTCGCCACTTGGCCTCAGTGCCATAGCGAGAACAAAATCCTTTCTTCTTTTCTTTTCTCAAAACGGCTAGGTCCATTCCGCGCGACACTTTCCGGTAGGCCGTCACCCAATCCGGAATATCGCCGGTGGCACCTAGCTCAAACGAAATCCTTCTCAAATCCTTACTCATCTCAAATCCTTACTCATCTCAAATCCTTTCTTTAAAAACCCTTTTTCTAAATTGGTTTTAAAATGAAGAAACTACCATATAATCAGTCCCTTCGCACGCTCATAACCGCGAGCACGGCTATCATGACAGTTTTAACTCTGCAGAGTGGGTACGCCTTACCCTCGAGAGGCTACGCACCCAGACGGTGTTTCGCCACAAGACCATCAACCACGAGGGCCAACGATCGGGCCCGTCCCATTCCGGGGCTCGAGGTCGTACTGTAATGGCTCAGTTCATAGGATCATAGGATGAGCAGTCCTTAGACTAGGGGAGATTTGATATTTTAGCCCAGTTTCAAACCGGTGCCATACTGCACCAACCGACAAAATATCTCCCTAGTCGGAAAGGTTGTGGGGTAAGAGGGAAAATCATTTCCTACTGAGCATCACCCTTGATGCGCTACCTTTAAATCACCCTTTCCCAAACATTTCTCAACAACATCTCATTTCACACAAATGATTGAATCGTTCCGCATAAATAACTTTTAAGCATTTATCCTACCACAACAGAGTATTTAAATAAGAGCAATTCATATTTTAGCCTTAGGTTTAATCCTACCATATTTCTTACCTTTCTATTCGGCATAATAACTAATTCTAGCAAATACGGCATTTATCTTTTAAACTAGCATGCATATTTTTAAGTCTAATAAACATTTTCTAAATAACCAAAAGTGGCTTTACAATATGATCAAAGGGGGACTTGCCTTGATCAGTTCCGGGGAAAGCGAAGGGGACGTCGTCGATCGGGTCTTCGGGAGCTTGGCCTCCTAAACGCGCACACGCATGCAAAGCAATACAACACACATAAGCACAATATTTCATGTCATGCTGTTTTTAAGGAAAATGCAGCAACTTTTAATGCATTTTTGTTTAGAAGCAATATTATGCCAAAGACTCGTGCACACATGAAATGATGCACCTAGAGCTTATCTATTTAACCAAAAACGGATTCCATATGTACGACATGTATAAATATATTTTTCCCGGGTTCAGAAACTAATAAAGTAACTTTATTAATTTTTACGGAATTCTTATCATGCACTAAATGTTTTTAGCAAATACTTTGGTGAACCGGGTAAATGATTTAATCAGAAATTAGAAAAAGAATTAAAAGAAAGGGGGTTTCGGTACTGGGCCGGCTCGGCCGGAACGGCCCAAAGGCGCAGCGCGCTCGGCACCGCGCGGCGAGGGCGCAGGGCTGCGCGACTGACTGGCGGGTCCCACCCGTCGGTGGCACCGCGGTGGCAAAGGGGAAAACAGAGGAGACTCCCGGCGGCGGCGACGAAGCACGCGGCGGCGACGATGCCGGCCACCGGGGTTCAAATGGGTGCGCTGGGAGTGACATTTGGGCGAGGCGAACACTATGGTGGTCTCAGCAGCGCCGGAAATGCACGGAGGCGGCGGCGCAACAGGGCACGGCGGCGGAACCTCATGGCGCCCGCGGCGCCGGCGAGAAGCGGGATCCAAAATCG
>SPJY01015242.1:2954483-3048158 GCA_005191435.1 Raddia distichophylla | reverse complement strand
TGTAGAACCACCTTACCCACCACGCGCCCATCGAGTCGAGCAGCGGTGGGCGAGGGTACGGCGCGTCGTCGGCGGTGGCCCGGAGCTTGAGGTAGTAGCACCCCAGCGCCGAAGCGGCGGAGCTGCTCCTCGTCACTGTGTAATAGTGAAGGAACAGCCCCACCGGTGGATCGATGCCCAGATAGCCCTCGCACAGGTGTGCGAAGACGGCCATCTGGAGGACGGAGTTCGGATTGAGGTTCGCCACCTCCAATCCGCTGATGTTCAAGAAGGTCTCGACGAAGTCGCTTTCGGGAGATCGCAATCCGAACAGTGCGAACTGCTCGAAGTTAACGAACTCTCCCTCCAGCAGCTCCGGAGTATCCTCCTCTCCGGGCAGCCTCCAGCTACCGGTGTCGATTGTGGCCCTCTTCCTCCCAGACCTTTAGGTCCTCCTCGGTCAAGCTAGTGCCGGTGAACTTGGCCATAACGGTTCCCAGGGTTGGACGAGCAGGTTTGGTGGTGGAGCTTGGGTGCTTGATACTGAGCGCGGTTGGAACTAGGGCTCAGAGAGGAAAGGCGCGAGAGCAGAAGTGGCTAGCCGCGAGCGGCTTGGGTGCTTTTATAAGTCCCATTTGAGTAGCTCTGCAACGGTTTTGTCACAAACGGCTAGTTTTTACCGCAACGGCTAGGTAAAACGGTCGTCTGTTTTCACTGCGCAGCGATAGGAAGTTACCGTTGGAGTCTGCCAACGGCTAGTTTTTCCAGTGTCTGCACTGGAGGTTGAGTGCTCTGCTCGGGCAGATGCGGTTCTCTGTTCGACGCAACGGAGTTGCTCGGCACTGATCGGGTTTTTTCGGTCCCGAGCAGGTCTTGCTCGGTTGAACCATAACCTGTTCGGTCGTTTGTTACACGTCTTTGTAGCGGCAAAATTTCTCTCTTCGTGACTTGGAGTCTCAAGAGAAAGACCCCACTCTAGTGAGATGTTCCACTTGAGTCTCGGGGGCTAGCTGTCGAGGATAAAAATACGGCCCATTGCCATGACCCACTCCCTGACGGCCCAATTGAACAGCCTACCAGGGCCCAGTTCCCTGGAAGGTTCTATCTGGCCCATGTGCACCTTGCCGAACAGCCTCCTGGCTGGCACAGTGCGTGACGGCCAAGGGATCTTGTTTGAGTCCGTCTCGAACAAGAGTTCTGCGTGACTACATGAAGACCCGGACGTTGGTTTCCCGGATTGGAATAGGAGTCGTGATCCCCAAGACGTGGAGATTACCTTATCTACCGTATGTTGTATTTGGCATGTATGAGTTCGTTACGATCTCGTAGTTAGCCCGGCCCGATATTCCTCGGTAGGTCGGTTTGCTCCGTACTATATAAACAGGGCCTTACGGTGTTTAGGGGGCACCTGGCTAATAGATTTCGCATACTACTCGCCGAGACCTGCTGATCTCGTCGAGTTCCACCTCGTGATTCTCTTTGATATAAAGAAAGGCTGGACGTAGGGCTATTATCTCTCCCGTGAGGCCTGAACCAGGATAAAAACCCTGTCTCCCGTTCGCTGTTGTTCGTGGTTGTTCGGCGTGTCTCCTATCTCCATCTTAAAGAACCTTGGTTGACTTGAGATCGATATCTCAACCGTCGACACACGGGTTGATCAATTTTTCAATTAAATTTCTGATTTTTGTATAAAATTCAAACAGTGTTCAAAATGCGTGAAATAAATTTCATAATTCTTCTAAAATCAAGAGCAACCCATTTTAAATACTTTTTTATTTTTTGATGTGAACTAGAAGAAGACACTTATGAAACTTACATTTATACTAGCGAAACTTGGCCGTGTTTTAATGAAACTTGGCTGTGTTCTAATGAAACCTGATGAAACTTCGATGTAACCTGATGAAACCTATTGAAACTTGATGAAACTTGGATTGGTCTGATGAAACTTGAATGAAACCTGTTAAAACTTGATGAAACTTGCATTAAACCTGATGAAACTTGATAGTTCGGCGAGTTTTACGAATATGAAAATCCAAGTTTCAGTAGGCGAAACCCAAGTTTCGTCAGGTAAGTTTGAAGATTTATATGGCAACAAACATCTTGTTTTGTCCGTAAAAATACGAGGAACACGTTGGTGCAAACGGTTTTTTGATTGGAGCATCCAGTCAAAAATTATGATCGCCGCAAGAAGAATACAAAAAACGGAATCTGCTGACGTCAGCTTGCGTCATCATTTTTTATTTCTCCTGCGCATGCTGATTTCCCCCCGTCAGTCTCATGCATGGGCCGGCCATGGGCTGAAGGCCCACTTCCTTGGGCACGTCCGGACGGCCGGACATCCTAACACAAGTGTTTCCGTATAAAGAAAGGAAAAACGGAGCCACCACATTCATCCACATCACCGAAATTATCTCAGCCATCTGATCAACGGTAGGACCAAATTATAACAGCTCAGATTAAATCTATTATAACAGAGATAGCCACTATTGATAAAGAGAATTTCTTCAGGACGGTATCCCGTCCCGGCCTCCGCCGAACGGGATACCTCCCCGCCGTCTGATACGTGGCCGAAGCCTGCATATGCTGTGTGTGTTCGCACTCCTAGGTGACTACGTGAGCACTGCATACTAGTGAATACTAGCATAATGTAGTACGTTTTTTCATATTAATTTTATAAATTTATTTCTATTTCTTGTGATCTCCATTTTGCACAAAATAAAATTCATATTCCATCCAAAACCGATATATACCTTTTCCATAATTTTTCTGAATTTCATTTTAAAAAAAATTGGTTAGCTTTTCCTTTTAGAATATTTTTGATACTCCACGGAATTTTTTTTGTGTGTCTAATTAACTTTCATTAGTGTTATTTCTAGATGAGGACTTTTGGTCAAAATTTTAAAATTCTACAATTTTATGATTTTTTTTTCTTATTTTCATTATTTTTTGACCCGATACCTTTTTTTTGACCTGATACTCGATGATGCCACCGATACTCGACGATACCACCAACCCAATACCACCGATACTCGACACCATCCTCGATACTTTGTGATAGTGAAATTCTCAGCAATAGGATCCCACCCAAGGACAGGACAGGAAAACGACAAAACGACACTTTTCATCTCGCGTGAGCGTCTTGTGTCCCGCAATCACAGGGATGGGTCTATCATAGCCGTCGGATGCCGATCTTGCCAGCACACGAGGACACGGAAGAGTTTCCTTACTACTCCGTATGTGCAGTTCGTTTTATTTGTATTTAAATTTTTTATTTTTATATCTTTTTTGTATGAAGTCCAAATTGCGTAGAACAAATTTCATAATTCATTTAAAATAAGGTTCACATTTTTCCTTGTCCTAGCTTTTATTTTAGAAGTATATCTAATATTTAACTAGATTTTTATACTTGTTTGTGATGTATGATACATTTTCTTTGATACCTCAATAATACCATGAAACTCGACGATACCACCAACCTGACACCATCCAATACCCAATACTTTTTTGTTTGTGATATGTGATACCCTCATGATACCTTTTTTCGATACTGAAACTCGACGATAGCATTGATACTTCTGATCCGATACCTGATTTTTTGACCTGATAATCGATGATATTTTGTGATCCGATACTTTTTTAAAATCCGGTACTTGTTTTTTTATCCGATACTCGATGATATTTATGATCTGATACCTAATTTTTTGACTCGATACTCAATGATACTTCTTATCCGATACTTGATTTTTCGACTCGATACTCGATGATACTTTTGATCCGATACCTGTTTTTTGACCAGATAACCTATGATACTTCTGATCCGATACTTAGTTATTTTGAATACGATACTTGTTTTTATTGACCCAATACTCGATGATACTTTTGATCCGATACCTGTTTTTTGACCTGATACTTGATGATACTTCTGATCTGATACTTGATTTTTTTACTCGACAATCGATGAAACTTCTGATCCGATACCCGATCTTTTCACCAGATAATTGATGATACTTCTGATCCCATACTTGTTTTTTTTGAATTTGATACTTGTTTTTTTTGACTCGATACTAGATGATACTTATGATCCGGTACCTGATTATTTGACCTGATAATCAATGATACTTCTGATATGATACTTGTTTTTTTAATCCGATACTTGATTTTTTTTTGTAGAGAATAGGACATGCGTTGATACTACAAATTTGATACATGATACTATATACCTGATACACCAACTTTGATATTGCATACATTACACTTCAACTTTGATACATGATACATACCTGATACTACAACTTTGATACCGCATACATGACACTTCAACTTTGATAATACAACTTTGATACATGGTACTAAATACCTGATACTACAACTTTGATACTAGTGATCTGATACCTGTTTTTTCGACCTGATAATCGATGATATTTCTGATCCGATACTTGATTTTTTTGATCCGATACTCGATTATACTTATGATCTGATACCTGGTTTTTTGACCTGATAATCAATGATACTTCTGATCCGATACCTATTTTTTTTACCCGATACTCGATGATACCTATGATCCGATACCTGATTTTTTGACCCGATACTCGATGATCCTTTTGATCCGATACCTGATTTTTTGACCTAATGATCGATAATACTTTTGATCCGATACTTAATTTGTGATATATGTACCCTTCCCATAATACGTTTTTTTCAATACCTCAATGGTACTAAAAAAAACTTAAAATTTGATTCACCTAAGAAAGTAAAAAAAAAACGATGCTAAATCCACATATAAGCAAACGACGGAAGCATGCATACAGATTAGGCAAAGAAAAAAACTAGTAAATAATGACGGTTTGCTTTTTTGTTGGACAACGGTGTAGATTAGCAACACATGCATGTAGATTTATTTTGTTGGACATAGGGTACGTGCTATGCGATTTTTTTTTAGTGCGGAGATGTACTTTGTTTTTTTAGTGCGGAGACGTATGGGGAAAATCTCGTGGAAGAAAACTCGCAGGCGAAAACGCGGGGTGAGATTTTTGTCTACATGGTAGTCTGTATTTTAATCCTGCAGCAGTGTTGAGTGCATGCAACATGCAGCCAGTCGTGTAGTCGTGCTCGTGCGTGCAGATCCTACGTGCGAGTAGTGGGCGAGCGGCGCGAGGGCCTGCGCTTATTTTTTTGTCGGCTAGCATTCCCGTCCCGCGCGGAAGGAACGAGATGCCGTGCGCTAGTCGCCCCCTTATTTAAAGGTGACAACCAAAAAATTGTAAAAATACAAATTAAAAATAACAAAAATAAAAGTAAATGTTGGATTAAAAGAAAGGGCTCATATTGGTCAAAATAAATATAAATAAAATATGAAATTAAGAATACATGTCATATTAAAAATGTCTTCACGTTAATTTCAATAAAATAAAAATTGAAAAGAAATAATTTCCATGTCAATGACGAATTAAAATAAATATAGAAAAAATAATATTTCACACAAAAGGGGCCTTGATGCAATGAAGACCCATTAGCCCGTCCCAGACTGCTCATAGAATCATTTTGGGCCTTCTCTCTCTCTCGGCCCATATGGGTGGGCATGCCGCTATCATGAGGGGGTGATCTCGGCCGTCCGATCTAGGGCTCCGAGTGGGGAGAACACCAATATAAGTTCCTGAACCTACGACAAAAACCCATTCTTCCTCCGCGCGCAGCCTCCTCGTCTTCCTCCCCTCCCGCCGCCGCCTCCTCTTCAGCGCCGCCGCGCAGGTTTGTCCCCTCTCCCGCGCTGCTTCTCTCGCGTTCCCCGCTCCGATGCAATCGTCCCAGCTGCTCCAAGCCACGACGTCAGTGAGCCTGTAGCGCCTGGAGGTGGCGCGCCCAGATCTCTCTCCCAGCCATGGCCACCTTAGTTTGCCGTGCGATTCTAGGTTCTTTAGTTTGCTCTCAGCGTGCGTCAGCTTCTGTAGCCGGCCGCGCGTTCTTGATCTTGCCCGTTAGGTTTCGAGCTCGCGCTGTGCTGCTCTCTGGTTTGGGGCGGTGCTGTGTTGTGTTGCTCACTTCATGCAATGAAGTGTTTGCCTTGGCGTGGATTGATCGATGGGTTGGTTGGTCGTGGCAGGTAAGAAGAAGGCGAGGAAATGGTGAAGCACAACAACGTTATCCCCAACGGGCACTTCAAGAAGCACTGGCAGAATTATGTCAGGACCTGGTTCAACCAACCCGCCCGCAAGCAGAGGCGCCGCATCGGTGAGCACCCTTCCTGCACTGTCTGATCAGGAGCGTTTGTTAAGCGCACGCTCGATATGGATTGCTTCATGATAGCAATGCTGTATACTGTGGTAATGAGTGTTAGGTTGTGGTAAATTGGGGTGTAAGTGCTAGAAATGGTTTCTTATGCAGTGGCGAATCCAGGATTCAACTTCTGGGGGGTGCCTGATCAATATTTGTTGCGCCTGTTGTGTGGTAGCACGCGGCCTCTTGAGAAACATTGCAATTTTTTTGACCATATTTATTAAAAAAGGGCAAAATGCTGAATATAATTTTTAAAAATAATTTTAAGATAACAATTAATTTCATTAGCAGGTACCTCGTATTTTTTATAGATTTAGGAATATTTTTATTTTTTTTAAGATCCCTAAAATTATGTAGTCACTAAATGAAATTATTTGCAGTAGAAGTAGAAATAATCTTTTACTTTTGAAACTATTGATTTGATTTTCATACCCCCTCTGTTCCAAAATATAATGTGTATAAATTTTTGACACAATCTCCAATAGAGAATTTTGACCATTAATTTTGAATCCAACTATATCACATGCATGACACTGAAAGCATACATTTTAGCTTAATTATTAGTCAAAAGTTACAAACGTTGACTTTTCTAATATATGCACGCCTTATTTTTTTTGGAACGGAGGTAGTAATATTTATAGCACATGGAATTAAGAGCAGCACATGCACTAAAGAGCAACTTATGGAACTGAGGGAGTGGTGTTTATAGCTTTCGGAGCAGAGAGCAGCACATGCACTAAAGAGCAAGTCTAGCTTTTGGTGAGTCAAAAAGAACTCTAGCTTGGGGTGACTCAAAAAGAAGGAAAATGAAGAAAAATATAACAGCAGCGGTAGGATTTCAACATGGAACCTTCGCATCACATCACAAGTAGCACCATTTTCCAATGCACTACAGACATCAATTTGATATATTAGAATGCGTTGCATAATAATCTATTAGCTACTCAGCTTTATGACAATACTAGGTACCCAAATTTTTTAGGGGTGCACGGGCATACCCGGCACCCCCTATATCCGCCCATTCTTATCTCATATGTAGACTGTACTATATCAATTTATATCCACATTCTTGTAAATGTTGTCTGCATCTTATCTTATTTTACTGCAATTGCGATGCTTGGTTACTAGCAACCTAGTTGAAAAGGAATGGCCTTCTGGGTGACTGGTAATCTAGTTGTGGATTGGCCTTTTGAGTTTACTATGCATGATTACCAATGAGAATTCTCTGTTGTTTTTCTTTGTCTGCAAAGTAACTTGTGCTTAATCACCAGTCTATTTAACTTTTTCTAGTACACCTCAAGGTAGCTACTTATTATATATCTGTTAAGTTCCATGTATTTATTTTTTTGAGATTGGTATACTTCAAATGCCAATCACTGAGAGATGCAAATAGCATTAGCTCAGAAGGTGTTTATTTGAAAAATCAATCACCAAAAATAGGGCGCTGTGCACCATCACTAGTTTCTTGTTTGACTAAATATATTTTAACTGTAGTGCTGCTTTACTAACCTGCTATCCTTCAAATTATTGTATGCTATATTCAGCATATTTGTGTGTCAACATTTCTTTGCGCATGCTTGAACATTGGAAAAGATTTATCTTAATTTTTTTTGTACAGCTCGCCAAAAGAAGGCTGTCAAGATCTTCCCTCGCCCAACATCTGGCCCTCTTCGCCCCATTGTGCAATGCCAGACCCTCAAGTATAACATGAAGTCAAGGGCTGGTAGAGGCTTTACCCTTGAGGAGCTGAAGGTGATGTGTTTCTTTACTATATTGTTTGTCCTCCTTTTGGGTTAGTCCCATGGGGCAGGCATGTCCCTTTCTTCTTTTGGGTTAGTCCCATGGGCAGGCATGTCACTTTCTCGGATATCCCATTTGGGTTTTAACAGGAATGAACAAATACAAAATAATATTCAGTTGTTCAAGAGAGTGAAGTCACTCCTTTCACAGTATGCAGGGATTCTTTTTTCTTTTTATGTGCATCTATAGTAGGCATACTTGCTAACTTGTAGTAATTTATAAGCAGGTTTTTCATTGTGTCAGTGCTCAGTAGTTTTGCATTGTTCTTTTTTATATGAATGCTGCATGTTTCTTAAGTTTGAATTCAGATGGTAGTTTGATGAACATCTGCTTTAATTGTACTCCTTGCCATTAGGTTATTTGATGAGAAGGTTTTCATTTTAATCAATGCATTATGTGACATCCTTTTGTCATTCTGCTGATGCTCTTATACTGAAATTGCAGGCAGCGGGCATTCCAAAGAAGCTCGCTCCAACCATTGGCATTTCTGTGGATCACCGTCGCAAGAACCGATCACTTGAGGGACTGCAGGCTAATGTCCAGAGGCTCAAGACATACAAGGCCAAGCTTGTTATCTTCCCAAGGCGTGCTCGCAAGGTCAAGGTATGGCTACTATTTCTTGTTATTTTTATTTTCATTTTTACATCACTGTTCTTGGTTTATGACCTTGTTGTGTACTTGTCTCAGGCTGGTGATTCTACTCCTGAGGAGCTTGCCACTGCTACCCAGGTCCAGGGTGACTACATGCCCATTGCTCGTGGTGAGAAGCGCTCTGTTGAGGTTGTGAAGGTCACCGATGAGATGAAGGCGTTCAAGGCCTATGCCAAGCTCCGTGTGGAGAGGATGAACCAACGCCAGATTGGTGCCCGCCAGAAGAAGGCTGCTGAGGCTGAGAAGGAAGAGAAGAAGTGAAGTGATAGGATATAGTGCCTGGTTTGTTTTATTCAGTGCTTAGTGGATGCTGTCACCCAGGACTATTTCTAAATTTTGTTTTGGTGCTGGAAACAGACCAGCTAATCTGCTGTTTTATATCTGGTACTTGTTTGCATGCTCTGCTATCTAATGGGTCATTGCATTTTCTATCCATGCTAGAATGTTACCTGATCTCCAAATTTTGTGAGGTTATAATATCTTTGCATTTACCACAGCACTGGTATGTCTGAATTTCAATGCCGTTACTGATGGCTAGAAGATCAGCAGATCTGAGCTAGCTGAGATCTTGAAAAGAATTTTCAGAGGATGCTTTGTTTTGTATCATCCGATTTCTCAAGCCTAATGTTTAATTCTTTTTGTTTCATCTCAAGACTTGTCACCTCTGTATGATACATTTGGATGAGTGAGACAAGGTCCGTCATAATTTTGCTAAACGAAATGAGAGGACTAAAAAGAACAGTACCGCCGTTTTGATAAAATTCACGGGCCAATTACGAAGTTTTCACTTTAAATATGATATGATATTTCATTTTAAACTGAGTTTGTTGGTTTGCTTTTATTACTTTGCCGTTTGAGCTTTAGAAGCACGTGCTTTTTGATTGATGGAAGGAAATATAAAAAGGAAACAAAATCCATTAGTATATATTTTAAGCCGCCAAAATGGTGTTTTTGTCTATTCCATGGGAACTCTAGACGTAGGGTCTGTTTGGATCCCAGGAACTAAACTCAAACTGACTAAACCAGTGACTAAAAGTTTAGCTATCCCTGTTTGAATCCATGGACTAAACTAGGACTAGAGGCTTTATTGCTCTGAAAAATGACTCAAGTGCCCCTGTTGGATACCCCTGTGGGGGAGGGGACCAGGGGTTGGGGTGGGAAAGGGGGAGTTTAGCACCGGTTTAGCTCCTCCAAGGGGCTAGAAGTGCTAAACGATTTTAGTCCGTTTTCTAGTCCTTGTGTTTGGTTTTCTAGCCCTAAAGTGACTAGAATCTAGTCAGTTTGCTCTAGCACATGAGATCCAAACAGGTCCTTAGTCTTTCATTCATTTGGATTAAATAAGAACACTGCGTGACCCATTCTTTCGTATAATGGATTTCACACAAAAACCTTGTAACCCTTGAATTGAGGAAATTTCTAAATTAGGGCTGACGCGGTATTCTTAGAGGCTGAGACATTATGTATTCCTCCATGAATTTGCGATTCTGCCTTTGCTATTAAAACGCATTTACAAGCAGAAGCTTGCTTAATTTGATTTATCAAACTTTCATTAACTAAAGGACCAATGATATTGAAAATAAGATGAATGGATCTTCGGACGTGCCTCCGGGGTTTGTCTATCATTTTCCTCTATATTCGCATGCATTATGCGTGTCCTTTTGTTAGGAATCTTTAATTTATCATTTGGTAGCTTTGTTATGTAGAACTAGCAAGCGTGCACGTGCAAAACACGTCGGAGCAATGCTGATATCAACAACATTTAGGACACGTGAATTTTTTCTATTTGTCTATGTCTATATGGAGCAGGTGTAGAAGCATTACTTATTGTATTGGTTGTCTCATTCGGTTGATATTAACGTGACTTATCTCATGAAACATCTGAACAAACAAAATTAAATAACGAATAATCAAGATATAGATATAGATTAATTAGCGGGTGCAATAACATGCAAATAATTGTTTTTTATTAACAGATCAATTCTGTACATGGATGTACACATAAATACATTTGACAATTACTCATTTAATTAAAAATAGCGATGCGTTCTCTCGATGGTCCGATCAAGTTGTAAATCGTAATTATATATGTGCATCATAATTGTTATTTACCGCGCTGCAAGCTTAATTAACAGGTTGTATACGTCCACACGCATTGACATGGAGGGGAGGATGCTGGAGCGTATTCTTAAGAGAGCTACGTAATACTCCTACTTCTATATGGAGTTCTGAATTTATTTCACCGTCCGGCCCGGACAGACGTTTCATATGTATGAGTACGTATGATTGGGGCGTACGTGCCTGTCCCCGCGCTATTTATAGTGTTACTGTGCTAATCTGTTAGTTCTAATCTAGGAAGAATTAGAAAAAATTATTAGAAAAATTTATAATGGGAGAATAAAAATTAGTCCTGTGTATATATGGGCAAGAGTCCATGGTCTCTACGAGTGCTAGTCTGTTAGTTTTATTCTAGGAAGAATAGAAAAAAAAATAGGAAGATTTATAATGGGAGAATAAAAATTAATCTCATGTATACCCATGTATATGTATATATGGGAAGAGTTCGTGGTCTATACTTATCGAGTTGTGGGCAAGAGTCCGTGGTTTATACGTATCAAAAGTCAGTGGTCTATAAGTATCGAGTCAAGAGTCCGTGGTCTCTACGACTCTACGTATATGTATATATGGGCAAGGGCAAGAGTATGTGGTCTATACGTATCGAGTTGTGGGCAAAAGTTTGTGGTCTATACGTATCGAGTCAAGAGTCCAGGGTTTATACGTATCAAGGCAAGAGTTCGTGGTCTCTACGTATATGTATATATGGGCAAGAGTCCGTGGTCTATACGTATCGAGAGTCCGTGGTATCTATGTATCGAGTCAAGAGTCTGTGGTCTCTACGTATATGTATATATGGGCAAGAGTCCGTGGTCTATACATATTGAGTTATGGGTAAGAATCCGTGATCTATACGTATCGAGTCAAGAGTTCATGATCTATACTTGATAGCAAACTTCTGAAAAATTATAACTGTTGGATGATGGATTGAGGAAATAGACGGATGTGATTTGTAGTTGGGTCTAGGCAACTGCTCAATTATAGAGTAGTTTAGATAATAACTTTTCTTGAAAGGGGAAGAGAATGGATGGTTGATGTTGAACTGAAGTGTATGGATAGTGGAATCAATCGTTGTTGCTAGAATGCTGTTCCTTCTCTGTCGTTGGCATGGCACGGCATCTGATCTTGCAGAGCACTGCCACTAGCCATAGGAATTAGCACTAGTATCATTTGGAAAAGAGTGATTGATTTGCAGCCGTTCTTTCCGGCTTGACTGACGAGCTGTTCCTAGTGTGCTGCTAGTTCAAGTCTCTCTTGTATTCACCTAGTTTTGTAGCATCCATGTTGCAGCCTTCAAGATAGATGCTCATCGCCTGATCGTTTCGGGCAACTAAACGAACGTATCAGCTTACCAGATGACCATGAGAACTTTTGGTTTGAACTTGGTGTTCCCTTTAAATCATAGTACCATTTGCACTCAAATGAAAATCTTGCAAGTTCTGGAAAGAGAGGAGCAATGCTACATGTACTAACAAGATTATTGACGTTTTTGTGGCTGTTAATTACGAGCTGTTGGCTGACTGCCCCAAGTGTCTAGACAGCGAGGGCTCTCTGATGCTAGTATATGTTTTTTTACATTAGCAACAGCTGCCTATCATAATGAATGAAAATGCAGAAAATACACAGTTATGGCCGACTGTTGTCTACGGACGACATATACAGCATGTTATCTTTAATCCCTGTTCATGATCAGTAGACTCTTTTTGGTTCGCTGTTTGGTTTGGTTTTGTTCGTTGAGTTAAAATTTATCATTTTTGTACATATTATTTTAGTGTAACATTTTGTAATGATTTTTTTCAAAACTTTGTAGGGTTTTATTTTAAAATGTTAAAAATATTTTTTAAAGATATTTTAGCCTTTCGTACCTATTTTAAAGGCTCTTATTTTTTAGCTCAATAGAATCGAATCAAATCGAATCGTGAATCAATGAGAACCGTATGTAACATACTATAGTCAACCATATTCAACGGTTTAATTCTCAATGCTCCTCTCTTCTCCACGTATCACTCCGTGGTAATGAGGCATTGATCGCCGTTCATGCTAAAAGCGTAGGCTGTGTAAAAGCCTCGAGCAGTTGGTAGTTGCAACTTCTGATTGTCACCGCGCAGGTGCTAATGCTTCCTCTGATCCCAGTCAACCATAGGACGCACAAAAAACATGGAACACAAGAACGTCATGTCAAGGCTCCTGTTTGATCCTTAATCATAGACTAATATCTTCTCTAGCAAACCCCTGTACCATTACCAAATCTGAACCACTCCTCATTTACATTATCTTTTAGTATCTTTGGGGTGATTTAAATTAATGCTAAGGAGATATGACCATACTTGTTTCTAGATCTGTTTGGTGAAGATTACATGCCATGATCAAAGCTCTCGTGATAGTTGAGACTCTAAATTTGCTCTGATCTACTCCCTCCGTTCCATTATATAGGGCGTATAGTTTTTTGTGTGCAGTTCCATAATATAGGGCGCGGCCAACTTTTGCATTTATTTCTTCCATGCCGTACCAACTATGCTCAGCTGTTGCATTCATTTCTGACCTATCACATCCCATTGTCTCCTCGTGACTGCAACCCAGCATACGGTTCATCCCTTCTTTTTGTTCTCTCTCCTACCAAAGGAGGCAAGAAGCTGTGCACTAGCTGTGGCCATGAGGAGTCATGTGCTCGTTGCATGCGCATGAAGCCGTGCCCGCAGAAAAACGAGGAGACGCCTCGATTTATGTGATTCGGTTAATGACTACAGTTACACGTATTGGTTTTGGTGAAAAAAATTATACGCCCTACATAATGGAACGGAGGGAGTATATGTTTTCCATTTACATCAGACAACCTCAGTTCTAACAGATATAGTATCATATATCCTAGTAGATAAATCACTTATTTTTCTGTAACATAAATATAGACAAAAGTAATGGCCTCCCTGCAAAAGTTTCCTCTAATTCAGGGGCTTATTTACAATTACAATAAAAAGTAGGGAGTTTAGCACTACAGTCTTCCAGGACTGACGCTATATAAGGAGACCCGATCTAGCGCTGGGCGTCATCGTTGAAACCAAGGAGGGATCAGCGTCAGACAAAAGAAAACTTTCTAGAACCTCGAAGCCACCATGGGTCTGCAGGTATACAGAATTACAGATCACCCTCATATCAATCTCCCTAAAATCAGCATTGTTTCCCCCACTTAAATCCTGCAAAAGATGAAATCTTGAAGAATCTTCAAGCTTTGCTTCGATCTGTTAATTCTGCTGTTCCACAAGATTCTTGCGTTGTGTACAGGGCGAGTTTATATGGTGTTGGGTTCCTTGTAGTACAGATCTAGGCATTCGGTGCTGTAGGGTCTTAAATCTCCGTATATAGATTTGTTTACTTTGCGAAGATCTGTCAGATGCGTGGTGTTCCTGATGTTCTTGCCTGCCTGTCAAGAGATATTTCCTTCACATCCGACTCTCCGTCGAATTGTCGATGCATTTAGCTTTTCTGCAGATTATATTGCACAATAAATCTGACGCATTCTGTCATTCGTGAGAATTCATTCATCCGGGCGATCTTGATGTCTTAGGTTGTAAGATGGGCAATTCCCTGTTGGTCCTCTGGGGGGAGTGGGAGGAGGTGATAATTTGTGAATCGATGTTTGTTGCAGGAGGATTTCGAAGAGTACGCCGAGAAGGCGAAGACCTTGCCTGACAGCACTAGCAATGAGAACAAGCTTATCCTCTATGGACTCTACAAGCAAGCCACTATTGGAGATGTGAACACCTGTATGTATATTAGTTAACAACAAACTACTTTTTTTTTTGCCAGTTCTTTCCCTGCACCAGGAGTTAATATAAATGTTGATTCATTGTATTTGGTCAAACTCGAAAGCATGGTTACAATTTACATGCCATGATTCAATGTCCAAGCAAGATCTTGTAGATCGTCATGAAGATTGTTCAAAAGTTTGACTAATTAGTTTTGAGATCTTTGTAAGGTTGAAACTGACGTTTTACATTAACATAAAAAATTGGAGTTGCTGTTCTCGCCCTTTATTTTTCAATCTAATTTTAAACATGAAATATTGAGGTTGGACTTGACAGCAAAAGGATTTGCAAGATAGTACACAACCTGATCATGTACCTACTCATTGTTTTCCTCTCAGAATCTTGTGTTCATGCGTTGAATGCTAATGCCAAAAGAGCAAGATATTAAGATGTATTGCATATGCCAATTAAATAGTTGGAAATTTGAAGTACATCGATGGTTGAAATACAGCTTTCTCTGCTCATAAAAACTGACCTACAGTATATATATAATTAGGACGAAATTTTCTGCATGTAGCAGCTAATGAAAATCCATGTTCGGAAGCACACAGAACATGTTCGCCTAGTGTGAGAATGCACTAAAAACATCTTCACATAACTTTCATAGAGTTTTTAAAATGTATTTTGCTTTCCATAGAAATAAAAAATTATTACAGTATGCGCATCAGTTTCGTTATCAAGCTTGTAAAATCTTACTACTTTCAACTTTTTGACTCTTTAATGGTCATGTCCTACTCAGGTCATATCGAGTAGCCTATTTGGCATTAAAAAAATTAAATAACTTCTAGGCAATTGCCCATCTGAATTCAATCTACTTTGGAAGCGCCACATGAACATGTATTGCGTTTATGTTTAGTAAGATCTTTTTTTGCCAGTGTACTTACAATTTTCTTATTTTAAAATAACTTCTGTAGCTCGGCCTGGCATACTCAGCCCAAGGGAGAGAGCCAAATGGGATGCATGGAAGGCTGTTGAAGGTCATATACTTCTCAGATCCTCATTTCATGTCACAATTCACTACATCTGGCTCTCAACTCCAGTACTATTGCATGGCTGTGCCACTGTAGTATGCTAAAAAATTCAAGATGTTGGCAGGCAAATCTAAGGAGGAGGCCATGAGTGACTACATCACCAAGGTGAAGCAGCTCCAGGAAGAGGCTGCTGCAAGCGCTTCTTGAAATGTTGATCCAACCAGCTATTGTCAGCTGAACCCTAGCTACATGCTATCTGATTATGCGAACTAGATCACTCTATATCCACTGAGGATATGAATCATGTACCTCTTTAATGTACTATGCTGCCTAATCTACCTATCTGTTTATTGAAGATCGAATCTTCTAAATCACCTTATGTCTACATCTATCTGTCTGTGTGCTGATGAATTGCATAGAGGACTGGTTGGCAAACTAGTTTGTGTGTAAGGTTTATCTTAGCAGGGGGAAAACACTAGTCAAGGCGAAAACAAGAAGCTTTACTGATCATACACACATAATATTAAGTTAATAGCACTGCACGGATCATATACATACTAACTTAGTTATCTTCTTCCTACACATGCATCATCTCATCTGGATTCTGGAAGATGCAAGAACCAAGCTCTATTCTGAAGGAAAAATGGAAGCTTGTTCAGAAGTATTCATGGCCCAGGACTTTGCCACCTGAGAAGAGGTTGAGGCAGAGCAGGCATGCAGCCAGCAGCACACCGGGTATCCACCAGCTGCCACCCTCCTCGGAGAACATGGCGCACAGCACCAGGCAGAGCAGCAGTAGCATGTAGAACCCCAGCCCGGAGCCTGCCCACTCGCCGCCGGTGGCAACGCCGCCGCCGCCGCCGTAGCCCCGGTCTGCCGGGAAGTAGTATATCCCGGCGAAGTAGGCCGCCAGGAGCAGCAGGACGGCGGCCACCATGATGTTCTGGATGAGGAGCATGACCAGCACCAGTGCCACCGGCACGAGCACCACCTCGCTGCGGCTGCTGAGCATGACGGCGGCGAGGAGCAGGAGCCCGGCGGCCAGTGTCAGGGCGATGGCATTGCCGGCCACCGTCTCCTGCACCTCCGTCACCTGCTCGTACCACTCCATCAGTGTCTCGTTGCAGATGACCCACCCCAGGGCCACCACCAGCAGGAGGGGCACCACCGGAGACGGCCCGTGGCGGCTCGGCCCCCACGCCGGCGAGGTAACCGGACCTCCCCAGTAGCTCATGATCAGTTGATCACCTCTCCTCTCAGCTTACTACTCCCTGTGCTACTTCTGCAATTCTTGCACTGATCAAGCACAAGATTTGCTGCTATGAAGCACTACCAAGTATGCTTATAGCTGTAGGAAATGGCATTGCAGGCCTGATCAGTTCCTGAAATACCAGGTCCATCTGATTCCAACTAATTTTAACTACCTGTTTTGAGGTGATGTCTACCGCCCTGGAGTATAGTTCAGACAGGGGACTACTTCAATCTGGTAGATGAGCTGATCCTAGAGAAAGGGGGAGATAAATGGGACCTTAGGTCAGGTCATTCTCATGCTTGAGTCATGCACCCTTTGGTTAGGCTGGGGACAAGTTTCTTCTATTGCCTCCATTAAGACTTAATAAAGGGAGATTAAGTAGCAGAAAATGATGGCTGGCATCATGGACTCCAGGGATGGCCTCAGCCACAGGAAACTGATCAAACCATAGTGGCAGTGGTTATGAGTTGCTCTTATTGTAATGGTCATCTAAGAAGATGGTGGACGAGTCTTTGTAATTGGTCAGGCATTAAAAATGCAGTTCATTCAGGATTGTCATATTATCAACAAAGTTCAGTGGGTTTTAGCGCATTACTTTTAATTAGCGACAAGTCATAAAAAGGGGCTTTGGCCTTTTATGTGGTTCTAGGCTTATTCATTTTTGGAGCACATGTTGAAATGGGAAACACAGTGGATGGCCAAGATGTATGTCTTTCACTACAAGTACCACACAAAGTTCATAACCTTTTGCGAAAAATCAAATCATTGCCCTGTTGAGTGCTACATGACATTGGAAAATTTTCTGAAAAGTGGACTATCTTTCAATGACACAGCTAAATAATGAATAATGATCCAAGGTATTGCTCAGAAAAATAATGATCCAAGGAATAGATGAGTTGTTAAACTAATCTCCATTCATATAATAAGAATGGATTAGTCATTATCCTCAAACATAACTGTTGCTTTTTTCCCTTCGAAATATATATCCCACTGCAAACGAGATCCTCTGCAGTACTGCCCTCTGTCTTTGGGCCACTAACAGGTGGGACTGCAGAGGATTTGCTTCCATACCACTGGGGATCTTTTGTTAGACTGAGTACAACAATAACAACAGGCTGTGCACTTCTTGATGCACAGCAAAAAAATTCTGAAGATATGAACAGCCTATTGAAGGCCATATAAAAGCAAAGCTCCTACTCCGGCGATACCGATTACCAAACTGACGATCACCGCAATAGGCGGCAGTGTACCACCTATAGGCTTCCCGGAGTTAGCATCATATCTGGCAAATCGCTTCTTTGGCGCATTACATTGCGGACAGCCATAGTCATCAGGCTGACAACAATGAGAACACGGACATAATTCGTCAGCAAGTAGAATATGACACTTCCAATTTGCCATTTGTTCATGTCGAAAATCTGAATTCCTATAAAGATGTATATCTTACCTGTTCTTCAAAGGGCTTGGGTAGGAAGTATATGTATCCACAATCAAGGCAGATGTGTGTTGCTCTAGCCTGGAAAAAATGAGAGGCGAGTTAAAACATGCAGATTGAGGCTTACAGATGAAAGGAGCACATGACTACAAACGCAGAAGCAACAGAAGAATTGTGAAAACAGCAAGGACTGTCATCTTTGATGGCAGGAGCACTGAGCAAGGACTATCTTTATCTTGCCTTCTGGGCTTCAGTCAACTTCCGGCCAAATCGGGGTGGTGCCGGCCTTTTCGGTAAGCGCTTCACATCAACTTCAGCACCCCTGATGTCATACAAAATGAGAGCACCGTGAAGGTAAGAAGCAATGAAGCATGTCAAATTCACAGTATCTTCCAGGACAGGTAGTTTCCTAAAGTTCAGTATAGAAGCTAGCCGATTGTCATCTGAATTCTGAATAGATGTATCCAAGTTCCTAACCTTGTAGTCACTGAGTAAAAAAACAAGTGCTCACCTGCTTACTACAAAGTATACAGAGTCTGGCTTTGCCTGGATAGCTGTCTTGGTGAATCCCAGCTTGTCTGCCGGCCATAGTTCATCTCCAAAGAAGCTACTTGTATACAGCACCTGGTCACCGGATTTCAGTCCTGCTCTTGCTGCATTCCCTCCAGACTCCACAGACTAACATAAATCAAATGAACAAATTTTATAGTTACTAATTGGAACCATTCCAGCTTCCAATTCCAGGCAAGCAAGTTGTCTACATATGCAACATCAACTTCCTGATTTTTGTACAGATGCAGGCATGCAGCTAAACTGATACATCAAGTTGATTTTATCTCATATTTCTTGAAGAAACATAGCGATTTCAATATACTTGAAGAGCTGCAATGCAGTACCACTGAAATTTGCACATTTTGTAGACTATGAAATGAAACGAGAGCAAGCAAAGCTGGTGAAGAGTGAGAATGGCTGCTACTGACAGTGATGACGACGCCGCCGCCGGACTTCTGGCCCAGGGTGAGCCCGAGCGGCTTGTCGACCTCCACCTCGATGTTCTTGGCGGCGCCGGCGGTCTTCGCGTTCACCTGCAGCAGCCTCCGCCGCCCGCCGCCGCGCAGCCTCAGGTGGCCGGCTCCGGAGGCCGCCCACCGCCGGTCCACCAACGACACCCCATGGAAGGCTGTCTTCTGCACCGAGCAAGAAACCAAGAACGCGCGTCAGCAATGGCGATGATGCAAAAGAATCAACGCGTGCATCTATACTCTGCAGAGTGGAAGTGCTCACAGTTGATGGCGACTGCTGAGCTCTAACAATGCAGCAGTGCTTGGAGGTGGCAGGCACAGAGGAGAGCGTGGCAGCCATGAGGTGAGAGGCCGAGAGGATGGCGGGTGGTGGCGTGGAGCCGGAGGAAGAGGAAGAAGATGGCCGCCATTTGGATGGATACAGATGGTGTGGCTAAGACGAGAGTGGTGTATGTGGCCTCATCAGAACCAGAGGTAGCTCCTGCCTCCTGTGGAAGCCACAGTGAGGCTGAACTGACATGGAGGGCCCACATGGCATTGACGCCATCGAGCTCTACCTTGTCCCTCGGTAGCCTAATAGCGTGTTTGGCAATGGAAAATTGAAAATCAAGAAAAATGGAAATGGA
The DNA here is from genome assembly GCA_005191435.1 of Raddia distichophylla. Lineage (NCBI taxonomy): Eukaryota > Viridiplantae > Streptophyta > Magnoliopsida > Poales > Poaceae > Raddia > Raddia distichophylla. The sequence goes on along the minus strand of SPJY01015242.1, from coordinate 3,028,234 downwards.
ACGTTCATTTTAAGCGACTAACTCCTATTGTCAAAAAAAGGAATCTACTTTCCTTCTCACTTCTCTTGCCTTGCTTCCTTGCAAGCTGCAACATTATCGCATAGATCTCGAAAAATAATTGGATAGTGATGCGATAGTCCTCCCATGTTAACATTACATGGAGGTCAAGGGAGTGGAATTAGGGCTGCACACGTTGAGGAAATTGGTTATTTACCATCGCGCATAGTGGGACTCCTAGAAGTGCCACCCCGAAATGACGCTCGTAAAAATGCCATCCCTAACATAAGACCACTCGTAGGTTTGCCATTTTGGGCATTTTAAATCCTTTTCCAATTTTTCAGCATGTAAAATGACCTTTATGCCCATCTTTTCCTTTCTTTGGCCTACTTCCTTTGGTTTCTTCCTCTAACTGACGGCACCGACGAGCTCCATGGCAAACGTCACCGCCCTTCCTCTCTCAACTTTGCCCGCAGGGGCGACAAGATCCACCCATCGCCCCTCAACGACGACACCGGTTCGATAGCGATGACACTGAAGCTCCTTCCCGCCATCATCCTTGCACTCACAGCCGCCCTACAACCGAAGCAGATGACGGTTCACGGGTGTTGTTGGTGCACTTATCCTTAATTGAATCAGCCAATATTTTTATAGTGAAATGAGAATAATACTTTTGAGCAGTAATGCCACCACACCCCCAATTTTTTTGGGGAAGGGGGGGATAACCTTGTATTTATAGGGTTTGGACATGCTATCGAAAAAGTTACATGAGTAATTGTCAAGATGCCCTACCTTTATAGCGGGGCCAAGGTACTCCCTGCGTTTCTATAATATTTGTCGTTTTGGACATTGACAAGATCTTCGAAATGCAACTTTCACCATTGAGTACTAATAAAATTTATTTACAAAATCCGAGAAAATATGATATAGTGAAAGTATTTCTAAGACGAATTTATATGTGTGGTTTTTATGTACATAATCCAAATAGTTTTTAAAAAATTTATAAATAAAGTTTTAAACTTTCAGTCGGGACAAAGCCAAAGCGACCGGGTGTATCATGTTGGTCTGCGTCCCTCCGACGCTCCGAGTGAGGCCAGTCCTCGTTGCAGGCCCAAAGACCTGGACTGAGGATTAATTGAATGTTGAGGCCCAAAGGCCCAGAGACCGCGTCTGGGCCTTCTAAATTGCTCGCCTGCAGGCGTATATCATGTGGATTTGGCTAGGACGCTCTGCTTCCAAACTCCGCCACCTGGCAGGCTGGCACCTGTTGATCTCACCCACAATGCCATCTCGCAATGCTGGCGATGGCACTTTTATGAGCATTATTTCAAGGGTGACATGTTTGCGAGTCCCACCATGCGCGATGGCAAATAGCCAATTTCCTCGCACGTGTCAGCGTGACCCGTATGATCATCGTCATCATGATCAAATCTTGATGTTGTGTTCAAGGAATCAAATCGATGCGCACAGCAACAGAACAAGACATGACCGCAAAAGCTACGTTTTTCAGCTCAGGAGCAACGCTACAAATCCACATTTGGTTCATAAACCCAAGTACATAATAACCAAGCCCTGATACAGATCAACATTTCTCCTTTTATATCACATCATCGCATATCATCCATGGTTCATGGGGGAGGACTCGAGCTGATTTCTGGATCTACGTCCAATCTACAGATGCACAGCTATACAGCATGTCTTTTGGTTCGGATGAGTGATCGTAAGCCAAGCTCAATGATTGCTGTAACTTTGACAGGCAGAACTCCATTGGGTCAGCTGCCAAATAAGTACAAGAAATTGAATCAAAATGAGAAAATAGGGGGAACACGAGATAGAAACAGATAGTGTTCTAAGAAAACCTTCTCGAGGACAGTTCTTGCGACATTCAAATTCTCCTCATTCTTGAAGAGTTCGATTCGAGCCTTCATGGCATTGTTCCTTTCTTCAACCTATATTCTTGCGAGAAGAAAGTAACTTAGCACTTAAACATTCAACCTTTTAGCTCAAAATGAAATGCACAAGCCTATATTGCTTTATGTACTCTTCTGAACTTTAGATCTGACCATCATGTACCACTTGTAGCAGAAGAAATTTTGCTAATACATTAAAAGTGGGAGTAGCTTCCACACGCAAGAAGATAATACGATGACAACATTCATGTGGTCATGTGAATTTTGGTGAAACGAACTGAAGTGTTGCATATATACAGAACAATGGTTGCTTGTGTAACATTTGGAATCATTTGGTAATATTGCACAGATAAAATAGCCCTTAAATTCCAAAATATGGCCACAAGGACTTAAACCCTGGCACTGATGATCAAGAAAAAACCCCATCAACCTATGGGCATGAAGATGCAGTGCTAATGATAAACTAAAAATTTGTCACATCCATTCTGCACAACTACTTCCAGATGGATAATACCTTCTGTAGTAAACCTGTCAAATATCCAATTTCATCCTTCTTTGCCTCTGATACCCTTTCTTTGATGTCATCAATGCTAGTCCTGTAGTTGAATGAGCTGTTATCCCAAGTGAAAAAAGGGCTACTTTGAACGAATAAGTATATAAGAGAGAACCTTGTATGAAATTGACAATTGCAAATCCTAACCATCTTATTTGTAACATACTAACATGTGATAGTATTTCTTAGGCAGTCAACAGGATTTGGAACCCTGAAATTTCAAAAACAGGGTATTGAGGGTAAAGGATACAGCTCTTACTTGTCTGAAGATAACATATCCAAATTTTGCTCTTCAACAAACTGATCGATTTTTTCAAGGGAAGTGGCAACCTGAAACAAAATGATAATCAGTGTATTAAACATTTAAAATGCTGCCACAAAAATATTGATAGAATTTTTTTATGTCTGTGCAGTGTCATAAGCTTGAAACTCATTATGGCCTTATTTTTTTCAGCGTTACATACCGTTGCGTATTACTGTAGCAAATTTTGTTATTTTTATATAGCCTATATGTTGTGATAATTTGTAACGATTTTTTTTTACTTTTAATAGTCCTTTCAAAGATATTAAAACTATTTTTTTTATTTTTATAATCTTTTGACCTCTTTTCGAGGCTCTCAAATTTGCTACAGTAATACGCCAACGCAACGATACGCTGAAAAGAACAAGGCCTATATTGAGCTGAAGTGTGCTCCATATTGATAACATTTTGGGAATGTATTTCCCCCCAAATTACTTGTATTTCCTGGCAGAAGGTTTCAAACTCCTCCTGCAGCATGAAGAACAAGCACCAAATCAATAGATTGCGTTTATTCATTGCTAGTGCATGCAAGAAAGAAAGAAAAGAACATATCAGGTTTAGCAAAGATTATATAAGAGAATTAGTTCCGTAGTTCAACCATGCATGCCAACAAGAAATAATCATTTAAGCATGATCAGGCACATGGAAAGGGCAAGGGGAAAGAACAGATATTAGTAAATTTGGTTTCACTAGACATTAATCTGCATATCAGGTTTCTGTCACGCACATTTTTTGTTACCTCTCTTCAGGCAACCACATTAGTGTTTAACTGCACTTAAAATAAAGTATTCAGTACATTCTTAAATCTATGTACAGCTTTGAAATTAAGAACTGTACCTCTATGTTGCCATGCAAAGACTTGATTACCTGAAGAGAGGTAACAAAAAAAAAGATAAAAATCATAGGAGCCACATTCAGATACAAATACAGCGTGATGGAATTCAGTTCACACACAATGTTCTCCGGTGTAATGGAATTTAGCATTCGGTAGGGCAAACACTGCCAGATCTAGACGCAACGGTGAACTAGGAAAGATTAGAACACTCACATAGACGAACATCTGGTACAGGCGTTCCCTGTCGGCCGCCGTGAACGATGGGAAAGCCTCGTTGACATCCTAAACATCCACGGGAACGATGAGAAATCGACGGGTGGCACCCCCGGCCAAGCACCCGAAGCTCCCCGCTGGGCGGGGCACAGCCCTAGCGAAGAAGGGGGAGCCGATCGAGGAGAGGAGGCGGAGGACCAACCTGGCGGGAGAAGGCGGTGAGGAGGGAGCGGGCGGCGAGCTTGAACGACCTGTCCAGGTTGCCGTACCTCCCCGCCGCGGCCGCCATCGGTGGTGGTGGTGGTGGTGGGGTTCCGGCGAGGCTGAGGCGCTCGGTTCACGAAATTCGAATTCGAATTCCCGCAAAATGGTTGGCTATCGAAGTGCTTTTGTCGAGGAAGAAAAGGACTGTGCTAGACATCTGATATCCTAAACAAAATGATTTATTTGGTACTGTCTCTGTTTTTTTGGTTTAACGCCTTTAACTTTTGAGTATCTCTTTGAGGAAGTACATGCTACTGCCTTAAGTTGCCGTTAACTTTTGAACACACCTTTAACCATTCGTCTTAAAGACATGTCCAAAAGTCAACGGCGACTTCTTTTGTGACCGGAGGCAGTATTATAAAATTGTATTTCTTTATATATGCCATTACAGTTATTTTAAACCTTTTTCGGTAAAATCTCTACTCCTAAAAAGTACCTTATGGTGATAAGTGATGATGGCTCATTAGATGTATTCTGGACATTCAAACTTATCCAACGATCTATATGCCAGTGATCCGTAGCCACAGTAGTTGGCCAATCACGCGTGCCTATCACAGAGCCGGGATCCACAGGCCTGATCCGCAGCAAATCAGCGCATCTCACTTCAAAAATCAAATCGCACGCACGGTTCGCAGACCTCCCTCCACCGCCTGCGCGCCCGCCGCCGTCCTTCCCCGATGGCGCCGCCGCCTCCGTCGCCCCCTACCAAACCTGCCGCCGACTCCACCGCCTACGCGCTCGCCCTTCCCCACCGACGCCGGCGCCTCAGCAGCCGCCGCTGCCCTCCATCGCCTGTGCCGCCGTCGCCTCTTCGCCGTCTTCTGCACCGTCTGCGCTCCCGCCGCCGCCCTTCCCCGACGGCGCCGCCGCCTCCACCGCCCCCCACCAGACCTGCCGCCGCCGCGGCGGGGAGTGATTGCCGCGTCGTACGCCATGGAGGGCCGTGCGCCCGTGCCACGGCCAATGTCACCAGATCCAGAGCAACGGTGGGCGGCGCACGTCGGAGCGGCAGCGCAGCGTGTGGAACAGGCAGGATCCCCGAGCGACGGAAAGGCCGTGTGGAACCGCGGCGACTCAGGGTAGTGCAGATCCTACAGACCCCCCCGTAACCAATCAGACTCCCATGCTGAAATCAACATTAAGTTTCGTTCCTTGCAGCCCGCTTTTATCAATAACTAAACCCACCATGTATTCATGTTAGGGATAGGGACTAGGATACCTGGATACGTGTCAAAACCTGCGTACCCGTATCTGGACACATATCGAGGCGTATCGGACAATTTAATCATTTTCAAATAAATAAAAAAGCGGGATACGAGCAGGATACCTGTGGACACGGGTGGGATACTCCTCGTCCCATTTTCTGGCCCCCGTTAGCCCGCGCCCACCCCGCGCCCTGGAGCTGCTCCCTTTAGTCCTTTACCCTAGCCGCCCCCTGCCGCCGCCAACCCGCCGCCGCCGCCAACCCGCAGCAGCAAAGCACGCCCGTCGCCCAGGACGCCTGCAGTGTAATAAGCTTGAAGAGCTGAAGTGTGCTCCATATTGATAACATTTTGGGAATGTATTTCCCCCCAAATTACTTGTATTTCCTGGCAGAAGGTTTCAAACTCCTCCTGCAGCATGAAGAACAAGCACCAAATCAATAGATTGCGTTTATTCATTGCTAGTGCATGCAAGAAAGAAAGAAAAGAACATATCAGGTTTAGCAAAGATTATATAAGAGAATTAGTTCCGCAGTTCAACCATGCATGCCAACAAGAAATAATCATTTAAGCATGATCAGGCACATGGAAAGGGCAAGGGGAAAGAACAGATATTAGTAAATTTGGTTTCACTAGACATTAATCTGCATATCAGGTTTCTGTCACGCACATTTTTTGTTACCTCTCTTCAGGCAACCACATTAGTGTTTAACTGCACTTAAAATAAAGTATTCAGTACATTCTTAAATCTATGTACAGCTTTGAAATTAAGAACTGTACCTCTATGTTGCCATGCAAAGACTTGATTACCTGAAGAGAGGTAACAAAAAAAAAGATAAAAATCATAGGAGCCACATTCAGATACAAATACAGCGTGATGGAATTCAGTTCACACACAATGTTCTCCGGTGTAATGGAATTTAGCATTCGGTAGGGCAAACACTGCCAGATCTAGACGCAACGGTGAACTAGGAAAAGATTAGAACACTCACATAGACGAACATCTGGTACAGGCGTTCCCTGTCCGCCGCCGTGAACGATGGGAAAGCCTCGTTGACATCCTAAACATCCACAGGAACGATGAGAAGTCGACGGGTGGCACCCCCGGCCAAGCACCCGAAGCTCCCCGCTGGGCGGGGCACAACCCTAGCGAAGAAGGGGGAGCCGATCGAGGAGAGGAGGCGGAGGACCAACCTGGCGGGAGAAGGCGGTGAGGAGGGAGCGGGCGGCGAGCTTGAACGACCTGTCCAGGTTGCCGTACCTCCCCGCCGCTGCCGCCATCGGTGGTGGTGGTGGTGGTGGTGGTGGTGGGGTTCCGGCGAGGCAGAGGCGCTTAGGTTCACGAAATTCGAATTCGAATTCCCGCAAAATGGTTGGCTATCGAAATGCTTTTGTCGAGGAAGAAAAGGACTGTGCTAGACATATGATATCCTGAACAAAATGATTTATTCGGTACGTACTAGTACAAAACTGTATTTCTTTATATATATGCTATTACAGTTATTTTAAACCTTTTCGGTAAAATAACCTCAAAAACGTATTCTGCGCTCTAAAATACATGGGTTCCATGTACCGCCTCTTCTTCCCTCTCCTTTCTTCATCATGTTGCAGGACATCCTCCTCCACAGCATCTACTTGGTCACATCCAAGGTTTACAAAACCGGCGATTAACCGCGCTCCATGGGTGAGCGGTTAGCAAAACGCGGAGGCTAACCGTATTAAATTCATACAAATAAAATTTGAAATGAAGATTTGTATAAAATTTGTAAAAAAAACTATAAGCAGTTTGACTTAAACAGAATTTTAAAATTCAATTTTTTTTATCATCTCATATATTTTGTGTTAAAAAATACGAAACTACCAAAAGCCGTGGCTAACCGTCTAAAACCGCGGCTAACCGCAAAAAACCGCGGTTAACCGCCAAAAACAGCAGCTAACCGCGAACAATATCGGCAAGGCGTAGTTTTGAATTTATGGCCAAAACTGGCTTAAAACTACGGCTAACCGCCTCCACGTAGGTCATGGCTCGGAGCTTTGTCTTGGTTTTGTAACCCCTGGTCACATCGAAAGCATTTTTGATCGTCTCTGGTCGGTTTTTGCCTTTCAGCCATGTGCAATCTGACTACTTCTTGTTACTTTTATTCCACTCGGTAGGATAAACTTTAGCCTCTACATCAAAAGAACTATCAGTTTTATGATCTACATAGTTTATAACTTTATCTTTCTTTTCTATAGACTTTGTTCTAAACGAATCGACTTTCATTCATCAAAACCCGATGTGCCAGTTGACCAAGGTCTGCAAAGTCTTGGCGTGCCACTTTCTTCTTGATAGCCGTAAATAGCCCTTGAAAAGAAAATTTGGCTAGTTGATTATCCTGGAGATTCACACTATAAGAACGATTTCACACCTTTCTAAACGTCTGAATATAGTCATTGATTGATTCATCGTATTTCTGTTTGACAATGCTTAAATCAGAAAGTCTCAACTCCATCTCACCCATATAAGATATTCATGAAAGTTCCTTTCCCTAGCAGGCGATCGATTTTGGAGGAAGTGGCGTGAACCATGTAAAAGCTGATCCAGACAAAGACAAAGGAAACAATTGGCATGTGAAGATATCACTGTTTGCGGCTTCTCCAACTTGCACCAAGAATCTTCCTATGTGCTCCATACTAGTTGCCAAATCATCACCCCTAAACTTATGAAAGTCACGGATATCATAATTCATTGGGTATGGCATAGTGTTGAACGACTGAGGATATGGTGTCCGATAACACATGATCTTGTTGGTTGGAAATCAAAAACTTTCAGAGTATTAATCTTGTCAGAGTGATCCTGTGAATGAATGAACTGTCCAATTTGCGGTTGAGGGATAAGTTTCCTTTGCCCCCCGAGCTACGATTTTCGACTTTTATCAGCCTTGAGGGGTTTTTCTTGCATGGCATCCTTACCATTGGTGGAGACACCATAGAAATATAAGCCGATGCAACAGGATATGCCTGTGATGAGAAATTCTTACAAGGACTTTACTACTGATAGAGTTGAGGGTATTTTTCAAGCATTTGCATTGCTTGAGCCATTGGGTTAGACCAATTGCCTCTATACTTATTTTCATCAAAGATTTCCTTATCAGTGTCTTTTACGACATCTTTAGCACTATCTTTTAAAATTTTGGACAAAGCCGCTAATTGATCTAGCATAGAATGGTAAACAGAGCTATGAGTTTCCTTTGACATCTTTCAGTAAATGACATTATAGTTGGTTGTAGTTTCCTCATCGTACGTGGGCTGGGTCATCGGCTTCTTATTGACATCCATCTGTCTGATGCACTGTCTGGTTATCGAAAAAGAGGTCATGCAATTATTTCTATTCTCCTCGTTATGTTGAGGTAGCTCTATCTCCATTGCTTGTTTCTTCTCATCAGATAATTCTTCGTAAGTAATTGGTTGAGCAGGGTCATTGACAAGCTTGTTGCCTTCTTGTGCAATAGCCTTTTTTTCCTTGTCTTCTCAGCAGTAGCATCAGTGACAACGGATGTAGACATGTCGATTAGGGTTCCACCACATGTGCCAAAAAGTGTGTTGATGCGAAAAGTTGACAAAGATCGCAACATACATGTGGTACAAGGACCTGTCTTTTGGGTGACATCAAAAATGGGTCTAGGTGTGCAAATCAATTTATCCTGAAAATTTACAAGGAAAAGGTAAATCTCCTGAATGACTGATTGCCAGATTAGTTCACTATCGGCTTTTATGCCGGCACGCAACACCGGTGTTCACTTAAGCAAATCACCAGCGAATAAATCTACCAGCTGTACGAAAATCTGATAGAGCAAGATAATGATCTAAAACCTATTAAATAGCAAAACCTACTCAATAAACATTAAATCAGAAAATACAACCATCAACCGAGCAAAAACTCAATTGCTAACTTGCGAGATAAACGAATACCAGATCAAACTAAATCGAGACAGTGATACTTGCGAAAGGGTAAACACGAGCTATATGTCGAACTGAATCGAGACAGTATAGCTTGCGAGATAATCACAAGTAAAGAATTTGTTTACATTGAGACAACTCCACTTTCAAGTTGAATTTTTTTTGTAGAAATCGACCGGATTTGAAGTATTACATTGAAAGTATTAAAAGGCAAAAAATAAATTTTACGTGTTGTTGCTTGGTCCCTTTACACGCACCGAAGAGGCCTTTTTAAAGCGTTAGAAGAATTTTTTAGACAATGAAAGCTTTATTGATCTTAAACAATTACATCGCGAAGATACAATCACACTAAGACCACTTCCGGCCTCTGCATAGTTAGGATGCACACAACCTAAAATTATTAAAGAAAGAAAAAAACGACATGACAATAAATATCACGCCGAAGGAAACTACACCACATAGTTAGAAGACTTATAACGACACTAAGTTAATCTACATATAAACTTAGAAAATTAAAAGGAACATGTACATAAGCTCATATCGATAAAACTCTTATTAGGTGATGCCTTCACCTCAATATGCCAACAAGCTACGAATTTGATTTCACCATCTTTCAGCACGTCAGCTTCTGCCCGCATCGGCTTTTTTATATGCATCGGCATCGCCAGCTTTCAGTTTCAATCGGTAGTCTGATGCGTCATTTTGTAGTGTCAACATGCAGCTTTTTAGTTGTCAGGCTACCATATGCTGCCCTGCTTTTTTATATAGCTCAAAATTTGTTATTTTAGTATAGATCATACGGAGCAACATTTTGTAATTACTTCTTCAGTATTTTGTGTACTTTTTCTCGAAGGTCTCCAAAAAAATTTAATATTTTTTCAGTTTTTCTGTATCTCTTTTCTAGTGCCCTAGACTTTCCAACTTATAAGCCAACTAAAAGGGTTTAAGCTAAACTATACCTGCTCATAGGTAGCTCGGTCCGACGAACCTGACCCGACTCGACCAGTGCATTGGGTCAGGCTCGGGCCTCATTTTAAAGCCCGACTGACCACTGGGTCGGGTCGGGTCGGGCTCAGGCCCAATAAATTTGCGAAATCAGCAGTGACGGGTCCGGTTTCGGGTTGAGTTCGAGCTTGAATTTGTGACCCAATGCACCGGGCCTGGTCGGGCTCAGATTGACTGATTTTTGGTCGGGTTTTTGAAAAACCCGTCCCAAACTTGTCTGAATCTGACGAATGATCAGGTCTAAGCTAAGCCAACCTTTTTTATTCAGCTTTTTAGTTCGGTTCCCTTTAATTAAAAAAGGTTGAGGGCTCTAAAAAAGCCTTAAAAGCTAAAAATTATAAGGACTTTTTGTAAGGATGTCGGCAATCTGTTCATCATTCTTTGGGCCACAACCATCTTCTACCACCATCATGATTTGTTGTATATACCATTGCAGGGATATGCGCCGGAGTTGAAAAAAAAATTAATCAGAAATTTTGATGACTATTAGAGCGATCCTGGGAAGGGGATTGTCAACACGGAAGGTTTGTTAGAGGAAAAATGATCGGTGCATGTGAGGAAAACTACAAGGTATTATCAACCTATACCCCCCTTTTTCCGTGTAAAATCATTTCTATGTTTGTTAGGTTATAGTAATCGTCTAATTTTGAGTTGGATTGAGCCAAAATCATTTCCATGCGAATCGTCTAATTTTGAGTTAGATTGAGCCAAAATCATTTCCATGCGACCAATAAGTTATCATGCAATTATTGAGATAGCATTCATGGATTTTTGAGGTATTACTCCATCCGTTCCAAAATATAAGGCGTATTTTGACCGGAGAAAAATCAAACTTAGTAAATTTTGACCATAAATAAATCAAATAATATGCATCGTTAGTATACCAAAGTTGTACCAAATTGTTCATATTTCAAAGTGCTTTTTGATACAATATTATATTGTAACAATTCATAATATATAATAGAGGAATATAATAATCAAACTCTACCTTTAAAGACATTTGTGAAGTCAAAATACGTCTTATATTTTGGAACAGAGGGAGTATTAAATTATATCCAAGAATTAGTAAAATATACGTTTGAGAAAGCTATCCTAGAATAAATGAAAATAGATTTTTAGGATAGCATTAACTTGTATCCAAGGATTTGAAAGGAATCGACTACCCGACGTTATCTCGAATTAATAGAATAACACAGAGCTCACAACCTCGAGCTATCCCTTCTTTTGCTCGATGTGCCCGCCTTTGGCCCTCCCCCTCCCCCTTCTTCTCTCCCTTCCTTAATTTGATTTGCACCCCTCCTCCACCAACTCGCCACCTTCTGCCACACCCCCGCCAACTCCGCCCATCGTCCTCCTCTATTCCAATGAGACTGTTGATGCCTGTCGCCTCGCCACAATCCCCTACCACCGTCGAGCCGTCGAATCCCTGGCCTCCCTCAAAGCTCGTCATGAGGAGGAAGATGTGGAAAGAGGCGACACCACCTGCATAGAGAAAATTAGTGAAAATAATTTTTTGTGTAGCAAAAGTTGTATCCAAATCTTACATCATTGATTTATATAAAAACAATGAAATTGTTTTTTTAGATATAACTTTAACCATGTATCAACCAAAATAAAATTTTCGAGGTAGATTTAAATTGCTCCCAAATCCTATAGCATTAGATTGTATCCAAATCTTTGTGAACATTGATGTGTGTCCAAATCTTCTGAGCCAAAAATAAATGCAAACCATCCTATAAAATTCTGTCGGCCTGTAGGCCGCTTCCTCCAGTAGAAAACAACGGGAGGAACAAGGCGTCTCTCTCCCCTGTCTGTTCCTCACATTTCTCCCCCTCAATCCACTCCGGCCGTTCCCAATTCCATGGGAAAAAAAAAGCTTCCATTTTGCAGCTCTCTTCCTGCCCAAACCCCCTCGATCACGTCGCTCCCTCCCCCAAATCCCTCCCCCGGCTGATCGCGGCAAGCTCCGCGAGCAATTCCCCACCTCCTCCCAGGATTTGCTCGTCGCTCCGGAGTCCCATGAAATCCCTGTAAGGCTCTGCTAAAGATTCGATTTTGTCTGGGCCCTCTTAGCCTCATGCAGATCCTTTGCGGTCTTTCGGCCGTGATTCAGACGTCCCGGGCGTAGTAAGCGCGCTCTTCTTGCTTTTCTTGGATCGTCGCGTCGCGCCCGTCCATGGGAAAGCCTGGAGGTGTAGAAGTGGTTGTTTCGTTTGTTTGATCGGTGGGTAGCAAGGAGCTGCTGTAGCTGTTCGGGCATGGCTGGGGTGGAGGCTCCGAGGGGCAGCGGGAGCAGGAGGCGGATGGATCTAAACCTGTACCTCGGTCTCCCTCCGTTGCCGCGGCCGCCAGGCCGACGGGTTGTAGATATCGATTGCCCGGCGCCGGCGTTGCCAAACTCCGCCGATTCTGTGCCAGAAGCCCCAAGAACGGATGGGGCAGGAGGATTGCTGCCACCAGAGATTGTGCCACCACTGTCGGCGGTTTATTCATCGTCCAATGCGCTCTCCATCCCAGATGCAGCGATGATAGATCCAATGATCTTTGAGTGGCTCAATGGCCACAGCGTGGACAGTGGAGTGGCCATCGATGCTGTTGAGCCAGTTGTGTCGCTTGATGTGCTCTCGGATGGTGCCAATTTATCGCCACCGCCTCTTGCTGGATTGAGAAGAAACGATATGCAACCAGTGAGGGAAAGGGTTTCACGCCTTGGTTCTGCCGATCCTGCAGGCAGTGCAGCGGAGATGATCAGTGTGGCTGAATTGAGGCACTCTATAGGGGTGGTTGCTATGGAAGCAACGGCTCCTGAGCTCCGCCTGCAGAGGTTGATCCATTTGAGCGAACAACACCACATTGTGAGGCCAAGGCCAGTAAGCCACAGCCAGCGGGCATCTAGTCCAGAAGCAGATAGGCTGGCACGGGCCATCCAGCGGTCTCATAGCTCTCTGGATGTGTTAAAGAGGAAGAAGCTGGATGGTGATGGAAAGGTAGGAGGAACAGATGCTGTCAACAAGGATGGGTGCTGTGCATGCAACTCCAGTTTCGAGTGCAATATCTGTCTTGAAGCGGCTAAAGAGCCCGTGGTTACACCATGCGGTCACCTCTTCTGCTGGCCATGCTTGTACCAGTGGCTTCATGGACATTCAGTCCATTCTGAGTGCCCTGTCTGCAAGGGAGAGGTGCTCGAAGTAAATGTCACTCCAATTTATGGAAGAGGAGGTGGTGAACGGAAAATTTCCAGCAATGATGTTCCTCCCAGACCGCAGGCGAACAGGAGTGAGAGCTTGAGGCAGCAGCTGCAAATGCCAGACCCTAGAGGCATTGCAAGCATGGTGAGGCGGTTGATATCGAACCAGGATATAGTGAGAGGTCATGCAGCTCCACTTTCAGGGGTTGAGGTGACTGTTCTTCCTGCAGGCCGGTCAAGGACTAGGGGCTCAAGACAGCAAAGACAAGATAACAATGCTTTGCCTTCTGCACCGGCTATAGTGCTGCATGTGGATGTTGGCAATGCTGCCCCTGAGAATGGGGATAACAACCCATTGCCATCTTCTAATACTGATAATGCTGCACTAGCAGTTCCTACTGCTCCTCAGCAGTCAGCATCTATGGAGCAAACGTCACATTTAAGCACCATGGCTGTTATAGTCGGGGAGCCAATGCAAGGTAGAAGGACCAGGCCTTCAGAATCTACAGGCACAAGGAGAACTAGGAGGAGGCAGCAGTAGACAAAAATAGCATCCGCTATTTTCTCCAATTAAACATGTACACCATGTCCCATTCTCACCATGATACCTAAAGAAAGCTTTTTAAGTTAATGTAGGAAAGAAAGCTTTTTAAGTTAATGTAGGAATGTATATCCAGTTTGTTTCCTCCATTATCTTGGGTATATCCATGCATGTACCTTCTTCATGGAGGCAAAGGAATCAAAATTTCAGTTTCAGTATCAATGACTGAATGTTGCTGTTATTATGTATTGTGGGATGGGTTCTCCTGATATTGGGACCGTTTCTGTTAGCGTGGCTGTACTATGTTACGTTTCCTGGTACTGAAACTAGAAAAAAAATTTGGAGCAAGTCAGGTGTGCATGCATTTGCTCAGCTACGGTTTCTACAGTGATGACTTATGAAGTTGGCAACCAAAGCATTGTTCTCTATTTCAAGTATTTACTCGTCTTAGATTTTGTTCTTTTGGTGAATAGCTGAACAGCTGAAATGACTGAATTTCGATAGCTTTTCAAGTTAGTCCTGAAATTCAGATCTATTCAGTTTGACTTTTAATGTGTTAGGACCCAACTTCGAGAAAGCGAAAAAAGCAGACTAAAAAACCTAGACCATATGTTTTTTCACAACGTAGATAATAAGTTAGGCCCTGTTTGGAAGCAGAGTTTTTTAAAACCATGGTTTTGTAAAACCATGGTTTATATTTTGTTATGACCATGAAACACAAGTGAGAAAAATTTTGATGTAGAGTGGAGACTACAAAACTCCAAAAAAAACCATAGTTTTGTCAAAACCATGGTTTTCAGAACAGAGTTTTTAGTGTTGCTTTCAAACACCTCATGGTCTAAAATATCATGGTTTTTAAGAAAACCATGATTTTATATAGAAACTACAAAATAACTCCACTTCCAAACAAGGTTGTTAAGCTCAAAAGAACGAAGCCTTAATCAATTAAGTTGGAGTCAAAGAAAGGCATTATAGCATCCAAAATCTGGGACGAGTCCTTTGCTTATCTTAAGTGATCTGAAATGCCAGCATCCTTATGAAAGGCAGCAGAATTAGTAGCGTACAGTATATCACCAGCGTAACCCAAGCACCTTCTTTTTTAGGCCGTTCCGACCTGCAGTCGCATATGAAATGAACGAAGGAAGAAATTTAGCAACGCTTTTTCGCCGGATCTCTTGCAAGAAAAGGAGAACCTCTACCTTCAAATTGTCAGCTTTATATCTTATGAAAATAGCAAGTTAACTCAAAAAATTTATCACAAGAATAGTCAATTTGTTCGAACTTGCTTAGTAGTGAATTGGGAACAAGAAGAAAAAGAGGAGACTCATGCTTCCCTTGTTAAGGTAAGAGCAAATGATTTGATTTTTCAGTATATTGCGCTGGCGTATTATTTGTAATATATGTAAAATAAAAATATACTTATGGGCAGCTGGGTCGGCCGGCCCAGCCCACCATGCCACCCATTAAGGGGCAGCTCGGCTGAGGCATTAGGGGATCGATCCCCAGTCTTGCATCGTGCCTCTGCCTTCCTCCATCCTCTAGCGCCGCCGCTTCTGTTTCTGCTCGCTGTCGCCGTCGTGCTCGTCGCTAGCCGTCGTCGGGGCGCCGTCGCCTCTCCTCCCCTGTGCCTCCCTCTTCGTCCCTCACTTTCTCTCCCTCTTAGGTGCCGCCCCTTTGTGGCCGAAGAGAGAAAGGGGGATGGGGGCGGGTTCGGGTGAGGAAGGAGAGGGAAGGGATCGGTGGTGGGCAGGAGGGAGGAAGAGAAGGGAGGGGGCGGCCGGGCTGGAAGAAGAAGAAGAAGAAGAAGAAAGACAAAGGGAGCTAGGGTTTCTTGTGCCAAGATTTTGGGGTAAACATTCCTTAAGCTTTATTGCTATGTTTCTGTGGTTCATAGTGTTGTTTAGGCCTCGATCTATGAGAGCTAGTTATATTTTTGTTGGTTTGGTGGATGTGTTCTAGAGAAGGTGTATGCAGCGAGCTTCGGTAAGGTTTTGTGTCAAATCCTTTGGGATTTAGGGCTCCGTTCTATGACCAAGAATGTGGGCGATGTCTTTAGCTTTCTGTAGAGTCTAAGATCATGAATTTTGGCTAATCGGTTTGGGAGTTATGGCCAAAACAGTGCTGCTGTCCGGTGTTGGCCATGTCGTGCTTTTGGGGTTTCCTAAGGCCAGTACGCTAGGTTTTATCTCTACCGTTAAGGGCCAATGGATAGTTCTATCTATCGCTCGAGTATGTGAGGCGGTGATTGACTGTTGTATGTGTATGACTATTGTAGGTGGAGTTGCTTCAGGGTTAGAGTCGGTGCCGTCGCAGCACCGCTCCTCAACGTGTGGTAACTAAGGCAAGTGTATATTTAACCAGAGTGACATGATTGCCTTGTGTTTACTGTTATGAATATCCCGTTGCTTTGCTATGCCTATGTTTATGCCTTATGCTCGTGAGTTATTATTCTAATTCAATAAAGTGGTTATGCTTGATTGATATTTATGTATCATTTGTGTTCATGCCTGGATGTGAGATACATGCAGGTTGATAAGTAATAGTTGGCAATTTCTCTATTTAGTGGATATGAAAGACCCTTAGTGTGATTAAGGGCCTAGAGATGATATGGGCTGATAGATGAGGAATGGATGGATTAGCTGTGTTATTGTTGAATTAGACTAGCGAAGAAGGAACTTGAAATACCCCATAGCTTTGTACTGGTTATAAGGTGGCTAACCCTTTTCTTTTGTCATGGAGGTGGCCTTAGCACCTGTTAAGTAAATCTGTTCTACTCTACTGCAAGATGCCAACTAAGGAAATCTATTGGGATGATGATGGGTTGATGATGGTAATGACAGTTACATGTTTTATGTTTCATGCATCCATGAAAGCATACATTCGAGCCAGGACGGTGAGAAAGTCATATATAAGCTAGTCCGGAGTGCCTTCGGGCCAGGTCGGTGAGAAAGCTATATATATGACTAATCCGGCGTGCTCTTGATAAGACCTACAGAGGTAGGCACCCGCCACGGGATGGCGGGGAAGACTCACTTCGGTGAGCACCTCCACGGGATGGAGTTAGAGCGTTACACCGACGGGTGTACACTCTGATAGCGCGCTAAATGGAGACATGGCATTGCATTGCATCGCACTGCATTGCATTGATGAGCATCTGGATAGTGAGATGATTGGATGATTGGTTACTAAGAGGAATGGCTAATGAGGTTATATGTTTTATATTCTGTCTTTGTTATTATGTACTTGCTGAGTCTTGGACTCATACTTGCTAGTTTTATGTTTTTAGGTGAGCTCGATGGGACATGCCTGGGAAGGGGTGTAGCTGCTCACTTTTGTTTGCGGCACCGAACAATAATCACATTACCAGTTACCCTAGATGTTTAAAGGTTGTAATGGCATATATAGTACAATTTGTTATCTTGGTATGTCCTATTGTTGGGTGGGTCTCCGTTCGCCGTGTTGAAAAATTTTATTGTTTGGTCTATGCCAAGTTTGTCTGTCGTGGATGTCCTTACAATCAGAGGAGGTGCTGTCGAAATTTAGAATATTTAGTGGAGTTAGTAGCATCTCGGGCTCCTAGGAAGCCGGGGTGTTACATTATTGTAGCAAATTTAAGAGCACTTCAAAAAAGTCTAAAGTTAAAAAAATAATTAAAAATAGTTTTAAAATCTTTGGATTGGCTACTAAAAGTCACGAAAAAATTATTACAAATTATCACAACATATAGGCTATATAAAAATAACAAAACTTGGTACAGTAATACGCGACGGTATGTAACGCTGAAAATAACAAAGGCATTAGTATACCACCAGCGTAATCTAAGCACCTTTTTTTTTTCTAGCAGGTGTTAGGTCTATCATTCGACATAGTAGTAGAAATGCCATTACTCAAAAGAGCTACCTGCTTATATATCACTGCTACACATTTTAAAATGTCCTTTTATATCACTGGAAATTTGTACATGCCAACTGCACAAAAAAGGAGGAAATTTACATATATGTTTCTGCAAAACATAAAAAAGTCTTTAGGGGTCTTTAGCCATTTCAAGGAAGATATTGCATTCAAAATTGGAGTTGTATCCACAACAACAGCATCTATCTCTCCCACCTTGCCACCATGAGCTCCTGCTGCTTTGACATATCTAGAGAAGTATGAGACTCATGGATGATGGATGGTCCGTGCCAGCCTTCTAGCTTCTGGACTAGATGTCCTCTGGCTGAGGCTCATTGGTATTGACCTCACAATGTCATGCTGTTTGCTCGACTGGACCAACCTCTGCAGGTGTGCCCAGGCGTCATCAATTCCATAACCTCTATAGGGTGCGCCTCAATTCCCTCATGCGTGATCATCTCTGCTCTACGGGTGGCAGGAGCCATAAAACCAGCGTGTGAAGCTCTTAATACCACTAGTTTCAGATCATTCCTGCCCAACTAAGCAAGAGGCCATGCCAAGAAATTGGCATCATCTGGGAGCACATCAGCTGCCACAACCGGCTCAACAGAACCAAGTGTCCTTACACTCTCTGTGCTGTGACCATTGAGCCAGTCGAAGATCATCGGATCTAACATCGATACATCTGGGGTGAAGAACACATTGGATGATGAGTACACCGCTGGTGGTGGTCACACCGTCTCTGGGCTCAGCAATCCTCCTGGGCCATCTGTTCTTGGGGCTTCAGGTGCTGGATCAACTGAGTTTGGCAATGGGTCCGGACTATTGTTGTTTACTTGTTGTGCAACTACTACCGGTCAGATATACACATGCTTGGATGTACTGGTGTGACCAACACCTGGGAGCAACACAGCACTTGTTTGATGGTTTTCCTAACCAGGTGCGGAGACTACTTCCATTGTTTTCTCATTTGTAGTGTACAACACAAAGAGGGCTTCAAGGTGACCATGGACCTGCAAAGTCTTCTACAAGTAACACAATGATATCTTCAGTATGTGTAATATGTTGCATCTCCAGTCTCATTGCAATATGCTGATTATTCCCCTGCTTGGGACTTTTTTTTTCTCACACACTGTAATTTTGCCTGCATTTTACCCTTCCTCCCTACTTTCAAATGAAAAGCAGATCACCTGTACTGTTTCCAGAACAAAATGGTAAATCGTTGCAAACTTGCAATGGTTCACGGTTCATCAGTCATCGCCAAGACTCAACTGACCTACTTGATTGTTTTATGCGACTCATGCATGGACAAAAAGACATGTCAAATATTTGGACCATGCAAGTTTTACCTTGGGCAAACTGCTTAGTATAGCAAAGCTTAGCTGCATTTCATCAATGGATTGTGCTGTGCATATGTTGGAATGGTCATATGCCAAAGAAATGCTTCTATTCGGTACTGATTATGTTCTTTCTCATCCTGATCGATCAATGCACTAGCAGTTGGTTACTGTACAAGCAGCATCATTTGAACTGTTCAATCAGTCTTAGAAGGCTATGTGTCTCGGCATCAGGCATTGCTCCTCTCAAAATCATTGTCCTTACCAAATTTGGCTCATAAACTTTTGCCTTAACATAAGCTTTTAGAAGGGTATTATACACAAAGGAATTCTTGCAGTACTTTGATTCATTCAGTTCTTCATAAACTCCCTTAGCATGTTCTAAATCACCGATTTCTGCAAAGTTTTCAAGCAGCATATATGTGGTCTCCAGCCATGGTGTTGAGCTTCTCACCTTTTTAGTGACAACTTCTTTGTTTCCCATAGCCATGGTGTTCAAAGCTTCTTTAACAAGACCTGCTTTCAAGCAACCTAATGCCAAGTGACGATATGTGATAGCGTTAGGCTGACAACCACTTGTTCGCATTTCTTTGAATATGGCTGATGCTTTATCTGCAATACCATGCCTGCAGTACACTGATAAAATTGAATTAAACTGCTCTGTAAGTCTTAGCTTTCTTGTTGATTTGATCTGTACCCATATCTCTTCTGCCTGTTCAATGCAGCCAACCTTTCCAAATGCTTCAATTGCTACTATGAAACTTTTGGATCGAATATGAGGCAGGCCTTGCATGAGTTTCCACGTCACCTTGAGCTTCTTTTCCTTTCCAAGATATCCATACAAGATAAGGAGGATTTCCAGTGTAGACCAATTAGTGCCGGTCATAGAATTCTCAATGGCCTCGACATACGTCTGGGAAACGGTATATAGCCTGGCTACAGCATGTGCAATTGCTATAATGCCATAAGTGATCTCATTTGGTTCAATCTTTGCTCTTTTCATATCATTGAAGACCCTTGATACTCCATCAATGTTGTGCTCGTTGGCCTGTATTTTCAATAGAATATTGTAGGTTGACGTGTGTGGAGTCACCCTATCAGCTTTCATCTGAGCAAGGATCTGGGAGATAGTTTTCCTACGCCCTGGGCTAGAGTGGAGGATGATCAGGCGGTTGTAAATAAACGGTGAAATAGGCAGGGTCAATTCCCTCATCTTCCTCATGTAACCGTATGAAAGCTTAATCAAGCCCAAATCCAAACAAGCCATGACAAGGTTGTTGTAGAGCAGCTCATTTTGGTATTCTTGAGGTACACGAAGGAAGAGGCTTTCGGCTTCAGAGATGCCATGAACTTTAGCTGTGAACTCTAGGAGATAGGAGTAATCCAGCTCACTGAGCTTGTAGGGTCTCTCTCTCATCACCCATTCCATAACCTGTGGCAAGAAAAATGCAAAATTCTAATGTCACTTATTGAACAAATTAAAGGCATGAAAAATCTTACTTTCATTCTGATAATTACCGCAGATTATTCAATACTTAACAGAGAAAAGCTAATTTCATTGTAACGAAGGCATCAAATGGGATAAAGAAAACAAGAAGAGAGAGAAGACGGTGGAGTCAGACCTGGAGGGCGGTGCGGTGGAGGCGGCGGCGGCGGCGGAGGCGGTTGATGGCGTGGAAGACGTGCCCGCGGTGCACGGCGCGGCCGGAGGCCATCCACCCCCGGATTGCGGCGCACACCGACGCGGCCCGCTCCACCCGCCGCGCCAGCGAGCCCTCCTGCTCCGACTCATCGCGTGACTCCACCGGCGGCGGCGGCGGCGGCGGCAGAGGCGGGGCCCCGGGGGTGGCGTTTCCGGATCTGGTAAAAAATGTGGCTGCGGAGAAGGCGGCCGCCGGCCGCCGGCACCGGAGCAGCGCGCCCACCGGCGCCAATGCCATCGCGGCGTTTCGTCGAACAGCCACCGAGCTCCCCGTAGGATCCTCTTCCGACAATTGGTTCGTAATTTCGTGTGCCTTTGGTCCATGGCTTGGCAGTGTGCATACGGAAATATACGAATTTCTCCTCTAGTTTCCTCTTCTTTTGTACATTTTCTCTCTATTTCCATCTCACCCTCGGTTTTTACGTCGGGGAAATGGGAAGAGTGATACTCAGTCCTTGTTCGTTTCAGTTTAAATTAAATTAAATTAAATTCGTTATTTTTTACGAGACAAATGATGTAATACTTTTTAGTTATTTTTTATGTAGTTTTAAATGAATCTTCTTGGAGTTCGTAAAATAATTTTTTCATAATTTTGAACTCTTTGGGACGTTTTTTTAGAGGATCACAACTTTTTTCAGATTGAAGTTTTCGTCAACTTTTAGCTCAAACAAATAAGGCCTCAATTGGAGTGTCTAGTATAAAAAAACACCATAAAGCTATGCAAAGTGATACCGGTGCACCATGCAAATCAATCTTGATGGCACAGTAAACAATGAGCTCTTTTTTTGCAAATGGAGGGGTATGATGGGCTTTTCACCTCATTTGGTCACAAAAATTTGGTCATTTTTTTTAAAAAAAGGGTATAATTGCTATTGGCTCATGCACTTGGGGCCATGAGAGCAAATACAAAGTATTTCGAGGTATGAGTGTGTTTTAGGATATGTGAACAAATTTCACACCCGTTATTTTTTTTTTCAAGTGGTCCGAAGCCGGTGAATGACCCATTCTTATCATCACCAACAAAGATGTCAACCTCTCTAAAACTTGTGAAAAAAAATTATATCCCTTTGCCTTTCGCAGTTACGTATCTACACTTGTTTATAATTTGCTGTTGCTCTAGTTGGTAAGTTCATTTAGCTTCCTTGTGTATCGTTAGAGTAGGTTTTAATCTTGTTAGCTAACAAAAGAAAAGAAAACTTGCTAATTCATCCCTCTTGGCTTTTAAGATCTTTCCAGAATCGATTTTCGTCGTGAGACTTAAAAGTAGGACTGGTTGTTGTTTCTATTCTTGCGATGAAAATCAGGCAAAAAAAATTGTCGCCTGTCGAATAAAAAACTGTTTCAAGTGATTTCAGATTGTTATTGACATGTCTAGTGCTCCGTATTGGATACCTTGGAAGTATCCATGTAGGGCTTAGCCTGGACTTGAATAATTTACAATCTATTGATGCTTGTTCAGGGCAGATAAACAAATGTACGAGAGATGGAAACAAAACGATGGCAAGAATTCGTCCAAGCAAAGCCATCTAAGCGAACCACATAATGCCTCTCAAGGTGTGGTGTTTTGATCAATACGGATAGCAAGTAAAATCAAATCATTCGGTTTAATCCATCATCATAGGCCAAGTAAATACCACCTTCCAACATGCCAACCATATTTACACCACAAATAGCTCCACCCCAGGAATGGGTGCAGAAATAAACTTCTTCTAAGGTACCACTAGCTTAGAGCATGAACGATTTGCCGGAGGTTGGGTATTTCTTGATTTGTTCTTCTCCCAACCATCAATGCTCCAAACACATAGCTGCAACATTTCGTTCAAAAAAGTGTTGTTCAGGGACAATTATATAATGTGCTTGGTGCAATCACAAACAATGTTTTTTCCCAAAACAGATGAGCGGGTGGCATGAGACCAACATGACCTAAGATACGAAGCTGTGCATACAGACAGATTTTAACATTCAACTCAGCATATATTGGAATCTAATGGAGTAATATTCATACCTGAGCATCAGCACCTGAAGATACAAGAAAATTCATTGATTGAGAAAATGCCAGCCAGTGATTTTTTTCTGATGACCCTTGAGCTTGATTTTAGCCTGTGTAATATGATTATATAATTAAGATAAGCCAATACTATGACCTGTAAGTGCTAAATGTAAACTAATGGGTAATGGCTAATGAGTAACATTAAGCGCACCATTCCACAAAACAGGAGTCTAATGCCATTGGGGAGGTTCCTAAATGTTTAAATGACCTGTGAGATTCTAAAGATTTAGCGAGAATGTCAGAGCAAGTCAGTGGCGCAATTATGGACATTAAGGCACAAAATAAAGAATACAGATCAAGAATGAAAGTGGTAGTTCATCGTGCTACCTGGATATCATATGAATGCCGAAATTTTTTGACAATGCAATGTAGTCAGTTGCTTCTTCTGGGTTACCACCATCAGTAGTGTCGTTTGCCATTAGAATCCCATTTGCTGGTTGCCACAGCTGAGGTGGAACAAATGCGGTAGACTAACAAGATAATGACAATGACAATTCAGAAAGCAAGCAAACAAGATTGTGGTGAAAATTGGAGTAAGTACATTCTCCGGTCTAACCTTTTCATTAGGATTCCTATCACTCCGTAGTCATTTTCCCAGCTTATGGATAGCATTGGAGGCAAGGGCCAAAGGTGCAACCACATTATTTGTATATATAACAAGCACACAACCTGTAGAGCAAAGAAATAAAACGCACAACTCATAAAAAATTCTAAATTGACCAGAGCATAAACATAATTGCATGGAGCTGGTTATTCTACCAAAAAAAATAAAACACATCAAAATGTACCATCAATAGATTACCAAATGTAAACATTTGAGAAAAAATAACAGTCAAAATCAAACATATGCTACAGATTTCCACTTCCTTGCATCAAGTAAGAAATATGAACCCATATTTCTAGTTGATATTGCATGAATTTGTACATACTTTCCTTGGAGTTGCTGCAGCCTGCAGGGTGCGTGCATGGTGGAAAACATTAAACAATAAAACTTGCCAGTTCACCCCTCTTGGCTTTACCCTTTCAGAATGGATTTATACAGGCTGCACCCAACTACTGCCAGGTATTTTGCTCAAGCCTTTTTCCGCCATTACCTTCCTTAGCCTCTTAGCCTTATCCCATTTGTTTGCTTGTGCATATATATTTACCAACAGGATGTAATACCCACTCTCTCCAGGCTCCAGCTGAAAGCACTTGGAAGCAACGATTTCCCCAAGCTCAACATTGTTGTGCAACCTGCAAGCGAGAAGCAAAGCACCCCAAACACTAGCATCTGGCTGCATTGGCATCTGCATGATCAACTGGAATGCTTCCTCCAGCTTCCCACTGCGTCCGAGAAGATCCACCATGATAGTGTAGTGTTCTGTCGAAGGGCTAATGCTGTATTTCTCCAACATGGAAGCGAAGCAGGCGCGGCCTTCTTCCATCAGCCCCGCATGGTTGTATGCAGACAACAATCCCACAAAGGTCACTGCGTTAGGCTTAATATTTGCGTTGGACATCTCCTCGAACAAATCGATGGCCTTGTTGGACCTTCCATTCATCCCGCAGCCCACAATCATTGTGCTGTAAGAAACCACATCTCTCGTCCTCAAGCCTATGAATAAATTGAAAGCGCTGTCGATTCGTCCACTCTTAGTGTGCAAATCAATTAGAGCGGTGCGCAAGTGATCGTCCAGCTCAACTCCCACAGAACCCATGAAGCTCTCCACCCACAAGCCAAATCTCAAGTCACCCAGCTGAGAGCAAGCCGAGATAACGGAGGACAAAGTCTTCTCGTTGGGAAGCACCCAAACATGGGGCTTGAGCATCCGATTGAAAGTTGCAAGCGCCTCCACTGCGCAGCCATTTTGTGCATAGCATGAGATCATCGCGTTCCACGCGAAAAGATTCTTCTTGCCCTCCATCCGCTCAAACAGGCCGGCAGCAGCGTGGACGTCGCCTGCCTTCGTGTACCCGGAAATCATCGTGACCCAGGAGGCGTTGCTCCTCACAGGCATCTGCTCGAACAGCTCCCTTGCCCGGTGCAGGTGGCCATTGGCGATGAACCCGGACATGGCAGCATTCCAGGACGCGGCGTCCCTCTCGGGCATTCGGTTGAAGAGGTCGATGGCCACGTCGAGATGGCCGGCCTTGGCGAGGCCAGCGACCATGGAGTTCCATGACACGACGTCCCTCACGGGCATCCCGTCGAACATGGAGCGCGCGGCGGGGACGTCCCCGGATCGGAGGAGGGACGCGAGCAGCGAGTTGCGGGACACGAGGGAGCGCGGCGGCACCCGCGGCCGCGAGGGGGGCGTTTCGTCGAGCAGGCGGCGCGCGTGGGAGGGGTGGAGGCGGGAGTAGAGGTGCGCGAGGGCGGCGTTGGGGTAGGGGTGGGCGAGGAGGCCGAGGCGGAGGAGGTGAGCGTGGAGGGAGGCGGCCGCGGCGTCGTGGGCGGGGAGGCGCGAGAGGGACTTGAGGACGGCGGAGAGCGCGAAGGGGCAGGGGCGGTGCGCGGGAGCAGCGAGGCGGAGGGACGCGAGGTAGAGCGCGATGGCGCGGCGCGGTCGGCCCTGGTCCGCCGCCGCGCGGATGGCCAGCGTCAACGGCGAGTTGTATGCGGCGGCGGCGGCGGCCATAGCCATGGCCGGCGTTGTCCTCACTCACCACTGCCAATTTTTCCTAGTGCCTTAGGTGTGGCGGGAAGGCCGAACAGGCTACACCGCACGGCCCAGTGGAGCCCGTGTAGGCCCAGTCCGGTTTTTTTTAGGATGGCTCAGTCCGGTTTGGTCCGACAGCTAAGCAGGCCGTGCCAGGCCGTACGTAGCCCCGTACGTCGGGCTGACCTGTATAAACGGTATTAGATTCCAAATATATAGGTTACTTTTTAAAATTATATGCCATGCAATTTAGAGAAATATATTTTGAATTTGAAAATTCTTAAAGGTATTTTAAAAATAATTCGGTATTTTTTTAGCAGAAATATAGCATGGCCCGATTGCAAGATTTTAATTCGGACCACTGGGTGTGAAAGAAACTATACACTCTCCTTGAAAAAGCTAACTCCACGCGCGCAGGCAATGGCCGTGTATTAATTAATGTAACTACTTTCCTCGTTTCACTATATTTTTTCACATCATCCATTGCACACAACCAGAAAGACACAAACATAAGAACATCTTCAGTGGTATAGTAAACTAGTAACTATAACAAATAGATATGTTTATAGATAGTATACAGACAATTTCTGCAATAAACTAGATATAGGCCCTCTTTGATACCTTGTTTAGTTGTAGTTTAGTTGTAGTTTAGTTGTGGTTGGGAAAATTTAACCATCTTTGAATGTGCTTTGAAAAAGCTAAATAAATTATTAAAAAAATATTCTTGAGATCTTTGAGAAAAATAGACAATTTCTAGATATAGTATAGTTTATAAAATTAAAATGGACCCCATGTAATAGTGTACATGCACCTTGGAAGATTGGCTATAAGTTAGCAGTCAGTATATACCTCTCTCCTCCTTTTCACTCATCCTCATCAGCAATACAATGAGTTGACATTCTTATAGCTAGCTAACTAAGCATTAATGCATCATTGGAAATGCTCTAAGTACAAAATTATATTTAGATGACCATACTATCTCTAATTAATGAATTTGGTTGGTTGTATGTATAAATTTGGTTGGTTGCACGAATTTTAGTTTCCTTGGAAACAATAGTTGATTAGTTTTACCATTAAAACGTATCATAAAGCATTTGTGATTATCACAATGAACAAACAATTTGAAACGGATACTCTTGAGACCATGAACAAATATAGAAAACGGAAAGAGTATCCAAATTGCGTAGCACAAATACTCCCTGCAGTTTCATAATACTTGTCGTTTTAGACATTAGCACGGTCTTCAAAATGTAACTTTAACCATCAATTACTAATAAAATATATCTACAAAATTAACAAAAATATAATATTGTGAAAGTCTTTTTTAAGACGAATTTATATGTACTGTTTTTACGTACACAATCCAAATAGTCTAAAACATTTTTATAGATAAAGTTTAAAAACTTTGACTTATGACAATCTAAAACGACAAGTATTATCGAACTGGAGGGAGTATATTAAAAGCATATTCATTATGGCCGAGTTGAATGAATAAGTTGGCTGAGCTAAAGTCAGTTATGCACGGGGCTGAATGAATAATGTCATTCAGCAATTGTGTGGAGTTGGCGAGTCGCTTCGGTTGTCAACTGTTGTGACTTTTTGTGAGTGATTTCAGAACTTCTGGAGTGCTGCATCAGATGAAGTGAAAAAGAACAATTGATCTGAAGTCGTCGCAATATAACTAAACAAGTAGGAGCAGAGCAGCAGCGCTGGGATGGAAGAAAGCGACCATGTCTTATGTAATGAGCTATGCAGCTTGTTTCTGTTCAATAAGGTGCTGATGGGAGTTTTTTTTTTTTTTTGTGGTGAGACTTGAAAATAGGACGGGTTGTTTGTTTCTATACTAGCTTTGAACTCAAATTACTACCAAGCTATCCATACTGATTCAAAGCAGACAAACAAATGGGCGCGATAAAAAACAAAACGCTGGGACAGAATTCGTCCGAGCAAAGCAATCTTAACAAGCCACGTGATGCATCTGAAGATGTGGAGTTTTGATCAAGACATGATGGCAAGTAGAAATAAATCATTTCAATGTAATAACATTCAGAGCTCCCAAATAAGCCGAATATTTCGTTGAATCCATCATCGTAGGTCAAGCAAATACCACCATCCAACATGCCAACCATATTTTACACTACAAATAGCCGCACCACGGAAATGGATGCAGAAATGAACTTCTACGGTACCACTAGCTCAGAGCACGAAAAGCTTTACAAAAGAGGGGAGAAGATGCCGGCCATCTCCCACAGCAGCGGCACCAGGTGACTAGGTAGGTCAAATGATTTTTGGGGCCAAAAAAATAACCAAAAACTAATTTTAGACATGTCATCATTAATCACCACCTGTGCTTCTGCTACAGCCTCCATAGACGAAAGAGATGCTGTGGACTTGATGCATATCACCTCATGTCATTAATCTAACTGTTTCTTCTTTCTCCCTATCTCCTACGATCCTACCATCTGGGCTAACGAATTTCAGCAATGCCCGACGAGTCACCTTGTTGGCTGATCAGATGTCTGGTTGTTAGCTGTTGGGGGTGCTGCTGATATCGCTGGGTGGGCTCCATTGTCCTGAGGAGGTGCTGCTCCCCACTTAGGGTCTGTGTCCAATGGCTCCACCACATGAACTGCACCATCGCTCATGCCGACTGCTATCTGGTTAGGTTCCAAGGGATGTGCAGCAATAACCATGGGATAGGCGCTTCCACCACTGTTGGATAAATGCAAACGGGGGGCAACAGATATTGGTCACTTGGAGTAAGATCAGCAAACAAGCATAAACAGATAGACGAGAATATATGTACCTAGATAATGAAGGTGGTATATAGGAAGAAGGAGCAATCCTGCATCGTAACCTAAGAGATTCAGCCTCAAATACTCCAATAGCGCCATCGCAGAATCCAGCGTAAACCAAGAGACCATCACATGAGTATATTGCACTTGAAATTGGAGCTGGGAGTGCTTCTCTTGGGGACCACTGCATTATCAATACAGGAAAGGAGAGAATCAATAGGATGGTCATGATACATTGATACCTGCTGTTAGGATTTAAAGTAGCATCATAGATATTTATTGCACAAGCATAATGCAATAAGTTTACTCAAGACGATGTATCGCAACTTCGCAAGCTATGCACACATCATATTAAGGAAATTTGGTAAAAGACTAACCGAGCGCAAACATTCAAGCTTCCCATCATGGATCGCCAATTGACTCTCATGAACTACCAAAAGATGTGTTTGGTCATTGTGGAACTGCACCCTTGTATCACCAACTAGAGCACCAGAACGATTTGCCGGGGGCTGGATATATCTTGATTTCTTCTTCTCCCAGCCATCAATGCTCCAAACACATAGCTGCAAAATTTCATTAAGCAACTTGTTCAGAGACAATTATATCATGTACTTGGTGCCATCACAAACAATTTTCTTTCCAAAGCAGATAAGCAAATGGCATGTGACTAACATGATCGATGAAATATGAAGCTGTTGACACAGACAGAATTTAACATTCAACTCAGCATATATTGGAGTCTAATAAAGTAAAATTCATACCTGAGCATCAGCACCTGAAGATACAAGAACATTCATTGATTGAGAAAATGCCAGCCCAGTAATTTTTTTCTGATGACCTTTTAGCTTGCTTTTAACCTGTGTAATATTTATTAATAAGAAATAAGCCAATATTATGACCTGTAAGTGTTAAATGTAAACTAATGGATAATGGCTAATGAGTTACATTAGGCGCAAGGTTCCCAAAAAGAGGAGTTTAATACTATTTGGGGGGAGGTTCCCAAAATGCTTGGATGTTGGGCTAATTCAGTAAGGATTTATGATTTAAATTGTCCACAAGAAATTTGTAAAATTACATTTAGAAAGTCTAATCAACTCTGATACATCAAGTAAGAAGCTAAATGTACGTAACGTGAAATAAGAACATAATATTTAACAACAGGAATACTTCAGTTCTAGTGAGGATCATAAGATGATAACACACACCTCATCAACACGGACATTGTAGATTTGAATGGTAGAATCCTCCATCCCGATAGCAATGATATTATTGTCTTGTGGGTGGAATGCAAGGAAAGTTGCAGCAGGTGGTGGTGCCATGAAAGTAGTCATGACCTGCAAGAAATTCCAGATTTAGTCAGAATGTCAAAGTCAGTGATGGAATTACAGAACCACCTTTTTGTTATATGAGGTCATCAGGATGTTAAGGCACACAGTAAAGAACAAAAATCAAGTATGAAAGTGGCAGTTTATTGTGCTTAGGTGCTGAAAACACCTACCTTGAATGTCATCATATTGAACAACGAGACTTTGCCACCAGATGCAGACATTACATACGAGTCATTTTTGGACAATGCAATGCAGGCAGTTGCTTCTTCTGGGTTACCATCAGTAGTGTCATTTGCCATTAGAATCCCATTTGTTGGTTGCCACAGCAGAGGTGGAACAGATGCAGTAGACTAACAAAATAATAATAATGACAATTCAGAAAGCAAGCAAATAATGTGGTGGAAATCGGAATAAGTACATTCACTGGTCTAACCTTGCCATTAGGGTTCCTATCACTGCGTTGCCATTTCCACAGCTTATGGACAGCATTGGATGCAAGAGCCAAAAGTGCAACTCCATTATTTGTATATAACAAACGGACAACCTGTGGAGTGTAGAGCAAAGAAATAAAACACAACACTCATTCAAAATTTTAAGTTGACCGAAGCATAAACATAATTGCTTGACTGCAACTGAACTAACCATTCTATCAAAAAAGATAAATCAAATCAAAATGTCCATCAATAGAATGTCAAACGTAAACAGTAGTCATATTTCTGGTTGTTATTTCATAAATTTGTTACTCAATAACAGCACAATGAAGATGTGCATGCAAAGAATAATCAACATACTTTGCTTGGAGTTGGTGCTGAATCTGGTAGACGTGCTGCTCGAAGATGCCCTGAATCAATGATATCAGCCAACTTCCAGGCCTTGATCTTTTCAGGTTCGTCTGTTATTCTTGGTTTAACATCAGGAGTTCTGCTAACATCCATAGATGCCTGCGATGTGTATGAAACCTTTAGCAAAACAACATATTGGACAAGTAGACAACAAGAAATGCAGTGGGAACTCACCAGGCCACTCATTGACACTGTAGGCAAGATCCGATCAGGTCTCTCAGAGTTTACTGCTATAGGACTAGACACGTTCGAAACAGAACCAAGGGTGTTTACAATTGGGGGCTGCATTACAAATAAAAGTGAGTAGAAGGTAACTAACAGACCCTATCAGTAATTTAATATTCAGTAACTGCCCACCTGATAATGAAATGAAATGCAGCTAGAGTGGAATTAATGGAGTCACATGAATCAGTTGGTTCAAAATTCTTCTGGTGCCTCTTATGAATTAACCAGATGAAAATAATTTAGGTTTTTAATAGTTGACTATTGATAAAAAAAATCCAGTGTGAAGCAAAGAAAATACATATCTCAAAACAAGAAACTAGAAGGACCAAATTAATGTAATAGCTATTCCCTAAGTTATAGGAGGATGCAAACAAACAGTGATTCAAAGTAAATGCATCAGTACCTTCGTATTGATTTGTTGAGGAGGTCCCCGAGAGCTCTCAAATGCTCTGCTCTCTAGCATCCTTAACAAACGTTGCCCATCAGTGTTGCCTAATATTTTTATTCCGTTATCATTTGCTGTAACAGCAAGCAATGAACCTTCCCTATTGAATCGCAAGCGTGGGCTTGCCTGAAAAATTATCAGCAAACAAATGCTAAGCAAAAACCTTTAACATGCACAATTCTGATGATAGGCAAAAGAAAGAAGATACTAACAGGCAGTCCTCCATCACAATCCGCTGTTGTTAGTATGTTGGTGCTATCCATATCCCAGAACTTAACAATGAATTCATCTCCGGCTGCCAAGAAGCGGTTTCTGGTTGTGTCAAATTGAACTACACCCAGTGATCGTTTCCTGAAGCCATTGTATGTCCTCTTAATAGCCCCTTCAGTCTCATTCCACTCAACCAAGTGGGAATCGCCGTCTTTACTAGTACCACAAGAGAATAGCCTGCAATTAAGAAATTACGGTCAGAGAACCTGTACGGGTGAAAACCAGAAATGAAGCATCAGGGTGAAAACCAGAAATGAAGCATCAAGATTTCAAGATCAAATTGGTATATGAGAAACTCATGATAAATTGTAGATATCCATCCTTCAACATGTACACTCAATTTGTTTACAGTTTGATAGCGATTATACTCTATTCAATAATTGCAACATCTCACCTTGTACCATCAGCACTGTAGGCCATGGTAGTACACCAATGTCCAGGAGCATCATAATCAACCCTTGAACCCAAGCAGTCATATAACCATGCCTTAATTTTCCCATCAATGGCTGTAGAGAAGATAAACTACATGCAAAAAATTAAGTTAAGAAGCCCATAGAATAGATGACAAATAATGATAAAATAATATGAAGTAGAGCCTTAACGTATCAAATTAAGCAAGTTAATGTAAGGCAATTGCTAAGGAAGAATGAAGGATGTATCTTTTATCATGGAAATGACAACAATATGCATAACAGCCATAGCCAGACTGTGCATAAGATGTGCAACAAAGCACACAAGTACAAAGTATATGGAAGCATATCTCAAGAATATTGGAATTGAAGGCACCTAAGAATATACCTGAATGGACTCCTTGTAGTGAGGGCAAACAGAATACACTGGAGCTTCATGACCTTCAAATGTGTACTGCTTTTGTCCAGATTGAGCATCCCACACCTGCCAATCAAATTTACAAGCATGCTAAAGATGTTCTCTTCTCTTTTAAAAACATAGATAGATCATACAAGTAATATATAATATCACCTTAATGAGTTTGTCATCACCACACGTAATAATTGATAGTGTCTTGTTCGGGTGAGAGAAGGCGATGTCATTAACCCCACCAATGTGGGCATCAATCTGTGTCATTTACAAGAGTTACGAAACATTAACAGGTTGCTTAGATGATGGGAAATTGAGGATTGAACCAAATCCCAAAAAAACTATCCAAACAGGCAAAAGGCATTTCTATTATATTCATTCACAATCATTATGCATTTACCTCTGCTTGCTGCCGCAAATCTCCATTGGGAACAAATGTATAGGTCTGAACAATATGCTTTGAAAAGGCAACACCTGGGAATCAAATCAAGCATACAACAATCAACCTTACAGATGCGAATAGTTTAATATTTCCACTGAGAAAAAGTTACAGAAATAACACTTGCAAGTACAAAGCAATGCCAAAATGAGCACAAAGGAGCTGCTTTTTGTACCTAGAATGTTTCCATCAGGGCTCCACAGGCATCTATTAACAGATATTGCAGCATCTTTCATTAGTGCAGCCTGGACATGTAAGTTAACAGATTTTGCATCAGAACACATCACTGAAAATGCGTAATTCTGCCAATTACATAGTAGTACAACAGAATCAAAATAGACCAAGATCTGACAATTAAGTAATAACCTGCAAAGGCAAGGTGCAGGAACCAATATCCCAAACTTTGAATGTCTTGTGAGCTATCCTTTCTCGTGAACCAACCTCCCATATCCCGATGTCACCAACATTTGTCCCAACTGTGTTACATCAGAAAACTGTAAACACAGTGGAAAGGGTATGGACCAACAAAGTAACAATTCAATAACCAGGAGATATGCTTCCAGCATGTACCTAAAAGAATGGTTTGTTGGACAGGATGGAAATCCAGGCTCATAACATTTGAACCCTGATTAAGGGTACGAAGCAATTGTTTTGGAAGGTCATCTTGCGTATAAATATTGGCAGGATGGCTTGCACCAGAGAATGACACCTAACATATGTTTTAATTTGATGTATCATAATCTATTTGATCATGCCATGTTGTGGAACCAAGTAGAAGCAATAAAGCTACGTCCCAAGTTCATCTGATACCTCATCCGGTTGGCCTACACGCATTCTTTTCATCAAATGTTCAGAATCTGCAGACTGATAGTCAATGCCAGGAGCACTTGTCGGGGTCCTTGGATGCTTCAGAAATGCCGCTGCAAACAAATATAACATCCAAAGAACAATCAAACATCATTGCTACAGTGGCAATCACTTCTTGCTGAATTATTTTAGTTTTATCTTACCTGTGTTTGGGGGCTGAACAAGACCAGGCGGTCCTTGTGCAACAGCAGCGTGTGGCAAAGAGGGGTTGGCATTTGTCATCCAGCCCGCAATTGCATTCGGAGATGGTGATACCACAGGTTGAAACGGCTGTGAGATTGAACATATAGTGACTAATAGAACAATAAAAAGAAGATAAATGTCCTATTACTGGAGTAATACATACAGCATGAGCACCCATTGGAGGAAATCCAGCTGACTTAGGGATTGGTCCAACAAGGGGCCCATTGGCAGGGGGAGGAGCTCTTGCTCCATTGGTAGGTGCAGCACAAGAGTGATCAGTGAAGAGCGTCTTGATGTCAGGGTTTGGTCTGGGATTCTTGCATAGTTGATGTTGCCAGTTAAGGCTACAAAGCATAAGAGAGAAAAACACTCTAATTAGCTTCACACTTTTATATTTTACGAAATTAAAGCAAGAGATGGTATTACTCAATGCCTAGTTTGTTCATGTTATAAAAAACAGCAAACATCACTTGTATTGCTGATACAACAGTACCGAAAAGATTGCTCACTGTATCATCAACTTCCATAGATTTGACGTATTCCATGATAACTTGCTGATTGGGATAAACACATACAAGTGACCAACCAACTCCATACAAATCTTTAATGCAAAAATTGTATCAAAATGATTTTTTCCCCTAGAAATGATATCAGCAGAACGGCCACTCGAAATTCAATTGGCTAAAGTCTCAAGTAGGCATTAATAACATTTAGGTAATACACTGGGTAACTCCCTCCCTCTCCATAAGTAAGACCACGTTTTGGCAAAGCACCTAACATTTCATATCTTATTTTAGCCTTTAGGGAACCATCACCCTTAAATTAATACATTGCTTTGGGCATGTCAATTGCACAGTCAAGAATCGGAAATGTCCCTTATAAAGGGTAGGTGCTAAAACTTCGTGTATGTTTCCAATATAATAGCACCGCACACCCCATTTCCTTATCTGTCCATCATTGTTAAGGAAAGATGGAAACACAGCCAGGAAAGAAAGAAACAAAAACGGAAATCCTCCAGATATAGCAGTTCTGTGACAGAACTCTTTTCTAAACTTAGTGTGCCACTAAACATCTCAGGGGTGACCTGCCATGCAGGCAAGTTTTAATGTTTATACTGGATATTACTCACAGCAATTACTAGTTGCTCCAAAGATACAATGATAATTGTTCGCCCAGATTGTTAACACCCAAGAAAAAGTAGTAACATGGAATGAAAAGCATGCCAAAATTTAAATCAGACAAACACCTTTGATTGATCAATGTGCGCAGCCTTGAAGCTTTAAATGGCGGAAAATTCAGCTTGTCTCGGAACAGTGGGTTTGCCTCAATAAGCTTCTTGAGCTCCATAAGCATGATATTCCGGGCTGACTTTGTGTCTCCATACTTGGACAGCTGCTCATTTTGCCTGTCCACCATTTATTCACAATCACACCAACATTGCATCAATACACCAAATAATTTGCTAAACCAAATTAATGCTTCAATCATGCAAGCACTTCCTGCATACCTAAAATTCTCCAGGGTCAACAACTGTGTTATCTCCTTGAACAGCTCCTCATTGAAGGAAGCAAACACCTTAAGATCCTTCACGAGTATCTCTACTGCTTTAGCCCGGTCATGCCTGCAAAAACCGATCCAATTCAGCACAAATCAACCTCCATACCGACTGACTGCCAAGAGAAGCTTCCAATATGGAGTACTACCTGTCGAGGGCTTCGAGGTACTTCTGCTTGCGGATCTCGAAGAATATCTTCATGGAGTAGCGGTTGTCCTCCACCTTGGTGAACCCGCTGAGGTACCTCTCCACCTCGTCCCACTCACCGCCCTGCACCAGGTCCTCGAAGTGCTTCATGTTGAAGTAGAACCCCGACTCCTGCTCCAACCTGCGCGACGGAGATGAAATCAGAAACCCCAGCCTGCGACCAACCCCAATGGCTCCAAAACCCTCCCTTGATCAGCTAGCGGAAGCTTACTTGTGCACCGTCTCCTTGAATTTCTCCTCGTCGAGGAACTGCAGGATGAGGAACACCAGCTCCCTGCTCAGCGACGACATGGCTCCCCCGATCCCAGCCTGCGCCTCCAGCTCTCAAAATCCGACCGAAGCTCCCGCCTTTCCGGCAGATCCCCACCCAAATCCCCCCGTAGAAACCTCCCCGAAACCACCCCCAAAAAAATAAAGGCGGCCGACCCAAGCACGCCGCGAGCAGCACAACCACAACCCAAGCAGCGACGAGTAGGGGGGAAAAACTCCGGCGGCCAAACCGACGGCGACAGCTAGCTCAGAGCCGGCACGCACCCCTCGCCGCGCATCCCCGCGGGATCTCCCCCGATTCCGGCGCTGCGACCGCCGATCCGCACCACCCGGCGCCGGCTGTCCGACTCCAGCGGCCGGCGCTGCCTCCTTCCCCGCTCCGCCGCCGGCTAGGGTTTCGCCGCCACCGCCGCCGCCTCGACCTCGCTCGCTTCCCCTTCCGCTCTAGCCGCCGCGTTTGCTCTCTCTCCTCTCTCTCTCTCTCTCTCTCCCCTCCCTCCTTTCACTTTCTCTCTCCACACCTCGCCTCGCTTTTATTTCCCTTCTGCTTTTGGTTTTTTTCGGGGCAGCATTTTATAACCGCCCTGCTCGCGCACCCTTTTATACCCGCCGGGACAACGCGCCCAAAGACGACCCTACCCCCGGTGGCCCCCCCTATTTACCCAAATGCCACTCGGGATGCGGGCCACAAGGGGCAGGGCGGTAAATTCTGCCCGGCGGGGGCAGAAGAGGGACCGGGGCACGCGTGTAAATTCCGTGTCTGGGCTGGGAGCATCTGGGCGAGGGCGTGGGGCACACGGGAGTCCCGGGGCCCACATGTGGGCAGGGTGGTAAGTTTACCACTCGTCGTCGCTTGCTACTGTAAGTTTTTGTTGCCGCCATGTCATCCTTCCTCGTACCCATTAAGGTTTTGTACATTTCAGCTTAGCGTAGTGTAGCATTTCACTATAGCAAAATTTAAAAGTGTTTAAAGAGAGGTTTAAATATTTTAAAACATAATTTAAAAATAGTTTTAGTATCTTTAAGAGGACTACTAAAAACCCGAGAAAAATCATTACAAACTTTTACACCAAATAGACTATATAAAAAAGATAAATTTTGGTAAAGTGAAACACTACGCTATGCTAAGCTGAAATGTACAAGGCCTAACTTTCCCTTTCTTTTTTTTCTTTCTTCACTCCGCCTTCTCGCGTATCCCCTGGTTTCGAATTTTGAACGACACGTGCGAGGGTGTTTCTAGTAGACGCACCCTGTACTAGCCACCCGACTTTTTGAGACGTGTACTTTGAGGGTTTCTAATGATGGCTTACGATTTGTACATTTTAGCTTAGCTACGCTACGCTAAGATGAAAAAAACAAGGCCTTAATGTTGAGTTGGATTTTACGGTATCAAATTTATGACTTCATGAAAAGACCTTTTAAAAAATTCAAAAAATATGAGAAAAATTATTTTATGAGCTCTAAGAAATACTATTTAATACTCCACAAAAATGAGTACAAAATATTACGTCATTTATCATATATAAAAATAACAAATTTTCATTTAGTTTAATTTAAGCCGAAATAAACAAGGCCTACGGAGAGATGTATGCGACTGAAGTCGGGGTGTGCATAGCGGAGCAGTGCGCGAGTAGCTGTCGAGCCTTTAACTCAATATAAGAGCGCTCTCTTATCATCCCCAGCTTATATAAGTGGACCAACTTATCTGACAACTGGCTATCCATGCATGCAACGCATCCGATCGGAATGTATAACCCGAAAAAAAAAGCACACCCCCACGCAGCGAGAGATAGCGCTAGATCCGCACACGAGAGACCACACTGAGACCCCGCAACCACGTTCTCCATTCCACTCAGAGACAGACACGTAGCGAGTATGCACACCACCTTGTCACATGCCGTCCCAACCGCTTTGACCAGCCAATAGGGCACGGGAGCCGGGGATAATTATGTCGGAGGCCACCGAGTCTGTGAGTGGCCTCGGGGGCCACGCAGGGGCATGGCGCGGGGAGCCCTCGTCCTGTCTCTGGCGGTGGTGGGCTCGATCGCGGCCTTCCGTATCCTCGCGACAGTGGCGGCCACATGCGCTGGGCCCTCGGATCCGGTCGGGATGGTCGTGGTCGTCAATGTGCGGTTAAGGATAAAGCATGTTTTCTATAACATGCAAAAAAATAATATGGTGCTATTATTAGTGCAAACACTGCTCTGTGAATGCTATAAATGCTTAATCTGGGTGGATGCACAAGTTTATCTTGGTATTGCTTTTAGTAGTTGTTACTATATAGGTGGTGTTGTGTTGTAATTTTCTTTTTCCATGGTTGTAACCCATTGGTCAATTATCTAAGGAGAACTCGATTATTTAAATAAATAAATTACTCGAGTCGAGCTTGAGTGAGCTTGGCAGGCTTTGGCATGAGCTCGAATCAACTGATGTTTGAGGAAGTATTGAAGTTCAAAATTGAGCTCGATAAGGCTTAAACTGGGCTTGATTTGAGCTCGGCGGGTATAATATACCTCGATTTTCATGTTTTGAGCTCAGTTAGGTTTGAACCCGGGCTTGGTTGAGCTCAGAAAACAAAACAAATATCTCACTTTATATTTCTGAGATCAGTTAGGCTCTAGCTCAGCTTGGACAAAAAAACTTAATTAAATAGGCTTGTGCCAAAAAAAAAAATAGGCTAGAGCTACTTTATATGATATCATGATGTCTTAATTGCCCTTTTATTCGATCTTTAATTATTCCCTCCGTTTCACTTTAATTGTCCATATTCTTAGGCGTATCTATTTCAAATTGTTTGTCCATCACGGTAACCAAGAACAGTTTATTATAATTTAAATGTTATACCCCTAGAAAAGCTAGTCAAATTATTACATATCTGAGAAAGTCAAACCGTTACTTCTGAGATGCTTAGATGCTTGCCATCACTCAAATTCATGCATGCAACCAACTAAATCCATTAATTAGAGTTAGTATGGTCTTCTCAATGCACCTTTTCATTTGAGTTTGTATTCTCATGGTGCGCGCGTAATGGTTGGTGCTAAGCTACTCGAGCTCGACTCAAACTCGAAAATGCGCTTAATATCGAGTCGTTTATGGCTCGAGCTCAATCCAAGCTCAAATAACTTGCTGAGCCTAAGCTCTTGTCTAGTTCTACAATAATAAACATCTCAATGCCTACACACACATAACACGTTGCATGATATAAGGACTCTGTGCATTTTGCCTCCTTGTTTGGAAAAAAAAAAATGTGCACAAGCGTGGAGAGAAAGATCTCATCATGCATGTGCTAGTACGTACCATCCACCGTGTGTGCAGCGGCCAAGGGTAGGACGCGCGCCCAACCGGACCCTCCCCCGCTACGCACACACCCAGCAACCACACGGACCTCTACGACCGCACGAGTTTCACACGAGGGTTATAAATCAAACACGGCCAAAGCGGCTCTTGCAGCCGATGCAATTTGTGCATGTGAGCAGTGACAAATTTAGAAGCATCAAGTGAGCAGTGACGATCCATGAATTTCAAAACTTAAGCGACTCGGAACATTATTTAAGCTAGTTTAGTGACACATAGATTTTGTATCCCATGTCAAACATATGTTTATAATTTATTTTGTGAATTCAAGCAAAAGTCATATATTGTAACTAATTATTAACGTTATAGAAGTCTAGAATGGTGTGGTTGCTAGTGTACCTACAACTTTAGTAGTTGTGTTATCGAGATTCACACGTTTCAAAACCCGATCAATTTTCTCACGGTTATTCATTGACCATGAGCCAAAAATTGATGACCAATCTTTCTCAAATCTAGGTAGTGTGGTTTCTCTCCTCGATACAACAAAATATGTTCTCTCTCTCATATAGTTAGGTTAGGCACCTTCCTGACCTCCTCATCGGTGCAAGGCAGAGCATCCTCCCTAACACACGGCTGGCCATCCGCCTCATTGGCATCAAACAAGGGCTTCTCCCTCACGCACTATCTGTTGCACTCCTCCTCGACGCAAGGCACGACTCCTCCCTCTCATTGGCCGACTCTCTAAGAAAGAAGAGTATAATGTTCATGAGCAATTGGAATCCAAAGGCCATGAGATGTGGTGGCATGAGCTTGAGGTATAGCGACCTCGAGCTAGAACGGGTGTGGTGATGACGATCTCGAGCTAGAGTGAGTGCGGTAATAACTTGGGCTCTCATCCTTTGCTAGCTTGCCTAGAGCAATGGTTCACTAGCTCATCCAAGGCAACACTTCATCCTCCCTCTTCTAGCCTGGTCACAACTCATGCAAGTGGTTACCTCGGTTGTTCTCTTTAGTTCATCTTATTTGCTTATAAGTTAAACTTCAAGAGTTTCATAAGGTAGCTCGTAAAGCCCCATCTGAACAATTTTATGGTAAATACGATGTTCAATTCTTTTAAATTGCAAAAGCACTTTAGAATTGTCCAAAACAACTTAAAATTGTCCAAGGGTGATTGTATTTGGTTTTGAGACTTTAAGATGAAAATTGTTTTTTTAATTTAGGTATGATTTATATATTTTTCTAAAGTTCTGTGTTATTTATACTTTTAAAGTATGTACGAGCTATGGATACATGGATGAATGTTTTTTACATTCTATAGTTGTATGTCTAAACAACTATATGTCCTCTTCTGTAATTTTTTAGGTACCACCGATTCACTCTTGAGTTGTAGTAGTCCAGAAATTCACTAGATATTCATCAAGACACCAATTATTGTCAAAGATCTGACAGATGTTCATCTATTATTGGTTGCTAGGATAAACCCATTTTGTCCTCGTGTCAAAATTTTATTCAATGTTTTTTCCTCAAAAGGAGGACTCTGTCCTACAATGAACTTGCAATGGGTTGCATATAATTCCACCATCAATTCATAGACTTGTAAATTACATGACATATTCATGGTTTACAACTTTAAGGTTTATGGGTTTTTTACCATTTCTTAGATAAATATTTTAGTTTCTCGGATCATTCCGTAAACATGTTAAAACCGCTTCTCAAAGCCTAGCCAAACGTAATTTTTAGTTTTGAAAAGTCCTGTATCTATTTCGTAAACTTTGAAAATCATTTTAACTCAATCATTTGAAAAAGAACCTCGGCTATAAAGTTTAATGAGATAATTTGTTTTATACCATCACCAAAGATTAGGCCCTGTTTGGAAGCGGAGTTATTTTGTAGTTTCTTTACAAAAACCATGGTTTTCTCAAAAACCATGGTTTTTGAGATCATGAGGTGTTTGGAAGCAACCCCAAAAATTCTGTTTTGAAAACCATGGTTTTAGCAAAACCATAGTTTTTTTAAAAAAGTTTTGTAGATTCCACTCCACACCAAAGTTTTCTAACTTGTCCTAGTAAACAATGGTTTTTAAAATTATGGTTTTTCATGATCATAGCAAAACACAAACCATGGTTTTACAAAATCATGATTTTAAAAAACTCCACTTCCAAACAGGGCCTTACAGTTTTGGAATACATTATTTTATTAACATGCGAGACCATGTTTGTCTATGTTGAAAGATGTACTTCGGAATTTATGATCTTTTAGATGCTATAAATCAAACCATTCTAAATTAATCACTCTACCGTTTCTTTATTATCGGAGAGAAGATGGGAAACATGAAGCATCACATGCAGGCTTTGTCAATGCGACGAGACGATAGCTACTGGTACTTTTACCGGACGTTATTTTCTCCCTTCCCATTTGCTCTTTCCAAGAAGAACACCAATTGACAGGGAAAGGATGGAGGTGACGTGAGTGGGGGTGATGCATACGGTTGTTTGATTGTTTTGTTTGGCTCTAGCTTTTTTTTTTTTTCCTTCTTCCCATGCTACCATTACTTAAATTATTTATACTTGCCTGTTTTATTTCTAGAGACAGAGAGAGTGAGGGGGAAGAGGGGTCAATGTCAGGGAAAGTGAGGTGGCTTGTGGTTGGAGGAACTATATAATTGGTAGGCTCCTCAGGCCTGGACCCAACGTACTATGGATGAAAATGGAAAGCGTACACGAAGGATCTACCTGAGACATTGGCCCATCCACTTGTATGCCCACTTTGGGTATTATAAGTTAACGCTCCTACTTCCTTCGGTTTCATAATACTTGTCGTTTTGAACATTGACACGGTTTTCGAAATGCAACTTTGACATCAATTACAAATAAAATTTATTTACAAAATCCATAAAAATATGATATTATGAAAGTATTTTTCAAAACAAATTTATATGCGTGGTTTTTATGTACACAATCCAAGTACTTAAAAACATTTTTACAGGTAAAGTTTTAAAAGGTTGACTTAAAATAAACCTAAAACGTCAAGTATTATAAAAATGAAGGGAGTAGTATTTTTCGCTGACATCGTCGCA
Organism: Raddia distichophylla; assembly: GCA_005191435.1. Classification (NCBI taxonomy): domain Eukaryota; kingdom Viridiplantae; phylum Streptophyta; class Magnoliopsida; order Poales; family Poaceae; genus Raddia; species Raddia distichophylla. Next base: position 2,986,050 of record SPJY01015242.1, on the reverse strand, counting down.
TATTTAATAGTCTATTTACTATATTACTCATATCTATGGCGGTTTTAGCAACTAGGCTAAACACAAGTAGCAAGCCATGAATAATCATATATTGATAGACAAAAAGGTGGAAAGTAATTTTTTGTAAATAATAGACGATAAAAGGTAGATGCATCCATATGTTAAGTCATAAAATAACAATAAAAGATAACTAGGATAAGTATACGTAATGGCAAACAAAAACCATATATGGAAGAAGACATAAAGTCATGGTTTATATATTAAGGTCTCGAAACAAAAGATGGATGTATTGACTTGGCTTATTTGGCGTGCATAATACAATTGACAGCTCTGTTCTTTGAACGTTCATTTTACATTGATGTTTTGGTTTTATGAAATTTATTTACAAAATCCATGAAAATATGATATTGTGAAAATATTTCTCAAGACAAATTTATATGTATAGTTTTTATGTACACAATCCAAGTAGTTTAAACGATTTTTACAGGTAAAGTTTTAAAAGTTTGACTTAGGATAAATTTAGAACGTAAGTATTATAAAACTGGGGGGAGTAGTATTTTTCGCTGACATTGTCGGATATTTAATAGTTCATTTACTATATTACTCATATCTATGACATTTTTAGCAACTAGGCTAAACACAAATAGCAAGCCATGAATAATCATAGATTGATAGACAAAAAGGTAAAAAAAAATTTTGTAAATAATAGACGATAAAAGATAGATGCATCGATGTGTTAAGTCATGAAATAACAATAAAAGATGACTATGATAAGTATACGTCATGGCAAACAAAAACCATACATGGAAGAGGACATAAAGTCATGGTTTATATATTAAGGTCTCGAAACAAAAGATGGATGTATTGACTTGGCTTATTTGGCGTGCATAATACAATTGACAGCTCTGTTCTTTGAACGTTCATTTTACATTGATGTTTTGGTTTTCTTGAAAACAGCGGCAACCTCCATGCAAATAAACTCCGCGTGGGAAAATAAGTTTAAGAAAATTATTCATTTTGGTTTAAGACTAACTTAAAACTTAAGCTTAAGACACTAAAAATTATTATTATTTTGTTAACTTTAGCTTTTTTTTAAAAAAAAATAAAGCTCTTGAAATTAACATAAACATAGCAAACCAACTTTAAGAACAGAATTAAAAAAAATTCGAAATCTAGCTTAAAATTCATGTTAGCTAGTTTATTCTAGCTCAACCACTCTGAACAATATCTAAGATATGTTGCACATGTAAAATTAAACCAGACCTATGTGTAAAAAGATGTCAATTGGCAAGGTTTGGCATTGAAGCGGATAAATCATAAACGCAACTATGACCAGCGAGCGAGCAGCCGAGTAGGTGAGTCCATAATAATATGTGCGCCACACGCGTGGGGGGCAGCGGTGTGGCGTGAGCCTAGCATATAGCAGCATGTGCGCGTACGCCGTACGGGTGAGATGGCCTGCGGCGTGAGCAGTGGATCGAATCACTTGTGACACTGCAATGCAATGCATCCCTCTCTCCTCCTTCTCTCTCCACCCATGGGTCGCTCTCACTCTCTCTCTCTCTCCTGTGATGCATGCAGCAGCAGCGGCAGCGGCAGCGCCAGGGTGGGGCCGGACACCGCGCGAAATGACGATGCTGCCCCTGGGAGCGGGGGCAATAAATAGCGCGCGGGGGGCAGAACCGTCCGTCGCGTGGAACGAGGAACATGGGCCGACGTCCTCCGCGCGGGGCCCACCACCCTGGCGCCCGCGGTATATCGCGCCGGTATCTCCCGCGGGCACGCACGTGCATGCGCGCGCCTCTCTCCTCTCCTCTCCTTCGCGGCGGGGACCATGGGTTTGCGCGGTATATCGCGGGGAGTGAGACGAGACGAGATGAGGGTGCAAGTGGCGGTGGCAGGAGGAAGGGTACGTGTGGGGTGGTGTGAAAGGGAGGGGTACTGTCGCTTTCCCGCCGCGTTGTAGTGCGCGTGTAGGTGTCGAGCCTTTAACGCAATAGAAGAACATGGTCTTATCAGCCTCAGCTTATATAAGCACGCGTGCTTATCCATGCATGCAATGCATCCGATCGGAATTTATTTCCAACTTTTTTAATAACCCGAAAAAAAAAACGCACACCCCCACGCAGCGAGAGATAGCGCTAGATCTGCACACGAGAGACCGCACGGAGACCCCGCAACATTTAAAAAAGCAAAACACTGTACACAGAGAAATAGTAAAGTGTATACAAAATATAGTAAAACTTGTCCATGATTATAGAAAAAGTAAAATTTTAAAAAGTAAGACCGGTCTAGTTTTGGTCGAAAAAATATAACGAATACAAAAGTGAAAACGGCTTATCAATCAAATCTTTCAATTAAAAACTATAACAAAAATACTAGATTAAATTGCTCGCGTCATCCCCACCACATGGGCTACGGATAGCAGATTTGGTCCGTCCTTACTATTTTTTCTATGTAGTTTTGTTACAATCGCACATTTACTATAATATGCATGCCGAAGTCTGTTTGCATCGGAAAGGTGCAGAAGGTGGGGGAGGACACGTGACGGGCTATAAAAGTGAGAGTACGTTAGTTAAAATACTCCTAGGAGTATTCTAGTGTTTATATATATATATATATATTCGTATAACTTCGTATAATGTATGCTATACGAAGTTATTACGGTTTATAATTTATTTAGTGAATTCAAGCAAAAGTCATATATAGGGAAAAGTTTTCATAAATTCATTGCTACCAATTAATGAATCAACTAGCATTTTATAGGGGCCTTGGTATTCTAAATTGTGTCTAAAACAACTAGTTTTTTAACACCGGAGGGAGTACATATCTGAGAAAGTCAAACTGCTACTTCTGAGATGCTTAAATGCTTGCAATCATTCAAATTCATGCATACAACCAACTAAATCCATTCAGTGGCGGACGCAGGACGAAAACATAGGTGGGGCAAGACAAAAACCATCGTTTGGCTACCAATAACCATTGATCAAATAATAACACAAACTAGTTAAACTATAGGACCACAAATCCACAATGATAATAAATTGATAACGAAAATACAAAATAGTAATGCAAACATTCTAAGTGATAATAGTATAATACCATGTATTTTACAAAATGATGATTGATGACGATGTAGATACTAGAAAGCCTTTTAGCCGCACCAAATCACCAATAAAAATCCAATCTACAGTTAGAAAAATTGTATATTAGAGAAACATCAATACAAGTTTGAACTTTGAACTATACAAACAAAGAATAATTAACAAATAAGATACGAACATACCACTCGGATGTCAATCTTGTGGGTCGAGGCAATTGCATTCTTCTAGTTTTGAGACGTTGAAATCGTCGAGTAATGGTCTCATCATCAAGAGATTTAAAGATCTCCTTCTCCGTATAGCAAACCATTAAGTCATTCATCCAATCATTTTCAATCTTATTACGTAATTCTCTCTTAATAATGTTCATTGCCGAAAATGTTCTCTCAACAGTTGCCGTTGACACGGGTAATAACAAGGCCAACTCAATTAGCTTGTGGACTAAAGGGTAAACAACATGCTTTTCGGTTTCAACCATCTTAATAGAGAGAGCCACCTTTCCCCAAGTGAGAAAGCTCCTCCCATGGTTTCCCTTCCACCTAGGATTCCATGTTCTTGAGAGATTGAGTGGGAGAAGGAGTGAGGAAGAAGAAGAGAGCATTCCCTAGTCTCCTCCTCGTCATCCCCAAGGTTTGTGCCCTCTCCCATGGTTGTCTTGCCATCCTCCATGGTGGGATGAGGGTTGAGTGAGTTGTGGTGTCTCCGGTCTTGTGCTCTTGGGATTCTTGCTACCGGGAAACGTCGTCATCGCCAAGCTCCATCAACCGTACCACAAGCAAACCCTTCTTCGTGAAGGTCATCGTGCTTCCCACGGTGCTTCCTCTCCGTTCGTCGGGGTGTGCAAAGCCCGCCATCGCGTCGGCGGCCACCTTGCTTCCCAAGGTGCTCTTCTCCATTGCGTCGGAGATGTGCTAAATCCTCGGTGTGCTCGAGGTCGGCTTCGCTTGTGAAGTCGGTGTTTCGGGGTCCTTCGCGTGTGGAGGCTGCCGATTCGTGTGAAGGTTTGGAGCTCGCCTACCATGTGTTGGTGAAGAGCTACCATCAAGTGGATTGAGGGCTAGGGACGAGAGAGTCCCGACTTCTCTGTGTGAGAAGTTTCCTCAACGGAGACGTAGGTGTTCATGTGTTGAGCACCGAACTTCGGTAAACAACTCGGTTTGCGCCTCTCTGTCTTATTTACTTAACCGCATCTTGATATCCACTGCATGTGAGTGCCTTCGTGCCTCCTACACTTGTGCATCCATTGCTTCCGCCAACTAGACTTGTGTAGGAATCCACGCGCTAGCTGTGTGCCTTAACTTTCTTAAGTGACTAACTGCAACAAAAGTAAAAAAATGAAATAGTCCGATTCACCCCCCCCTCTCGGCCTTAGGTTCCTTCAGGGGGGCGCCGCCGCTGGAGAAGGAAAGGGGGCGCGGTGAAGACGGCGTGGTCCCTTTCCCGCTGGCGACGTTGGTGGACTTCGTCGGGGAAGGTGGAGCCGGCGGCGTCCAGGGCGGCGCGGATGTAGGGCTGATAGCGTTGGTGGCGTCGTGGATCGTCTCGATCCTGCCAAGGTTCGTCAATGTGGAAGGTGAGTCGTGAATAAAGAAGGGAAGCGCAGTGTTTCAACATATATACACCATCGGAGTCAAGGAATGGTGACCAATCATGTTTAATTTCTTTCCAAATTAAAGACAAAATTAATTACATTCCTAATTATGATTCCCACTAACGGGACGGCTCAAATTCTTTATTGCATTTTGACCAATATGCCAAGTGCATAATCCATGTCGTGAGTTAGGAAGTACCTCACCGATTGCCTTTCCCATTGCCGCATCCTGGTCGGTGTAGATGGTCTTCGGCGCCTTACCACCGTGGCTAGTCAAGAAAGCATTAAATAGCCATTTGAAAGAATCATAAGTTTCATCATACATGAGGGCAGCACCAAATATAGTAGTCTCTCTAAAGTGATTAAAACCAACAAATGTACCAAATGGTCGGTAGTCTTTGTTGGTTTCAAAAGTGGTATCAAAAGTAACCACGTCACCGAAGTATGCATAATCAATTATCATCCTAGCAAATGCCCAAAATATATTTGTTATTTGCCCTCCCTCATCTGATTGCATAGCATATTGAAACGAAGGATTTGTAGCAATTTTATTTTGGAAGTAGGCTAACAAACTCCCATATTCGCCATTCTTTAACTCCTTTTGACGCTTCGTCCGTACATAATTCTTGTGATCACGGCAAGTGTAGGTAAGATTGGATGACCCACCAACTTGACGGCTCGCTAACTCATGAGCAGCTTTGGGCCTAATTCCAGAATCTTCAGCCATTTCAATTTCAATAGCCTGTACTTCGGTGATTTTCCTTTGTGAATGCATTAGATGAGTTGTCTCAGGCAAGTGGAGAACATGGTTGTGTTCAAGTATCAGATCATGCAAGGTGTAACTTTCAGAAATCCGATCAAAGAGAATTCCCATACGAACTTGACAACCTGTTCTTATGCTTTATGAAGGATGTATTCATGTTGGGAATGCGAAGCACACAGTTAAGTGAGAGTTTCAATAGCAACCTCAAAAGCTATTTGAATGTAAAATTGGATATCCCTCGGTTTTTTCACCACTTTGACAGGGTTGTACAAGAAAAGCGTGATAACGAACTACAATCTGAGTATGACTCGAGGAGAAGAATACCACGCTTACATATGAGGACACCTATGTTGATGCATGCAAGTAAGATCTACACCCCCCAAATATTTCGAACTTTTCAAGATGAGTATGAAAGGTCTCTTGCAGCCTATGTGAACCCATCGATTAATAACAATGAGTACATTATTGGAATGGAGACTTTTGGTGATGAATATTATGTGGAAGTAGAACAAACAGTTGTATGTACCATGGAGGGACCAACGGTTTCTTGTAGCTGCCGCTTATTTGAGAGAGTTGGAATACTATGTGCCCATGCATTAAAAGTTCTTGATTTCATGAACATAAAGCAATTGCCTGACGTTTATGTTCTCAGAAGGTGGACAGAGGAGTGCGAAGCTCTATTGTTCAAGATGGTAATGGGAAGAATGTTGTAGAAAATCCAAAGTTAGAAGCTTCACGTTCTTACCGGTTTCTTTCTCACAAGTTTTTTGCATTAGTCTCTCGAGCTTGTGATTATCCAGCTTGTGTCATTCTACTGGATAATGCATATGACAACTTGACGAGAGAAGTGGAGGCAAAAATAAAGGAATGTACAGATGAAGATGCTAATGAGTATGGAGGTAAAGACAACTCTCAGATATCACCATCTATGTTACAAACTATTGGTCTAAAGAAGAGAGATGTCAAAAAGAGGACCTCGAAGAGAACAATAAGCTGGGTTCAAAAATGCAACCCAAAAAATCCAATACAAAGGTATGTTTTCTATATATGTATATGTTCTTAACAGAATCTCAATGTGTTATATATTTAATAACCAAATTGGCAATTATAGGGAGAGAGAAATAAAGATAACGCACATCCCAAAGAATCGGTGGAAGCTAGTCCCAATTGGTTTCAAGACAGTGAATTTCCTGGTAGCTTCAATACAAAGGTATGTTTTATTTATATGTATATGTTCTCAACACAATCTCAATGTATTATAGATTTAAGAACCATATTGTAAATTACAGGAAGAGGGAAATAAAGAAAACACACGTCCTCAACAATCGGTTGAAGTTACTCCCAATTGGTTTCAAGATGATGAATATCCTGTTAGCTATATGCATTTGTTAACGGTAATTACTATTCTACACTTTATCTTTCTATTCTTCCTTATTTTTTCCTAATACTAATCAAAATGTTATCTCATTTCATGTAGGATGAATCCAATTATGATGATCATATCTAAATTAGATGATCAAATGTTGGCATGTCATCGTTGATTGTCGTCTCCGTTTTGTATTAATATAATTGTCGGTTGGCAGTAAACCTTATGTATTTTTGTGCTAAAAGATCCATGAACTTCATATTTGTCTTATGGTCAAATCAGTGCATATGTGAACTTCATATTTGTGCTAAAAGATCTTATATATATTCAGTAATCCATTTTAGTTATTTCGGAGTATTTTTGTGCATCTTATAAAAGAAATCCTAATTGTGATCATTCTTTTTTACTTCACGTCACCTGAGACCGGGTGAAAACAAAAAGGATTCCCGCGGCGTTGGCTGAGGCGTCGTCCAGCTGCGGCCCATGTGGGCGTCGTCCAGCTGCGGCCCAGTGCGCAGCGCGTCGCTGGCCCAGCCGCTCCCGGTTGCTACCAGCGCTGTGTAGAAACTGTACGTGCGTACAGTTTCACTACCAACTGTACAGGATCCCGATCGAGCGGGGGGGAGTAGGGCGGCGGCGCGGGGGAGCTGGGGAGCAGGAGCAGGGTGTCGGTGGCCAGGTCAAAAGTGGGCCAGAGGGACGGGCTAGGTGGGGATAAACGTGGGCCTGTTTTCGTTGGCCGAAACCGACGAAAATATCAGTGGAGCCGACGAAATTATACCATGTCATCGTCCAAAATTTCATGAGACGATGGCACATTAATTTCGTCGGCCGGAACCAACGAAATTAAGACCTATTTTCATCGGTTTTAGAAAACTGACGAAATTACAGCATTATTTTTGTCGGTTTTGAAAAACCGACGAAATTACGACCTTATTTTCATCGGTTTTTTTTGGCCGACGAAATTACTGTCGGCCGACGAAAACACTTCGTTTTCCTGTAGTGATATAGTTTGCGCACTTAGTAATTACACCGATGGTTTCCGTGAAGATTGATCGATTTGCTGGCTACAAGCTAGACTGATCATGGTTTTGTTCGATCGTGTCCAAGCTAATTCACAATTCAAGACGACCATCTTGGCATCCGTCTTTGACCTCGTAGTTCGCGGGATGAGCAGGCAAGCCAGACCTAGGTAGCCGATGGTTTCCATGAAGATTGATCAATTTGCTGGCTGCATAGGGCATGTACAATGCTAAAGACAGCTGCTGGATTTAAATCATTACCATGTCATGCCATTTATAGACAACTTTATAAACAGTATACCAGTGTATACAGTGGGTTGTCTTTATCTGTCTACACAGTCATTTAAAATAGTTGCATGAAATTTTAAAACTTTGTTGATTGAGATGATATAAATTTAAAATGAAAATTTTAAAAATTTAAAACAAACATTACATTATCAAAAATTCAAAAAAAAATTATTTTTTAAAAATTTATATGGCAAATGTGTTCTAGTGTTGTGCGGGTCCTTCCATGAGCGCCACGCGTACCGAAGACCACCCTGGGCCAAAGCCTAGTGTGGGATCCTTCCCAGAGCACCACGTGTCCCGAAGACCACCATGGGTTGAAGCCTTGCGTGGGGTCCTTCTCGAAGCGTCGCACGTCTGACCACTCCGGGTCCGAACCTCGCGTGAGGTCCTTCCTAAACTGGCACGGGATTTGGAAACTACCGCAGGTCGAACCTCGCGCTCCCGAAGACCCATGAAAAACTGACAAGATCGAGCGTCCCACTAAAAGCATGTACAATGGTTGAGACAACAGTTGTCTTTACCTATTGACATGTCATCTAGACACAACACTATTAGATAGCATATACAATTAATGGTAGAGATGGTTGCATGTTTTTATAGGTAATTTGCTCTCACACAAAGTTTCTTAATTCTTGTGTAGGGTTGACTCTTGCTTAAGAGATGAGTCAAATGTATATGCACACTCTCTCCACTATCTCATCAATTAGCTGACATGACACTATTTAGAGATGGCTTAGAGACTGTTGTGGTAACTGTTGTACATGCTCTAATAGGTGAGCATATATGTGATATATAATTGGGAAGCACTATTTGGCAGGCGCCTGTAATTTTAGCATTTGTGCAGGCACATACAGTGTACATGCGTGCAGACCTCGCACAAAAAAATTCCACTATCGCAAAACATTTTTTTTAATATTGAAAATGTGGAAAAATAGTAGAAAATTAGTGGATTTTTTTGCGCCTGCACAATTTTGCAAATTATACGAGCAAAAAATCTCTCGATGTGAAAAACAGAAAACAAAATAAAATTTATAATATATAGAAAATAAAAGAAATCTATAATAAACAGAAAACAAAATAAATTTATAATAAACATAAAACAAAATATATCTATACAAAAAAATTTCATTATCGCGAAGCGTTTCTTCCATAAATACAAATGAGGAAAAACAGTAAAAAGAAAGTAGAATTTTTTGCGCCTACACGTTTTGGCTAACTGCAGGCGCATGTAAAATAGCAATTGCGTATATAGTTTACCGGCCCACATGAAGTGTTGAGAAACTCATGCATGGTGTAGCTTAGTTGAAAGCAAGATCAAGTGAAATGCACCCGGACAAAATGACGCGATTGAAGGATCGATATGCACAAAACAACAAGCAGATTAGCAAAGGATGACGAACAAACAGCTCCCTCGATGGGTTCTGGGGTGCGGACACTCCACAACACAGGTAATCAACGCTAAATTAAACATGGCCACACAGGCAAATTAATGGAGGGAGGAGTTATTGCTAGCGGCAGCAGGCGCGGGCGGCAGCGTCTGTGGATTCAGCGGCCACTCGGTCTCCTCGCTAGTGACGCAAGGGAGGTCGCCGGCGGCCGCCGTCTGCCGGTAGGAGCTGACGGTCACCGACGAGCAAATGTAGAGCCGGGTGGCGTTGCGCCTCCTCGGGAGGAAGGAGACGCCGGCGCCGGCCTCGGCGACGGTGGCGTTCACCTCGACGGTGGCTCTGAAGCTGCTCCTGTAGGCGTACTGGTCGAAGAGGTAGGCCATGGCCCTGGCGTCGCCGATGGTCACCAGCTTCCTCAGCGTGTGGGAGCTCTGGCGCTGCACGGAGAACTCCAGCTTGGCGTTGGGGCTGGGGCCATGGAAAGCGATGCTCCCGAGCTCCGTCCCCGTGGAGGTGTTGGGGTAGGCGGCGTCGAGGATGCGGATGCTGTGGATGGTGCAGTGGACGGTGTCGCGGCCGCCGGGGTTGCTGGCTCGCAGAATCACCCGGCGGGTCACATTATTTGCTCGGACAAAACTCACCATTTCCACTCGGGGCGAGACGACAGTAGCAGTAGCAGTAGCAGTAGCAGGTAGAGGGGTCGGATCATCATCCGACTGGACGCCGGCGGCGCCGCCGAGATTCGGCTTCGCCACCAGCACGTCCTCCTCCAGCGCCCAGGGGTCAGACTGGATGTAGCCGCGGTCGATGTAGAGGCGGATTTTCTCGGGGCGGAGAGCGACGGTGACCACCATCACGACGACGACGACGGCGAGCGCGCTCACCACGGCGGCCGCTATGCCGCGCAGCGTCCCCAGGCACGAGAACCCCGTGATCTCATCGTCGTCCTCCTTGTCGCCGTCTGAATCCATAGCCCCCGGCCGTGCCCCGTGCTTACTTTCTACAGCTAATATACTCACTCCGTAACTAGCTCGAATATGGCTAGCTGGCCAGTCGATGTGCACGCACGTTGGTGTGCATACAAGCGCAGGCCTTTTATAAGGCAAACCAACGGGAGGGATATCCAAATCTTGCGTCTTGCCAAAATCATTTTAGCCGCATACGGCAGAACTTTGCAAAACGATCCCTGATGTTCATTAAATTCTCGCTTTAGGTCTCTGGCTACCTCGCTCGCGTCCTGTTCGCAACACGGCTCTCCGAACACCATATGCCGCGCGCGCTGCTCACCGGAGACGTCGCCGTGCAATCGCCGACCTCACCGGATACCTCGCCTCGCCATTGATGGAAACCTCGATGTTGATGGAAACTGTACTCCAATTATACTCTAAATAGAGCTTGTCCAATTGAACTTCAAAGCACAGCTCAAACTCTCGAGCCAGAAGACATATCTTATGGCACAATATTTTTTTGAAGGGAAGGACAGGAGAGCTGCCGTCCATTCATGTGAAAGAAGAAGAACGGTGCGACGCACCAAATTACAACGCAGCAAGGCTGCTGCACACCCTGGCCCGAAGGCCCACACTCACCCACAAGGCCAAGAAGCTTGCGGCAACAAACACTTGGAAGGGATAGAAGAAGGGAGAGATACAACACCGGCCACCGTAGGTCACACTAACAACACTCACACAACAACGAACGACTTCCAAAGCAGCGCCCAGCAGAGAACCGAAATAGTGCAGGGCGACAAACACGACGCCTTCAACAAGGTTGCGACGGGAAGGACCCGCCGTCGTCACGCGAACACCGGGGCTTTCATCCAAAACGAGGGAAGGGCACGGTGATGCCTCCAACGAGTGAACGACACCAAGGTGACGCCACCACCGGCCCAGGAGCGGGCAAGGCTTTCGCTGAAGCACCTTCCCCCGCCAACGCACTATACGGAAGCCGTAGGAGACCAAACAGGAAAACCGAGTCGCCGGCTAAAGTCCCTGGATCGAAGAGCGCACACGATGCGCCACCACCTGAAGAGAAAGACGTCGCCCGTGCCACCAAGCACATCAAAGAAGGGGGGGTCCAAGGCGGCAAAAGCGGGACCAAGTCAGGCGGCAGAGGACCGAAGACGCAGCCAGAGAAAGGACGCCAGCCAAGTTGCTGAAGAAGGGGCCACCCCTCTAGGTGACCCCACGCGCGGAAGTGTTGCCGACCAATACCGCACCTCTTGAGCCACATGAGCTAAAGCACTAACACCTAGGTTGGAAGATACGGCCTAGCTCCAACAAGCACCTCAAGAGAAGGGAGGGGCATGGAGACGCGGACGGGACAAAGCTAGGAGGCCGAGCGCGCCAGTGTTGTCGAAGATAGGGCGACGGCTAACCCCACTACCCAGGAAGAGCTGAGCAACCATCAGAAACACGCTCCTGCAGCACACCTGCTGCAGCCACTCCAGCCAGACACTGCTAGAACCGAGCTACCTCTGGAGCGGTCCCCCCGATTGGCCCCCACCAGGAAGGGCACAGGGGGAGGGGGAATAAGAAGGGAGGGAAAGCCTATGCCGCGGCAAGCGGCTACCGGACGCACGCCCCTGGAGCACACCCGCTCCGACTGCTCCAGCCAAAGAACCGAAATGCCCACCCCAAGCGGTCTACACCAAGACGGGCCTAGGAGGAGGGGGAAGAGGGGATGACGGCACCGAGCTCTTCCAAGATGCGTGAAGGTAGGCGTACGACAAAAGACGCCGAAGCAGCACACCCGCCGTTGCCGGAGACCGGCAGCGAGGGGGTCCTCCTTCAACCTGCACCTCCCCTTGGACGGCCGCCGGCGCCGCAACAGCACTCGCCGGCGACGGGAGGGGCGAGGCGGCCGCGGAAGTCGGGGAGGAAGAACACCGCGACGACGTCCTCCGAGGGGACAGGACGACCCCGGGCGAACGAAGCCCACGCGAGCGCGGCGGCAGCGGCGAAGGTGGACGGAGGGCGACGCAGGCGGTGGGGGACGACGACGTCGAGGACGTGGTGGACAGCGCGTCGTCGGCGAGAGCCTCGCGCCACAGGAAATCCTCGACGGCCTTGGCGACCGCGTGCGGACTTTGGCGAGGCTGCGGTAGGAGTCCGCCGGCATGGCGAGCAGCCGGGCGGAGTCGGAGAAGTTGAGGCAGGCGGCCCTGCCGGCGACGGCGAGCATGGCGGCGTCGTGCGCGCGCGCGGCCGCCTCGGCGGTGTCGAAGGTGCCGAGCCAGAGCCTGGAGCCGCGCCGCCCCGGCACGCGCACCTCGCACACCCACCGCCCAGGGGCCCTGCCACCGGAACCGGGCCACTCCCGCCTGATCCAGCGGCTGCGCCACCGGGACAGACTGTCCCTGCCAGATCTCGCAGCAAGTAGGGAGAGGGGAGGAGAGGAAGAGGAGGGACCGGGACCTCACAGCAGCCGGAGACGGCCTCCGCGCCACCGTATCCGGTCCCCGCACCGCCAGAGACCGGCCTCCGCGCTGCCGGCCTTGACTAGAGCAGCCGCGCGCGAGAAAATGGGAGGAGGAAATAGGAGGGGGAGGGAGGGAGGAGGAGGCAAGGGAGGGCCGGCGGCGGCGGGCTAGGGTTCCGACGGTGGCTTTGGAGGCGAGTTGGGGCATCGCCCGTGTCGCCCAGCACAGGACGACGCGGGGGCTGAGCCGATGCCTGAAGATCTGGCTGTGGTGATCTAAGGCACAATATCACCGCCGACTTAAGCAACAACCCGGTAGTGATACGTTCTCACTGCCAAAATCAGGATTGAGCTGGTAGATATAAATCTTACGACAGTCGATCTCTTGTTTTACCGTCTATTTTTTTAAAGCCGGTGGTAAAATTAATCACCGTTGGCTTGTTATACTGAGCGATAGTGATGATTTCGTTTATCACTGCTGGCCCTAAGTCATCGTCTGGAAGTGATACATCAGTCGTCCACATGCCAGTAGTGATGACAACATTTTTAATGCCGGTTTGTGGATTGAGCCGATATTGATGTTTTACTGTCGGTCTGTAATAAAATCCAGCAGTATCACTGTCGTCACACCGAACTGGACTTCTAACTCAAAGAGGTTTAAACATTAACATTGATACTTTATTACTGCCGTTTCTAAGTGAATCGTCAGTGATGAGACGGTGCGTAAAGAGTATTTTATAGCAGCGAGGGATCTACATCCGCATCATTAGCACCATAAGAGACACAGAGAGTGGACTCAGTTGTCACATGAATTAATGGCACAGACCATCCAGCTAAAGACAGGAACAGTTGTCTGTAACACCCATCCGCTTTATATATATAATAAATAAACAGATACGGCCGACTTATACATTAGATCGTCTATATATATTTTAGAAATATGGAAAGCACAACTATACCTGATCTTAATATACCTTTTTAATTCATGTGCTATATCCAAGTAAAACACGTAAGAGACAACTCAATTCTCTATTTACTCTTGCTACTAGAGAAATGACCTAATTTACCGGCACATCAGTACCAGTTGCACTGAAACTGACACTGATAGTGCACCGGTACCGGTTCGTAGGAACAATAGCAATTTTAGACTTTCAGCACCGGGTGGAGGAAACAATAAAGATACTTTTACATGCGGTATAGGCCAACTGGCTAGGGATGGCAATCGAGTGGGTATCTCCGAGTACGCTTCTATCCTACCCGAACCCAAAACCTGAAAACACTGCCCATACCTGAACCCGAAAACATCTTTGGGTACAAACCTGCACCCATACTAGAATCCGACGGGTACTCGATACCCGATGGGTACCCATACCCGAAAATACACAGCCCACAACCAAGAGAGAGGAGGGGAGTGGCAACGGCGGCAGGGGTGGATCAGGAGGGGAGTGGCTGCGGTGGTAGGCCAAGGGGCGGATCAGCGGCAGGGGCTGGCTCGACGGCGACCTGAGGGAGGGGAGAGGGGGCGATAGGGGGTAGCTCGATGGCGGCCTGAGGGGTGTAGAGAGGGGGTCGACGGCGGTACAGGGGTGGCTCGGCGGCGGCAGGGGGACCGGCTCGGCAGGAGCCCGAGGGACAGAGAGACGGAGAGCCAAGGGAGAGGGAGTGGGAGAGAGAGAGAGAGAGGAGAGAGAGGGAGAGAGAGAGAGAGAAGCTCACGGAGACAGGTGGCTGTCAGCAACCGGCGAGTGGCGGTAGCATGACGGCGGGGGAGAGCGTAACGGTGGCCGACGGGGGAGCTCCTGTTGGGGCTTGGGAACTAGGGTTTTGGGTGTGCTGGACTAGTGGGCATTGCCGCACTGGGCCGCATGGGCCGTGGGAGGGTGGGAAGAGTGGAGACAGGTTGTGGCTTGTGAATGTGATGTACTGATATATATGTATATGTGGCCCACATGTCAGAATTTGGGTTACCCATGGTAACAGAATTGTACTCATACCCGAACCCAAAAAACCTATGGGTGTAGGTTGCAACCCATACCCATGTCCATCGGGTCAGATACCCACGGGTACCCATACCCATAGATTTTTCTACCATCCCTACAGTTGGCGCACGGACTCATCAGTACGAATAGGTACTAAAGGCTCATTCCAGTAAACTTTAAAAGGAATCCATATCCTATTCTAATCAATACGCGTGGGTGGGTAGGTTGGTTAGAAGGGTGAGTGGAGAGTCATGTGGTGGCCTGAGTTCTTAGGTTCGAGTCTTGAGTTCGCCACATTTTAAAAATATATCAGTTATTATAGTCCCGGTTGGGGAAACCAAGTCTTTAGTTACGAACTGCATGTCTCGGTTGGGGGGTTCGAGTCTTGATTTGATATAGTTTTGATAGTAATGTTTCTTTTCTTAGGCTCATCCTGCCATGGCAAGATTTTTTGATGGCTTCTCTATAGAGGATTGTACATGCAACAATAAATTACTCCTGTCTGTGGCATGCAAGCGGCCTGGATGGTAGGTAGGACCGTAGGAGTATACATTAGATCTAAAACGACATCATATCTTGCATCTAATTTATTAAGAACGGATGGCAGGCAGGTGTGTGTAAAGAAAAGGTATTAAAGCAAAAGAAATAATTAACAGGGTGCTAATTAATCTGTGTATACTACTTTTACTTTTATTTGCCTTGGCTTTGAACATGACGGGCTAACTTTATACTAAACAAATTAATCTGTGAGCGGAGTATATATTGCGTATTAAAAGCATTTAATATTGGCTTTTGAGTACGACGGACTAACTTTTTTGTGTAAACAAATATTGTATATTAGAAGCATGTGTGCTTTCGAGGTTGAGCAGATGTGGAGCAACGGGTCGATCGATGCGAAATTACGACGATCGAGATAAGAGAAAGACAATATGCATGAGAGCTTTATTTAGATCTCATTCATCATGCATTGCAATATATTTGTACGTACATGGTCCGATCCTTGACTGATTGATCAAGTTAACTAGTAGGTCGGTTGATCCGATCCTTCACATTAACTCATCAGGACTTCAGCTTGGTAGCAAGTAGGGGTGGAAACGAGCCGAGTTCGAGCGAGCTCGCTCTGGCTCATGAAATATCCGGGCTTGAGGAGAGGAGAGGCTCGTGTTCGTGAAATGCTGCGAGCTTGGAAACTCAGCTCGGCTCGGGCTCGTGAAAAGCTCAAGCTAGCTTGCGAGCGCTCGAGAGCTTTTATAGATTCTTCAAAAATGATTTCTGATCCATGGTAGGAAGGGGTGGTGGCGCTGCCCAATAGCCACTAGTCAGAAGAAGAAGGCGGAGCAGAGAGAGGCGACGCTTACTGAGATGGGGACGACCCGTTGTCAGCTCAGATCTGACGGCATCGCTGCCGAGTAGAAGAGAAGGGAGAGGGCGTCGTGAGCTAGGAGGAAGGAAGGCTGGTGCTTGGCTGGAGGAGGAAGGGGACGGCGTGGGTGTGAGGGGCTGCGCTGGGCGAACTGCTCCTCCAAGGCCGGGTGTGAAGAATGGCGACCACGACGGCAAGTGTGGCGGATGGCTGTGGTAGGCTGGCGGCGCTGCCTAGGGGCCTAGGGCATTGGGGCGGCGGCCGCGACACCGCAACGGTGGCTCGATGGGCTGCCTCTGCCGGTAGGTGTGGGTGTGGTGTATCGAGGGCCTGGTTGGTGATGGGCTGGGGTGTTAAATTGGCCAGCAGGTGGCCTGTGGGCTGTAGCGATGTCGGATACTTGGATGTGCACTTTTATATCTAGTTCGCGAGCTACTCATGAACGAGCTAGACTTAGGTTGGGCTCGGCCCGGCTTGTAAAATGTGACGAGCTGGTAACAGAGCTCGGATAGGGCTCGTTTTGTAACGAGCCGAGCCCGAGTTGCTGGCGAGCCTCGAGCTCAGGTTTCAGCCCTAGTAGCAAGCACATATATAGTAGCCTGTCTTAATCAGTACTCCACTTGTTTCAAAATACAATGCATACGATTTTGAAAGTTTATTTTAAACTATGAAGAGTGATGTTTTCCTTCTAAATCCTTTTTTATCGCATGCTTCTCTTTCCCGCATTTATAGGCCAATTTACTAACAAATTAAGCACACATCCATTCTCACAATTCGAAGCTACTGAATTATATTAACATGGATGTGTTAGCATAATTATTTTTCTCTTGCTCGATCGCCTTTGAATTAGTTTCGTTTTAAAAGTTTCTCATGATATCTTAAGACTGTAAGCATGCACACTGGTACGGATCAACTAGCTATCTAAATCTCTGCCATGAGAAAAAGTTGATCATACAAATAAGAGAAAGAAAGCACATAGAGCAGGATTTATTTTTTTTTCTAAAAGAGAGGTAGGAGAAGTGCCGTCCTATTTCATTGATCAACAGGAGAAAATAAAATAAAAAGCCCGTGCAAGCACGGGGTACAGCCGTAACGCTCCGCTGCAAACCCTGGCCAAATTAAGCCAGACACACCTCAGACCACTGCTAGGAACACCACCTACAGAGTAGAAAGAAGGAATGCAACCTCATCGCTGCCTTCTAGGCCAAAAGCAGAACAGGAGAGAGAGATACAGAAGAGGGAGAAGGAGAAACACTACCAACACTCACACAACGACTAACGACTCCTAAAACTGCAGACCCAATGAAAACCTATAGCGTAAGATGGCAACCACGACGCTTCCAACAAGGTAGAGATGGGGAGAACTCGCCGCCGTCGCAAAACCGTAAGGGTTTTCACCTAGAGTAGGGGAAGGATTTATGTCTTTCATTCTTTGATGGGCTATTATTGTAGCGAGAAACAAATCATGTCATGTGTGATGTCGTTGTCTACAAAGGCAAATAAATGGAAAAAATACATTTTGGCTTAAGTGTCGACTATAGGTGTTGCAGATAATATATAGAAGAAACGTACTATTATCCGATCCAGTTTGATGAAAAATCTAAAAAGATCTAGCCGATTCTCGTGCGTCCATATATATCTATATCATATTTTCTGTCCATAGTACATTCCATTCTAAATCCTAGCGAACCCCCTACCAGGCTACCAGTACATTTTCCTAACTGTCTCCATGCTTGCACCGCCCAACTGGCATATCCACAAATAAGAGAAATAAAGCACTTATATATAGAGCATGATTTATTTTTTTTAAAGAGGGGTAGGAGAACTATCGTCCTATTTCATTGATCAACAAAAGAAAATAAAAATAAAAAGCCCGTGCAAGCACGGGGTACAGCCACAGCGCTCCACTGCAACCCTGACCAAAGCCAGACACACCTTCAACCACCGCCGGGAATACCACCTACAGAGTAGAAAGAAGGAATGCAACCTCATCACTGCCATCTAAGCCAAAATCCGAACAGGAGATAGATATATAGAAGAGGGAGAAGGAGAAACGCCACCAACACTCACACAATGACTAATGACTCCTGAAATTGCAGACCCAACGAAAACCTATAGCATAAGACTGCAACCACGACGTCTCCAACAAGGTAGCGATGGGAGAACTCGCCGTCGCAAAACCGTAAAGGTTGTCACCTAGAGTAGGGGGAATGATTTATGTCTGTCATTCTTTGATGGGCTATTATTGTAACGAGAAACAAGTCATGTTATGTGTGATGTCGTTCTCTATAAAGGCAAATAAATGGAAAAAATACATTTTGGCTTAAGTGTCGACTATAGGTGTTGCAGATAATATATAGAAGAAACGTACTATTATCCGATCCAGTTTGATGAAAAATCTAAAAAGATCTAGCCGATTCTCGTGCGTCCATATATATCTATATCATATTTTCTGTCCATAGTACATTCCATTCTAAATCCTAGCGAACCCCCTACCAGCACATTTTCCTAACTGCCTCCATGCTCGCACCGCCCAACTGGCATATCGTCGCCGCCGGCGTTCATCCTCTGCCTCTCCAATTCCACCATGCACTCCTTCACCAAGTTTCTTCCTTCTACCTTCTTCTCTAGCAAACTATCTCATCTCTAGCAATGTGTCCCGCACGCCCACGTACTGGTAGAGACAATAGGTGATATATATACACACACATTTGTGCCAGCCAGACCAGTTGACACATGTGTAGCTAGACCAAGCTATACCTAGCTGGCCGGCTATCGATCGATCGATCAATGGCGATCCAGATCCCTCCACCTGGCAAATGGAGCGCCCAGCACTGGATCCTCGCGGCTCTGCTGGGAACCCTAGCCGCCGTGGCCGTCGTCGCCGTGGTCTCCATCAGCCTCGCCCCCGGGCACATCAGCTTCTCCGTCGCCGACGCGAGGATCGTGCCCAGCGGCGGCGCGGACATGGAGAACCAGTACTACAACTTCACCGTGGAGACGAACAACACGAGCGGGCGCACGGCGGCGCGGTACGTGGCCCTCAGCGCCGAGATATGGTACAGCCTGACGGGGTGGGTGCCGGTGGACGTGAACACGAGCGCGCTGCCGTTCAGGTGGCAGCCGCCGCGGATGACGGCGAGCATCCCCTTCTCGGCGGAGTACTGGCAGTACGACGTCGTCGCCCCCGCCGCCGCCGCCCCGAGCAACACCAGCAGCAAGGCCGGGACGACGGCCGGCAAGAGCAACGTCGCCGTCGACGAGCGGTCGGGGTACCGGTACCGGGTGGTGGTGATAGCGAAGGTGGTGTTCAGGTTCTGGCTCGCCCAAACGCGGCCCTTCGTCGTCAGGGCGTCCTGCCGGGCGGTCTACTTTCCTATTTCCAACTCCACAAGGAGCAGCTCTACCGCCGCAGCGTACGTCGGCTGTACAGCGGGGTGACTTCACATCCGTTCGTTTCCAGCAACCCAGCATGCGATCGATCATCACTACACCCTGGGACCTGGGTGTCAGTTAACTTCTATTTTGGAGTAACAAGCATGGTGCTCCGCGTACTAGTGCCGCCAGTTTTACGATTAATATTGATTATTTATTTTGATTTCATATTTCTATTGTGTTTGGTAAGGGCTCCTTTTCTATATTTCTTGTTGATATGGAGTCCAATTTAAGATATCTTTTTTAATCTAAGCCACTGTGATCTGATCTAGTCCCACTATATTCAATGGTGTAGATTTTTCTTTTTCTACGATTACATCGGTATTTTTTAATATTTTAGAATTAATATGATGACTTCATCTAACTATATGCTTTGATATAACAATGTCAGCATAGGTATACATGAGCTATCTATCTGTTGTACGCCAGTTTCAAATTTAATAATTGCCCCTGTGTCAAGCGCTGATTGATGCAAATTGCTTTTTGTTTATTTGCATAATCTCCCTCCGCTAGTTAAAAAGGAGCACTGAAATACTAGGGATATCACACACACACTAAATTCATCTAAAATCAAACTCCTCGTTTGTCGAGGATCTAGCCCTCGGTAGAAAGGGCTTGCCCTCTAAGGAAGACACACCCAATCAAGCCTTGGCCGAAAGAGGCCCAAGCTGCCCCAACAAGCACCCGTCGCTCGAGCCAATCATAGACCAGGCAACATGTCTCCTCGGACCAATGCTCTTGGAGGCCTTTCCGAGCCTATCCAAGCTTTTCTCAGCTCGGGTTGCTCAAGAGGTAGCTTGTTAAAGAGACTAATCACGCCTAGTGGGCCAGACCGGCGGCCCAAAAGTCAAATGGATTGATATAGCAGGGAACGCCCTCCACATAACGTTGACATACCGTGTCTGTTGAGCATTAAATGGACTAACACAGGCCATGTAGGTCACACGGGCTATAGCATTGGTCCATCCCACCAACTTGCACGCGTACGGTAAGGACTAGTGTTCCGAAGAATGCACCCGTACGCGTGGAGGTTCGAGGCTGATGGTCTAACTGTCTGCCTTTATATAGGATCCTGGTGCTTGCAGACAATAAAGCAACACAGATAGAGACACAGAATCACACAAGAAGAGCATACCCTTTTAGCATCACCTCTAGTAGTAGCACCGCCCACTTAATTAGTCCTTGGCGGACTCCCTGATAGTCCTCAGAGCATTTACTCCCTGCTAGTGTATTCACCTCCTTTTTATAAGTAAGAAAGTGGATGTAGAGCTATTATTCCACAGCGGAGGTCCAAACCAGGGTAAAACCCTCACGCTGTCCGCCTCCGCGAGCATATTCTGAACGCATCATCTGCTATAGAGAAGGGTTCTGATTGGTTTTGAACGCATCACCAAATGCCGACAGCTGGCGCCCACCATGAGGCCTGGCACGAGCCCTCGTCAGCAGGTGTTCTCATGGATAGATGACCCGTTCTACTCCGCGACGATCTCGACCTCACCTTCGACGACTTGGAGGATGACGCGGAGTTATACAAGGAGTAGGGGCCTGACACCCCGGAGGAGGACGAGGCCATGGATGCGGGGTACGCTCCCGTGATCATGGCAGAGGCGTCCGATTGCTCCAGCCACACCACTGAGTCGTTCGGAGGGACCCTGGAACAACAGACCGCGTCACCGACCGACGAAGATAAGGCAGAGCACACACCCTCGCCGATATTGTGGCAATGGAACTTGACTTGAGCGGTGAAACTGCCTCCCGCGGCGACACCACGTTGTCCCCCTTGTTCGAGGTGGTGTCGCATGGCGATGCTAGCGGCACGACACTTGGGAACGGCGGTACATTCGCCTGCGGCGGGCCCGTGACTGGCGCGCCCGGGCGCGGCTGATAGGCGAATTGAAGCCGATGCCGCGGCACAATTAATATTTGAGCGAGAGGCCGGCGGCGGCACGTGCGGATGTGAAGCCGATCGATGGCGGCGCGTGCGTACGTACGTATGCAATTTACGCGTGTGCATCCACCGGCGAGGGGCCATGCAGGAGGTTGCTATGATTGGCGGCGAGCTTCTCGTCCGCCGACCGCTGGTGGAGTGGTGGTGCGATGACCTGCACCGAGAGGTACACGCATCGTGTGTTTAGGAGACGTGTGACGACCTAGCAATGACGTGTGACGTGTGGTCGGACCAGCAGGGCCAAGGTGCGAACGGCGAGCGACCAGCAATGAAATGGTCGGCGAGTGGCCAGCGGTGCGTCCGGCCGGGCCGGCATGCATAGTAGATCGGTTCCACCCTGATCTACCAAATCAGTTCCCGATTTGGCCCTAGAATCGCAGTTTTCCTGCAAAATTCAATGAATTCATGCGATTCAATTCAATTTAATCTATACCTTGCGATCTGACAATCTTTTTCAAAATTCCGTAGACTGTCGCATAGGAAAACAGTCACATAGGACCGTTCTCGGCAAACCGAGTGGTAGCCATCACGCGGTCGAGTCAATTGCAGATTGTTCCGGCGATCAATTTCCTGCAGTAGATCGTTTGTCACCTTTGCCGACTCACAGATCGTTCATTCGAAGCAAGCGTGCTAATAATGTGTTGTAAAACTTTGCTACCGTGTGCAGCCTAAGGTATAGATGAACAATCACGCAATCATGGAGACGACAAGGACATATGACATAGAGGTGAGATTATGCTTTATTATCATAGTAATCCTCTGTTTATACTATTAGATTGTTTAGATTTTAGACTAGGTCCAATACGAAAAGTACTCTGACAGTTGACCGATTAGAACACGACTTCTAGCTTTACTTGGTTCGGCTAGCCAAAACCGGTCCGAAATAGAGGTTCCGCAACAGGCTTCTCTGTAGACAAGTGTACATGCTATAATAAATTACTCATGTTGGCGACATGCAAGCGACTAGGATGATACGTATACAATTGATCGAAAACAGTGACATCATCTGTTGCAAGCATGTTGTCATGACCCCCTGCGTCTTCACAGGGAAACCGGCACTATGATCAGATACTAGGCCCAGACTAGTACCTCATGATGGACAATTAAATGGCTATCATCGCTGGCATTCTATTATTATTCAAAATAACGAAGTATTACAAAGTAGCATCATAAGCTATTACAATAAGACATGTATTATCAAATATTAAGAACGAATAACAAGAACATCAGAACAACAACAGCCTTCAACGACGATATCCAAGCAATTGACCCGGACACCCGCAGCTAATCCTGCACACCTGAGTTCGGACCCTCCTGGTCCTAATAAGACCTGCAACATGAATAATAAAATTATCCGTGATAGATATAATGAGTACGCGGCTACCCAGCAAGTAATCCTTAACAAATGTATGTAAGGGCAAAGATCGAGGATTTGGCTAGTTTACACCAAGAACTATTTACTAGTCAAGTTTTAGTAAAACAAGTTTTATCTGTTGAATGCATGAACTGAACCAGTCATCGCGATATTACGAACATCAAAGGAAGGTGCATCATCACACCAGGCCAACATCAAAGGAAGGTGCATTATCATACCAGGCCAATCCCAGCCTACTCTAGTCAAGTTCCATTATTAAAAAGGTGAATCTACGAGTGCAAACCTTCCAACCCATCCATATCCGTGGACACGGCTATCATGATAGTTTTATATCTGCAGAGTGTGTACAAATTTCCCCACAAGCCCCGTCTCATCCACTAGAAGATACGGTACAAGGCTTTTCCAGCCTACTACGCCCACCACTTCGCCTGCCCTTTCTTTTGGTTTCCCTGGCCCCGCCAGTGTCCGCCGCGGTAGGGCGGCCGCTACTTCTGGACACTACCCGTGGGTCGTTCCCCATTTAAGCCATTTGGTCTCAAGAACTGACTTATCCCTCAGGTATAGGCGGCCAGACCTTCCCCTAGGACAGAGGCCCGAACCATAACCGGCCAGCCTGCGAGCAAGTGGTTAGTAGGTTTCGTAGGGTACTAAGCTAGGGCCGAAGGCACAAGTGGTTGTATGGTAAGGTTTGGTCTTGTAGTACACAAGCTTGGGTCCTTATTAGAGGAGACCCTCGAATCTGCACCACAGTCCCGGAACCATCACTGTCGGGTCTCCCCTAAACATTCTACACTGGTTTTATTTGTTTAGGGTTTAACCTAAAACACCATCACAAGGCATACGCCTCACAAGGCACATTTTATAGTGATATCCCAATGCATCCTACACATCTAGTCAAAGGATAGGCTGAGGAACAGTAAAAGGTTCATCAATTGAGGTCTAGTCATGCTAGTAAATGACTAACATGAATAAGGCACAACACTATTCTAATATGCATGCAAAGGTGAAATACAAAAAATAAAGATGATTAAACTCCCTCCGTCCAAAACTGTTGCCCTAAATCATAGCCAAGAGAGCACATACTTTTGGACGAACGGGATTAGTAAAACATAGGATAGGAATATACAAACAAATAGTGCTTGTCTGGCAGCGATCGGCCTCACAAAGAATCGTCGACGTTCTCAAGCCAACATCTTCAATGGTGACGCCTTGGTCCGAAGTCCACGTCTTGATGATCCTCCATTAATCCATTGGCACTTACGGCTCCGGTACCACCGACAGCGACGTCCCGACCTGAGCTTGGGTCTTGACCATCTTCCGATGATTAATCGGCACTCACGACTCCGATAACAATACAGATGCGGTCTACACGCAAAACGAGGCGCAAATATATAAACAACAACAAATAAATTTAATAAAAATACTAGGTAATTACTGGCGAAGATGCTTCGGTAATCAAAACATACTTCAGATCTTTGCGAATCCAGATCGGAATAATTTTCCCTTCAACAGCGTCGCTTGGCGTCCGCCTCGCGAGGTCGGCGATGACGACGCGTAAAACAAGGCGCACACGTAGAGGTTGCTACAAGGGGAATTCTGAAAAATACGATATTAATACAGTAGGTAGTGTAGGATATTACGAGACTAGGAAAATTGGTTTGGTGCGAATCAGGCTTATGGTTTGGGGGAACAAAATGTTGAAATAGTACTGTTCATGGTGGGATTTTACCTGCCGTAGCATCAAAAAGGGAGGGAATTCCTAAAATCCGCATCTCATCCCCTTAGGCAGAAGAGAGAGAGAGAGAGAGAGAGAGAGAGAGAGAGAGGAAAGAAGAAGACCACGGCAGGGGAGGAGATTGGGGGCGGTGGCTCTGGCGCCGGCGAGGGGCGGCGGCTCCGACGGTGTCCCCTGGCAGCGCGGCGGCGCAAGGCGACGACGCTGCTCCAATGGGGTGGGGGCAGAGGCGGCTCGGCAAGGCGGCAAGGCATGGTGGCGGCGCTCCGGCCAAGGGTGCGGCCAGGGGCGGCTCCAGCGAGGGGCGTAGTAGCGGCTCAGCTCGGGCGCTCCAGGGATGGGGGCGGCGGCGGTTCAGTCTAGGGCCGGCGCGGCTGTACCAGAGGCGGCATGCCAGGCAGCGACAGCTAGGGACGGTGGCTTCGGCGACGGCTCAGCCTAGGGAGCGGCAGCGGTGACCTGCAGGCGGCGATGCGGCTCCATGAGGCAGGGCGCGGCGGCAGTTGGCGGAGGGTCGGCACGGGGGCGAGGGGCAGAGGGCGGCGGCTTCGGTTTTGCGGATTGCTTTTGGGGTCGGGCTGCGATGGATGTGAACGTGGGGTCGGTGGATGGGTAATTTGGTTTTCGTAGAGGGCTAAAGTGGGTTGGGCTTCCGTTTGGATCGCTAATGGGCTGCGGATATAGAGTCCTACGACGATGGAATTTTCTTCGTGTCGATGTCTCGATGGCATGCAGTGATCTAGGGAAGATGAAAGGGTTGTGGGTTCATGAATCGGTGTTGGGGTTTCAGGTATTTGTGGGGGATTTGTACAATACGACTGTGTTTAGAGATCAAGTTGACGAGGGAATATGACAGGGAGATTGGTTCGGCACAAAGGGGAATGGATGGATGGCTCGACTAGGGTTGCGACTAAGGGTCAGCCAAGAGGGACGGATGTTCGACCGGCGAGGGTTACGACGAGGGTCAAACGGAGTTAGGGTTTCGAGGTTCGTTGGCCGAGAAGGGCGGGAGTCTGATCTATCAGGGTTGCAAGGAAGGTCGATCGGGTTTAAATCGAGGGGAGGAGGGAAGAGGGGTTTGGATTGGTGGATGCTTGGATTTTGATCGGGGCACAAGTTAGGGGCGTGGCCGAGGAAGATTAGGGTTTTAGTCGAGGAAGGGGATGGATGGATGGCCAGCTTAACCGGGGGATTTTAGGGTTTTGGTCGGGGGAATCGAGCTAGGGTTTTCAATCGTGAGAGAATGCTAGGGTTTCGGTCATAGTCGGTCGAGAGGATGAAGGAGAGAGTTGGGAGGAGGGAGATTTGGTCAGGTTATGATAAGGAGATGGTTCCGGTTTCAGTCGGACATGGAGTAACACCTATGGAGAATTTACCTGCATGTTTTGACTGCTTTGCTGGAAGGCTAACCTAACCCAATCCTCAAGAGTTGCCGAGTCAATTGTTTGAGCAGCTGGCTGCTCAGCGTACGGCGTGTTTTCAAGATCACGAAACTGAAAAACAAAAGAGGAAAAAAGGATTATGTTAGCGCAAAAAACTAAAAATAAGACAAAAACACATGAGGAGAAAGATGGCTGCCAAGCAACATACCCCTCGCTGACCAACAAACTTGTTGATTGTCAACCTATTTTTGTCATCTTTTTCTACATTTGTGAAATCAGCTGAGGTCACGTGGCACATCCTGGGGGTGCGATAGTCCATCTTGGCACATCCTGCGGTGTATGAAACAAACATAGATGATTTTGTCATGAAAAAGTATATATGCATGGGTAGTAAAAGAAGAGATAGAACGTACAGCAAGAAGAGGGATGCATCCACCGGCATTGAAAGATGTGGATGGGTTCTCTTTGATAACTTTTCGAATCCTTCTGACCTCATCCATAGTCTTCTACAGTACATGTCCAACCCAATCTAACTCAGTGAAGACATCCATATCAGCGAGGGTATGTAGGTAGTCGATTGGAACATTGCTTGATGTCTTGGGAACAAGGAGGGTAGCCAGCACGACCAACAAGAAGGCCCTCATAAACTCTAACTCATATGTGCTATCTTTGGCTACTTGAACTGCCTTGTTGACTGGATACCTATTCTCTACCTTAAACTGCTCCTTCAGATGCTCAATGGCATCGTCATCACCCGTTAACTTGAAAGGCTTGTCCCCCGATGGTATGCCAATAACCCTGGTTACCATCTCCCTTGTGAATGCAATGGACTTGTTCTTGAAGCGAAACTGGCATAAGTCTGGATCAATACACATGATCATTCACTCGGCTAGACGACTAGGAGGGGTGAAGGATGAAAAGCACAATAAGTTATCGAAACCATGCTTTCGAACAAAAGCCCGCTGAAAGTCCTTGAGATTGCCCACGAGCCTATTAAGATTCTTTGTTGTGAAATGGTACTTCAGATTGGGCATGCTATCATCCTTGGCCATTTTTTCATTTGCACAGTACACACCTGAAACAACAAATAACCACCAGATCACAAACAAAATATATGAAACAACCTGTAAAACACTATTGAAATAAATTGTGAAACAAATTTGAAAAAAATGACAACCAAACACAAAAATGCCCTTGATGCATGTGCGTATGCAATGAACAATCTCCTTCAGCATGCATAATGCACTATCATCGAGGTTGCATACGCAAAAATGCACAATTCAATGTGTTCGCTGTTGTTTCAGCCGATGCAAATGCACATACAAAAAACCAGAAAAAACCTAAAATCAACCTCCGCAACTCCTCATTCTCAGCTGCTGGGGGATGCTATTCCTAGGGTTTTAGCTATCCAAACCATCGATGCGCTACAAAAAAAACCTAATCGTATCACACAACTGCGAGGGATTTGTGAGTAAGAGGGGCAACATAATCGTATCACACAAACTGTGGTGAATTGGTTGGTAAGAGGGGCGGGTCGACATCCATACCTTGCGGGGTCTTCTCCTCTCTGACGCCGGCGAGGAATCGAGCAGCGGCTACCACCTCCCCGCCGCCTCGCCGTCACCGACGAGTCTCAAGGATGGAAGGGGAGGCGCACCGACCGCCCTTGCCGGCTCGTCCCCTAGCGCGGGAGGGAGGCGCTCCGACCACCGCCCTTGCCCTTGCTGGCCCGAAGCGAGCACTGCAGGGGAGCCGCTCCAACCGCCGCCGCCACCGCGTCCGAAAGCGAGCGCAGGAGGGGAGCCGCTCCAACCGCCGACGCCGGCAGGACCCGAATCAAGCGAGGAAGGGGATGCGCGTGGTAAACTAGGTTGAAGTTGCAGGTGAGATTGAGGAGGAACCAATGCCCAATGTGCAAAAATGAAACGGTATTTTCATTGAGTTTGTTCCAGCATGCTTTGAAGTTGGGCCGTGCACGGGGGGTATGCGGGCCGCGCAGCTAGGCCTCGGGCGTCCGACCGCGCGTCGGACGCCCAAACCGAAGCATTTTCGTTCTAATATTTATTAGGATGTCACACATGTACAACATTCTATCTTAGCAGTCTTCAAGTCATCTCTAAACTATGCCATGTGAGCTAAATGATGATGTGCAGGAGAGATAGTGTGCATAGATATTTGAGCTGTCTCTTATTCAAGAGTCCGCACTATACGAGAATTACGAAACTTAATGTGTGAGCAAATTACCTATAAAAACATACCGCCATCTCTACCATTGCTATATGCTATCTTTAGTGTTGTTTTTAGGTGTCATGGTAATAGTTATAACAACTGTTGTCTCAATCGTTATATATATGTTGCGAATGGTTGGTAGGTGTGTAAAGCAAAAGGATTAAAGCAAATAAATACTCAACAGTAATCTGTGTATACTACTTTTATTTGCCTTGGCTTTGAACATGACGGGCTAACTTTGTTCCAAACAAATGTAGCGTGTATAGTATTACAAGCATTTATTGGCTTTTGAGTACGACGGACTAACTTTTTTGTGTAAACAAATATTGTACTACCTCCGGTCACAAAAAGAAGTCGCCGTTGACTTTTCGACACGTCTTTGACCATTCGTCTTATTCAAAAATTTAGTTCAAATATGTAAAAATATAAGTCATACTTAAAATACGTTTAATAATAAACCAAATCATAATAAAAAAAATAATATTTATATAAATTTTTTGAATAAGACGAATGGTCAAAGGCGTGTCCAAAAGTCAACGGCGACTTCTTTTTGTGACCGGAGGGAGTATAATAGAAGCATGTGTGCTTTCGAAGTTGAGTGGATGTGGAGCAACGGGTCGTTCGATGCGAAATTAATTACAACGATCGAGATAAAGAAAAAGATAATATGAGTGCTTAATTTATTAATATATCCAACTGGCAGATCTCATTCATAAAATTTTTTGTCGGATTGCATTCATGACATGCATACGTACTTATATACGAGATCGAATCCTTGACTGATTGATAAGGCCTCGTTATTTTCGTGGTAAGGTTGAGTTGAGTTTTGCTGTAACAAATTTTGTTATTTTTATATAGTCTATATATTGTATTAATTTGTAATAATTTTATTATATATTTCGGGTTCGGTTATCCATCGGGTTCGGGTATGGGTGTGGGTTTATACCGATGAAATATTTTAGGTTCGGGTATAGTTTTTGGGTTTCGGGTTCAGGGTATGAGGAGGGTGTACTCGGAGGTACCCGACGCGATTGCCATCCCTACTTATAATGGAGTTTCTACCAGTGTTTCTTTGTATGCCACATACGATGGGAAGCTGATGTGGAGCAGAATTAACAAGTAAAGAGAAGGAGATGGTTTCTTCCTTAGGGCATCTACAATGGTATAGTCAACTATTAGCTATAAGAAAACTTCATGTTATCTATAGATAGCTTGTAGACAACATCTCCAATGGATTAGCTATAGAGTTGGCTATACAATTTAATATGGGCCCATATGTAATAGATGAAAATGCACCTTGTAATCCGCTATACACGGACTATTAGTTAACAGCCAGTTTTTATCTCTTTCCTCTTCTTCTCTTCTCCACATAGGCAAAAAGATGGGGTGAACTCTTTATAGCCAGCTGACATGGCACCATTGGAGATGTTCTTAAGAAACCATTTGTATGATTATCCCAAAACTCTAAAATTAATGTGCAGATAGAAGGTGGCTTTGGAGAAAGAAAAAGGTATTAATAATGGAAACAATATTAAGATACAATGCAATGTAGCCACCATTTCTTATTAGTTTCTAGATGACATGTCAGCTATAGAAATGATGTTTAAAAACCTTGCATTGGAACTGCCCTTATAGAGAGGATTTTTGAATCATGTCCAAGACAGAGGGGCAAAGCGTTTGATGCGGCACATCCATTTTGGTGAGGACATCAGCTATGTAAACTGTACTATGGCAAACATGTTGAATTATGTGTAAACGCGGCCTTACAGTTCACTTGCTATAAATATGCATACCATTACCCATTATAAACTGTCTTTTCTACCGGTTTTGAAACCGGCAGTGGCCAATCGCAAGTGATGCCTTTGGATATCACTACCGGTACAACCAACGGCTATCACTACCAGTTGGTGACTACACATGACCCTAAATTCTGAGGGACACATCACTACCGGCTTGAGATACCAAGATACAGTGATGCTGTCCCCTATATAACACCAGGGCACTATTGTGACATGCAATTAGCTAGATCAATCATAATTAAAACATTGATCAATTACAATTAAATGATGAACAATAAACTTTATTAACAACTTTACTACAAATATATTTACAACTTCATTCACAATAAACTCATACACAGTTTCATAATTTACCTAACATATTAACTATAGATATACATGATCAAGAGCATTTGAAGTCCATAATTCAAATAACGATTAATTATTTCAATTTACTATCGGCTCGTATTAAAAACGATAGTGATTGTACAAAATAGAATCACTACCGATTTGTAATACGAACTAGTAGTAAATCCCCGATATCACTACCGGTTCGTTCCTCTAACCGGTAGTGGAAGCCCACTCGAGCCTTGTAGCCAATGAACCATTAGTAACGCAACCATCACTATATGGGTTCACAAATAACTGATAGTAATGTGACGGTAGTAAAGTTCGGTTCTCTAGTAGTGTTAATATGTAACAAAAATTGTATGCACTTGCTCTACTTGTATATTTTTTTTGAACAACGGGCAGGAGAGCTGCCTTGTATTGATCAAAAGAGAGGAAGTACACGGTGGGGAGAGAGAAAAGGCCCCTCCCCCTATGGGCAAGGGGACTAGATTAACTAATCTCTATCTCTATACTATATTAAAGCACCTTGTGGTGGTTGTGGTGGTAGTTCAAACTTTTAATCTGGACCATCTAACCAGAACTGTCTTTACACACCGTTCGATTTACACGCTGGTCTCGTTTTCACCCGCCGCCGCCTAGGGTTTCCCCTGCTCCCGCCTCCCATGATCCCCCTGCACCTCCCACGATCCTGCTGCCCTCGGCCCCCTCCCACTCGCCGTCGCCCCCCTCCCTCTCCCTCACCCAAGCCGCCGCCCCGGCGTCCTCCGCCACGGTCCCGGCCTGGCGCCGCTGTGCCCGCGCCGCCACGACGCCGCGCCTGCCTCCACTTCTCCCCCTCCTCTTCCCGTCCTCACCAGTTGCGCCCCGTCTCATCCACCCCCGCGCCGCCCTACCTCTCTCCCTCCGCCGCAAATCCCCCGCCGCCTCCTCTCTCCCGCCGCCCCCCTCTCCCTCCGACGCCCCTCCCTCTCTCCCGCCGCCCCCCTGTCGCCGGCGCCGCCGGGACAGCCCCCCCTCTCTCTCTCTCTCTCTCTGCGCGCGCGCGCTCCCCCGCGC